>CM038703.1:45442490-45822490 GCA_021613375.1 Megaleporinus macrocephalus | reverse complement strand
TGAGAAGAAAGAAAGAAAGAAAGAAAGAAAGAAAGAAAGAAAGAAAAGAAAAAAGCAAGTATATATATGAGTAAAAAAGGAAGGAAGAAAGGAACAGAGGAGGAAAGCGAGGTTAAGGAAGAAAGGTGTGAAAAAGGAAGATTTAAGATGAAAAAAGAAAGAAGGATCGACAAAGGAAAGACAGAAGGAAAGAAAAAGGAAAGGAAAGAAAGAAGGAAGGAAAGAAAGAAGGAAGAAAAGATGGCTGTGAAGTTGTAGTAGAGACTCAGTAAATGAGATCTTAAGAGAGAGAGAGAGAGAGTGAGAGAGAGAGAGAGAGAGAGAGAGAGCCTTCAATGGGTGAGACACACAAAGGGCTGCTGGTGGACGAGCTGAACGAAGACAACTCTGTGGATAAAAGGCGAGTGTGTGTGACACAGTGGTGCCGGCTGTGTTCTGCCTCGAGGGTCCGCATCAGCAAATCCAATCTGAACACACACACACACACACCCATGTTACTGCTCTAATCACACACACTGCCCTGCACAGCGTCCTGCGTTCAGTCTGCTAGCACTGTCAAGTACAGTCACTGTGGCAGCCATATGGACAGTGTTTCTCCAGAACATCTTCTGTTTAGGTTCTCAGGCTCCTTAATGACTTGCTCATCATCCTCCTCTGACTTTTATCAGTAAGTCTTGTTTCTGGATCTTCCTCTTTAACATGATTGTTTGTTGTAAACCAGTTATTCCCCTAATAAGAGAGCTTCAGGAGTCTGGGTTTTGAGGGAGAGGCCAAGGAGGTCAAGGAGCTTTGCTTTACACATTACTATAAACAGCCTTCACAAACAGCAAAGTTCATCAGAGTCATCAGTCTTTTTTCTGTCCAGCTTTGACATTCATTAAGATATTCAGAGAAGACTATAGATCAGTGTCACTAATAGGCGGACCGCGGTCCGGATCCGGACCCAGACATTGTCCAATGCGGACCCAAACTGATAAACTACTGAAAATTATTTTATTTTAACTGTGTTTATTTTAAGAGGTGGAGCTTTTCTTGTCTTTATGGTATACGGGCTTTACGGCACAGTGAACTCAGAAACCAATCACATGCACTGTAAGGTCATCGAAAGGCGCTTCTCTATAAATAAACACTTTAAGATGCACTTTTTTCAAAAGCATTGTTTTTTTTAATGTAGGCCTTGTTTTTAGTGGAAGTAAGGAAAAAAATATTTGGAGCTTAATAAATAGTCCATTCAGTTCAGCATTTAAACAGTAAATATACTGAAATATACTGAACGGTATGTGTGATGTGTTGGTGTTTCAGTAGCTGATGGTATAAGATGTTGATACTAGGCTACTTCAGTAAACAGGATACACCACTGAATCATAACACAAGTTAAAAATGATGAAGGTCCGGACCTTGGCCTGAGGAAATCTCCTCTAACTAGACCTTACCGAACTCTAATTAAACACCCCTGCTATGGACCATCTTTTTCTGGCCAGCATCACATAAAAGCTGGACAATTTTTTTTTCGTTCTGTATAAGGGATAAAGCAGGTAAGAGCAGGTGTTGGACAGAAAGCTGTCAATCAAGTTGCTCAATAGTCACACCCACACTGTTCTCAGGTCTGATCAGTGTTTTTTAAGCAATGTTTTTCATGTTTATCATTTTATACCACATATTTACCAACAAAGTCATAAAATATGACTGTGCTATAGTGGAACTCAGAGAAGAAAAAGGCTGTTAGAAAGAAAAAAAGAAAGACAGACAGAAATGATGAAGGAAATAAGAAAGAAAGAACAAAAGAAATAAAAAAGAAATGTCAGAGAGAGCTGTCAATCAAGCTGCTCATTAGCCACGCCCACACAGCTCTCAGGTCTGATCAGCAGTTTTTAAGCAATGTTTGTAATAGTTCACTGTGTTCTCTTAGAGATGGCATGATGCCACTTTTTCTTTTCTGCCAGCGAAATTGAAACTTGAGTATCAGCCAATGCACAGTCAATATCTTTTTCCTTAAAAGCTACTTAGCTTGAAAATGAGCTATTTTTAATTTAAGTGCTGCGGGGAGTGAGCGCTATTTTAGGCTACATTTGTATAAAGGATCAGATTCAGATCTGGTTCTTTCTTCTACTCTGATATCTGATCCAGCATTCTGCTGATATCAGCCCAATGTTGACTGGTATCAGATCAGTGCCGTGTCTAATGTGTTATATAATTTACATACACTCATTGACAAAAATATAAAGCACCAAGAATGAGTGGTTGTTGGAATCGAATGAAGCTTATACGGTATGTGTGAATGTAATGATGACATATGTACGTGATTACCATATTAGAGCAAATAGATAAGTTCAATGGGGAAAACTGTACAAATGTACTGAAAGGAGGCTCTAGTATCCTGTTGGGCAGCCTCTTGATAAGATACAGTTGGGCATGTAGGCATACTACAGGTTCTGTATGGCATCCTACGGCACATTTGGCCCCAGATGTTGGAGCTTGGATCTGAAGATCCTGTGCACTCATAGTTTGGCAAAGCTGGCGTCCTAGCTGATCCCATAAATGCTCGATTGGGGATACATCTGGTGACCAGGCAGGTTAAGCAAGTGTTGCAATCTGGCAGAGACATTCCTGGGGGATGTATGTGATGGGTTCCCAGATCATCACAGCAGCAGTTGGATCAGTGTGTCACTCCACAGTAAAGGCAGGATTGTAGCTTTCTTCACAAGACATCCATACTCAAAGCCAACCATCATCAGATCCCAAACAGGCTGCTCATTGCCTCTGGCTCGGGCTCTGTCTGGGGTCTCCCTCCTTCCTCCTCTGGAGTGTGCACGCGGTTGCCATCGGGATATGTGGCTTCTGGTCTTCTGAGTTCCTAATGGGCTGTGGATGGTCTGGGTCCTCTGGGTCCTTCCCTATCTGCCTCTGGATCACGGGGGCATGGTTGCGTGTTCTTGCCCTCATTATTGAGTACATTCAATGACAGAGGCAAATATACACATTGCTGCAAATAATAGAATTGTGTGTGGGTGTATATATGTATATGCATATGTATAGATATGTAAATATATGTATGCATGTATGTATATCTATTTTTTTCTCTTTTTTCTTCTTTTTGTTTGTTTTTTTTCTTTCATTTGTTTTTAGTTGTTTTTTATTTTTTTAATTTTTTTTATTTCTTTCTTTCTTCTTTTTTCTCTTCTCGTTTTCCTCTCCTTTATTGCCTGTCAGGCTAAATAAATAAATAAATAAAATAAAAAAATGCAAAAATTGCCAGACATGTTAAAAAAAAAAAAAGATCCCAAACAGAACCTGGATTTATCACTAAAGACTATACAGTTCTAGTCTGTAACAGTCAGGAAACAGGGGGTGCTGTTCTCTCTACTGGTGTTCCATCTGGACGGTCTGGAGTCTGATTGCTCTATGTGTGTCCTCACGTAACCAATGCCCCCAACACCTCCTAACAGCTTGGTCAGAACAGCCTAGATGGCAGGTAATTCATTGAAACGACCTTCTCTCAGTCTAACGCTGTGCCCCCTCCCAAAGTCTTTTCAACTGGACAGTCAACAATCTCTCACCACGAGGTGCCCAACCTAAAAAAGTAGCCTCTGAAAGCCTTTTTATAGGGCAGTGGGGGAAGCAAGCCAACATTTCTATGTGGGTGTATTGTTGTCTGTGAGGGAACTTTCTTTTACAGTCCCTGTCACTGTTAAAGAAAGTTCTAGGTACTACATAGGCAGGTGGTACAACCTCCAAAGAACTTATTTTGCACTGGATTCCAAGACAGTCCAACTAAAATACATTGAACTGATTAACAGATTCTTGCTATTCAGCTGATGAAAGATGTAGTAAAATACCTCATTATTCACTGGAAAGACATGTATTTAGTGGGTAAGTTATATGGCGTACAATGACATCACTAAATACAAAGATAGTTTTTTGAAGTAAAAGGTAAAAGACCTCATTAAAACACAATGAAAACCGTTGCTAGTCATTTAGACGGGTTTGATGTGAAATGACCTTCTCCTGTCTAGAGAAGCTTGCCAAGTCAGAATTGTTCACAGTGGTGGTGATAGAAACCAGATGTCTGAAGGGTTTAATGCCTCTGAAATCTCCCTCACAGAAAAATATCATTACATGAAATGGTCTGACATATTGTGTATCTAAAAACATGTGTCTCAATTTTTGTTGACTTTCATTTATTTATATAATTTGAATACCACTCCCTTAACATGAACTTGTCCTCTGTTGTGGGTTTACTACTTATACATGTTTTTCTTTGGGCAGTGATTATATGTTGTGTGGTGTCTCACACAAAGCAATAGGATAGTGTTGTAAAAGCATTTTGGCTTAAAATATATATTAAGTGTGGTTTGGTGTGGAATGCTTCATTCTAGAGAGAGAAGCATGCCAAGTCAGTTTACAGTAGTGGTGGTGGTACTAACTAGATGTAAAAAGGTGTTTAATGCCTCTGAAATCATCCTCATAGAAAGTCATTACATGAAAAAGTTTGATATATGCTGCCTGATGTCTGACAGAATGCTTTATATTAGTTTTGTGGAAACGTTTTGACTTTTGTATGTATTTTAATCCATTCATTTTAAATAATTCAAGGAGGAGGGACACATTCAAGGTCTTGAACAAACAAATAGTCCTCAAAGAATACTTTCATTTATTTGCATTTTGACCACAATCAGCATTACATATAAAGACTCAGAAGATATGTAGGTTCACTGGTGGTTATGGGTAGACAAAATAATAAATAAACATAATAAGATTTATTTGTGTTGGACAAAATGACTCCTGGTTTCTGTCACCACCACTATAAAGAAATAAGTCTCTCTGCAAATAAACCATTTCATATCAAACCTCTCTGAACGACCGTTTACATCTCTATGACTAAATTATTCAGATTATTCAAAAAATAAAAAAATAAAAATTGGTTGAATTCCCCAAAGGTAAGAAAAAGAAAGAGGGTATGTGCCAAAACTGAAGGTTGCTTGCCTTGACTCCCAGGCTGTCAGTGTTTTCAGAAGGCAGTGTTTATATGATATGAAGGCATGTCACAGCATTGTCAAGATAGCGACAGCTCTTAGCATTAGCTGTTGGGTTTTCACCCAGAACAAAATACTGAAGAGGCTTTAAATTGTTATATGTTACCAGGTGAAACATCAAATTTAATTTTACGTTCAGTGATTAAATAGCAGGTGTGGAGTGCTCCTGTGCTATTTAAGTAGTAATTTACTTCAGTCCCTTTAATAGTAAACAGTAAAGTTGTTTATTGAGCAAATTACTCTGAGTCATTACTCTGAGTCCACTACTTTAAGCTATTCACCTCACTAAAGAAACTCCAGTGTTGAAAAAGCCTCAACGTTTCACTGGGTTTCATTTAACAGGCCAACAAGAGCATCAAACAGCAAGTAAAGGTGGACTTAACAAACCATGAACCAGCCTTGTGACCGTTAGGTTGCCTGTTCGATTCCCTGAACTGACAGGACAGGACTGAAGTGCCCTTGAGCAAGGCACCCCCAACTTCTCTTTAGGAGCTGTGAGTAGGGCTGCCCCCTCTAACCAGGAACCAGCCTTCCAAGTTTATTTATATAGCGCTTTTTACAACGATGTTGTCTCAAAGCAGCTTTACAGAGTTTTGAAAACAGACAGTTATAACATATATATCCCCAGTGAGCAAGCCAGAGGCAACAGTGGCAAGAACATCTCCCTCAGACTGGAGGAAGAAACCTTGGGAGGAACCAGACTCACAAGGGGAGACCCATCCTCCTCTGGTCAAACAGTATTTACAGTTTGAACTAAATACCAAAGAAAGGAGCCTCTGTTTGAAATCTGGATAGCAAAGCTTTAGAAGCTGCACAGATAGAGGCAGTCTATGACTGAGGCAGTCTATGACTGAGTCTTTATGTAAAGGGGACGTGAGCTGAAACAGTCCCATCCTATCTCAGTGCTGGTGCATATGGATGGCACAGCGATGTAACTGAGGGTGTAGCAGTAAATGGACAGGTGAGCTGGCTGGTGATGGTGGGGTGATGGCCCGATGATCAGTCCTTCAACAGCGTTCAACAGACGGAAGGACAGTCATTATCTCAGGAAGAGTAAAGAGAGAGAGTTAGTTGGGTAGGGAGTAAGACTGTAGAGAATATGAATTTTCAGAATTTTAGAGTGCGGCTGGCAACTCTGGCAGATCTAACTATAACAGCCTAAACTAAAAGGAGAGAACCAGAAGGTAACATGGACATGAGAGCGCCCTGAGAGACTGGGGTCCCCCCACTCCACCGTCAACAAACCTGTGTGATCGCGTGAAGTGGTGGAACAACAGCACCAACATCTCAGTTTACCATAAACCTCTGTGTCCAAGAACCCCCAGATCTCCTGCCTTTATCTAAAAGAGAAGATTAATTACCAAAAGCTACACTTAAATATTGATACTGTGTCAGAGTCCCGAACATTAACTGGGAGATTATTCCACAATTTGGGGGCTTTGTAGGAAAAAGCTCTTCCCCCCATTGTAGTCTTCTGAATTTTAGGAACTATTAGAAAACCAGCATCCTGTGATCTGAGTGAACGTGGTGGTTCATAATAGGGCCTTGTGACCGGTAGGTTGCCTGTTCGAGTCCCTGGACTGACAGGACAGGACTAAAGTGCCCTTGAGCAAGGCACCCCCAACTTCTCTTCAGGTGCTGTGAATAGGGCTGCCCCCCACTAAACAGGAACCAGCCTTGTGACCAGTAGGTTGCCTGTTCAAGTCCCTGGACTGACAGGACAGGACTGAAGTGCCCTTGAGCGAGGCACCTCCAACTTCTCCTCAGGCGCTGTGAATAGGGCTGCCCCAGTAATCAGGAACTAGCTTTATGACCGGTAGGTTGTCTGTTCGAGTCCCTGGACTGACAGGACAGGACTGAAGTGCCCTGAAACAAGGCACACCCAACTTCTCCTCAGGTGCTGTGAATAGGGTTGGCCCCTGCAAGGGTGCTTATTACCTCTTAGTGTGTGTGTGTGTGTGTGTGTGTGTGTGTGTGTGTGTGTGTGTGTGTGTGTATGTAGTGTGTATGTGTTCCAATGCATTGATTGGTTAAACGTAGAGATCAAATTCCTTTGTATGCAAACACAAGTAACAAACAGTTCTGAATTCTATCAACTTTAGCTTACTATGCATGTTAACCTATGTTAGCTAAACTACTTAAAGGACACTTGCTATATAACATGAAAAAAGGTTTGATATTCCAAAATAGCAATGAGCTAATCAATAGAAAACAGAAAAGGGTGTTAGTTTCCATGTGGCTTCTTCCATCCCATGTTAACTAACACCCAGCTTCAGGATCATATTGAGAAAATTGTTTTTCAATGAACCAGCGTAACTCTATTCTTAAGTAATCTCTCATTAAGCTTCTCCTCCGGCACCTAAAAATATAGCATTTCACTAAAACTCTGAAGTATGCCATTTGGGCAGACTGTGCATATGAGATTATAATGAACCATCTGCCTGGAGTGACCTGAGGGAGACCCACTTGCCTCATCCAAACTCCTGAGCAACCCTGAGTGACTCTAACCCTGTGCTTCAGTCTGGAACACTCTTGGGTGTTGAGTTTCCACTAAAGTGTATGAAAGGAGGAGTGGAGAGTTTGGGTACATCATGAGGAGATTCAAACGAGGGGCTCTTTTCTCTGTTTGATTCAATGTTATTTGATTTGAGTCAGCCGCACCTGAGCCTTAAGCGAGCTAAGGCAAGGCTCGTTCTCAGACTCATTTAAAGTGCACTGCTAATAATTATCTCTGTATTAAGACTGCTTATGGAGCATCGGTTACAACTATCAATCAGACTAGTTGACTTTATTGCTTGGTGATGTTGTTTTGAGCTTATCCAGCCCGACTTACATGTACACACAGGTAGGTGAAGGTAGTGTTACAGTTTACATGTACAGAGGTAGGTGAAGGTAGTGTTACAGTTTACCTGTACACAGGTAGGTGAAGGTAGTGTTACAGTTTACATGTACACAGGTAGGTGAAGGTAGTGTTACAGTTTACATGTACAGAGGTAGGTGAAGGTAGCGTTACAGTTTACATGTACACAGGTAGGTGAAGGTAGTGTTACAGTTTACATGTACACAGGTAGGTGAAGGTAGTGTTACAGTTTACATGTACACAGGTAGGTGAAGGTAGTGTTACAGTTTACATGTACACAGGTAGGTGAAGGTAGTGTTACAGTTTACATGTACACAGGTAGGTGAAGGTAGTGTTACAGTTTACATGTACACAGGTAGGTGAAGGTAGTGTTACAGTTTACATGTACACAGGTAGGTGAAGGTAGTGTTACAGTTTGCATGTACACAGGTAGGTGAAGGCAGTGTTCGGAGTCTTACCCAAGGACTCTTATTGGTACAGTGTAAGGTGGTGGCTAGTCCCTAGTCTACAGCATGGAGTGCAACAGTGTAACCCACTGCACTAAACCAACTACATATACATTGCAAATACAAATGAAACCGGGGCACATCAGGATCTAGTGACCTGAGAGTTTTGTTATGTGTGGTTGACTATAATCATATAGTTTAAAGTTTAAATTTCAATGGCTCTTTTAACCTACCGTGGTGAGCAGTTCTGTGTCTGGGCTAAAGCTATATCTATTTCGAGTTTGAAGTATTCCAGTGTTCATATCTCCAGTTCCTGAAAGGCTATCAATGCCATCATTGGAAAAGGCATATCATGATCTACTGACCAGTGAAGTTTGGCTTTATCACAGATTTGTTGTTTTTCATTGCAAGGCATCTACTTCTCCTGTGGTTTTAATCATCGTCATGGGTGACTTAAATTATGTGTGAACTCCTTTCAACAACAACTGCATGCATTGCTAATGACACCATAAAAAATCTTAACAGTAAGTTTGACATGCCTGTCAGCATGTTCACTTAATGCAGTACATATGAAATGCATGGAATCCAACTGGTGACACTGAAATTACTATTCATTTCGGTCCACATTTCTTCAGGGCACTTTCCAATTTCAGTCTTTCCAGTTCAGCTGGAAGTGCAATTCAAAGAATGTATTCAGAAACACAACTGAATCAATCATTATTCGATTGGCGGGGACGGAACTCTTGACAGAGAGCGATGGAGAAGACTGTGAATCAATAGGTAGTTATTTATCCTACAGCAGTTGACTCAGTTAGCTGATCACAGAGCCTACAACATGTGCATATATCTGTAAGGTTGCAACTGCTAATATGACATGAATTGTTGATTTTAAATTAATAAAAGTAACACATCCTCTACAGAGATATGTTTTGTGGTTGGTGGAAAACCATGTTCGGGTTAAAAGGGACCATATATTGTGTTTCTTTGTAGACTTACAATAAATTTGGCCAGCGGACATTTTTCATGTCATCACTGTCTGAACACATATCTATCTCCATATCTATCCCCAATTTTGTTGATTTTTAGTTTTTTATCATTTAAACACTGCAGCTGCTGTTTCCATTGTGTACATGTGTGTAATTTCATAATTAATGGACCAATAGAAATGCTCCAAAAAAGCTTTAAAACATATCTGGTTCCATTGACTCACATTAAAGGTAAAGACTGTTTTTCCCTCTTCTGTAAAGTTGCAATTTTGGAGATGTATGTTTTCATTATGCCCGTGTCAAGGCCAACTAACCATCTGGCTCTAGTTTTTTTTATCTAATCTTCAATTTTACATTAAACTCCTAGTTGTCTCAGTCATGGCTTTATACACTTGATCGTTCTGTTCAGCAGCTTCATGTGTTGCACCTGAGATGCTTTGCCAGCAGCACCCAAGAAGACTTACATACATATCATTCTTTTGCTGTTCTGTTCTGTTTTATCCCAGTTTTATTTGTATGTGCGATGTGTATAATTACAAATTCATACAAGCTGTTTGTGTAGTAATACAATATTGCCACAACAGCAGAATCAGAATCAGATCATTTTCATTTGCATGTCAATACCTGCCAACATAAATACACATATCAACAGGCCAGACTTCTCACCAACTCTTTTGCCAGCCCTGGTTCAGCTTTCTAGACCCGCCACTGCTTGTGTATTGTGTTTCCGCCGAAGATATAAGAGAGAAGGCAGCAAGAGAAGTGCCTGTGTGTGTCAGGTTGAGGTATATAACACATTCAAAAGAGCAGTGGGCTCTTCTCTGAGTTTGATTAGATTTTGTTTGATTAGAGTCGGCCGTGCCTGAGCCTTAAGCAAACCGAAGAAAGGCTCACTCTAAGACTCATTTAAAGAGCACTGCTAATAATTATCTCTGCATTACGGCTTCTTACAGGGCCTCAGTTACAAAAATCAATTGGAAGGGGTGCGGAGCCTCCGACTGGCGCTCACATGCGAACTGCTTCCAGAGACAACCGCGCAGAACAGCCGGTGACACGGAGACGAAGCAGTGACCGAAACTTTCATAACAGCGAGTTAGACGGGGCTTTGTATCATCCGTCATTCTGGCAGCGCGTTCCCTTTCATGTGCGCTTCTTGTGAACTGGAATGCTTCCTGCAGTGTGAAATGTACGGCATTCAGCTGAGTTGCTCTAAATAGGATTTATTTCCATTCACATTTTCTCAGGGCATTTTCTAATTTCACCTTTTTCCTGTTCAACCTTTTAGGGAGGGGCTAAATTTGACAGTGAACAGTGAAGAAGATCTGTTACCATATAGGAGCACTTTATAGCTTTACATTTACAGACTGTAGTTCATCTGTTTAGCTTGCTCTTCACTGGTCAGCAGAACCCTCAAAGAAACAGAAAAGAGCAGTTATTATTTGGGGGGGTGGGAGTTCAACTTTTCATTCAATGAGACTCTAAATAGTAATATTGAAACACGGAAGTGTTTAGGAACCACAGCGAAGTAAAGTTACAGAGAGAGGTCGCCATGACGCATAGTGCGTAAAAGCTGATTCAGTGACTGCAGAGCTTCAAACCTTCTCTGGCATTAACAATAGCACAAAAACTGTGTGCTGTGGGCTTCATGGCATGGGTTTCCATGGCTGAGCATGCCAAATAGAGTGGTGTAATGTGCCACCACTGGATTCATGTTATGTGGAGTGACCACTATTCTGTATCTGGCAGTCTGATGGACGAGTCTATGTTTGGTGAAGGCCAGGAGATCGCTACCTACCTGACTGCACTGTGTCAACTGTAAAGTTTGGTGGAGGAGGGATGATGCTATGGGGTTGTTTTTCAAGGGTGGGCCAAGGACCCTTAGTTCCAGTCAAGGGAACTCTAACTGCTTCAGCAGACCAAGACATTTTAGAAAAATGCATGCTTCCAACTTCGTGGGAATAGTTTGGGGAAGGCCCTGTACTGTATGACTGTATCCCAAAGCAAAGTCGCAAAGCAAGGCCCATACAAGCTGGTTGGGTGAGTTGGGTGTGGAGGAGCTTGACTGGTCCACGCAGGGCACTGACCTAAACCCCATCTTTGGTATGAACTAGAGTGGAGATTGGGAGTTAGGCCTTCTGGTCCAGCATCAGTGTCTGACCTTGCAAATGTCCTTCAGGATGAATGGGCCACAGTCCAGAAAAGTGGAAGATGTTATAGCTGCAAAAGGGGGACCAACTCCATAGTAATGGCTATGGATTTAAAGGGGGATGGAGTTGTCCCAATACTTTTGTCCTAATGCTCCATAAAGTGTATGTATATATACCTACACTAAAAGCAGTAGAATGTGTAGTAGTACTCATATTCTCCATTCCGCTGGTGTCTGACACTAGCATGGGTGCAGGTACAGCATGTGTTTACGTCATATCTGTATGTGTGAGTGTGGTCAGCTTGGGGGTGTGTGTGTGGGGGGGGGGGGGGGGTGTGTGTGGGGGGGGGGGTGGAGCAGCATGCTTTATGTAAGGTAAAACACTAACAGGACAGAGATAAAACCCTCCACAGACGCTGACGTTTGGGATCCAGACAACATAAATCAGGGCTTCAGCCAGCCCTGCGAGGCTGTATTTCATGCTCAAGGAGTCCGCCATCCAAACACATCCAGGCCCTACATTAATCTCTATTAGACAGCGCCTCTGCTTGGCCCGGAGCCTGTTGGGCAGCCCAGGGGACCTTGACTCACACTCTGGCAAGACCTATGCCTCAGGTAGACATGCAGGACCATGCCCTGCTCCTGCCCCGAGCAGATAATCACCCTGCGCATGCCCCTGCCGTTAGGCTTACCCGGACACACACCAGTGCATTTATATCTGATTCCCTCCTCAGATAACGGGGTGCAGATATAAAAGAGAGAACAGCAGGCCAATTAGAATAACACAGACCCGAGTCCGGTAGAAGAAGCCACAAGAGGCAAGACTTTATTCATGTCATGTCAGCTACATCGGAAAGCACCCTCAAGATACAAGGATGGTTATGCTCTGCTTGGGCTATAGGGTTGACCGGGGTTGGTTGGCGCTGCTTCATTCTCTCTCCTATATCCCCAGTGTACAATACGTTAGGCTGATCCAACTGTCATTACATTTACTGCATTTGGCAAATGCTCTTATGCAGGAGAGGCTTACAGAAGTGCTTTTTTGTCCACTCAGAATGTATCCTAGAGTGGTACAAACTACCCTTAAGCTAAATAAAGAAAAAATGAAAGAAAAATTGTCAGTAAAAAAAAAAAAAAAGAAATTTATGTAAAGGTCATAAAGTACTATGCAAACATTTTGGGCACTGGAGGACATGATTATGTTTAAAAAGCTATTTTTTCAGACAGGAATCTTCTGGTTGCTCTGCAAAATTATTTTTTTTAAATATTCAAACAGTATTAATACAGTAAGTATTGCTTTTACATACATCAGTGTGTGTATTTAACCCTTTCCAAGCTTTTCCTTGTGGAAACAACCCAGTATTATTTAGAGTTCTCATCTAATACCTGCTTTGACTGCTCAGTACTTCATTAAGCTAAATCAAGATTGCTGCTAAAGGAACTGAATACATTTATACAATGTCTGGGGCGTCCAGGAGAAATCTGGAACTACACTTAGTTCTTCAAACTGGAGCTCAAGATATGATCTACTTCTTTCAGAATAAGATATTTATGCTACTTTGTGTTGTATGTGTGATTATTTATATCTGTTCTAATGATAGCTGGTGTTCTTACTGGTGAAAATACACTTATTGCTAAGATAAAGGCTTTTAAACAATGGTTTTAAACAAAGATATTTTAGGGGAAAATATCTTGAACTGGTTTTAGAACCTTTACATTGATTGAATTGAAATTTTGAAACAATACAATTTCTAAACCTAGAAATTCGAATTCCAGGTTTTTCCAAAATTACAACACAATTCAGAGGAATTCACAGAGGAGTCATGGTGCACATCTCTGTGAGTTATTCACTGTCAAATCTTTATTGTACAGCCTCACATTTACTTTACAGTGGTGGTGATGGGAACTGGGGGTCACAATGTCAACAATACAAATATATTCACTTTATTTTGCCATCCAAACCCACCAGTGAACCAACATATCTTTAAAGTCTTTATGTGTAATGTTGTAAATCACTGTAAAATAGGTCTTCTTTGGGAATTATTCAGCTGTTAATCTCTCTGCATGTCACCCTTTATGTCATTCCTGTTAATAACTTTCTGCGAGGGAGCTTTTAGAGGCATTTAACCCTCTTATTATTTTTGGTGTTAATTTGACCCCATTTAATGTTTAACGTCCCTTAATAATCAATTGGGGGGACTCTAGAATTAGACACTTGACCATTGAATAACTCCTAATGACTTTGTTGACATTTAAATGGTATAATTATGCAGGAATTTTGACAAATTGGTAACCAACCCCCTCTGTTGCCATAGTTTTCCAACCCTGGCGCTGCAGCATCCCTTCGTCCGCATATTTTCGCGTCCTTGCTCTAGGACACCTGATCTGACTAATCAGCCAGTTAAGAAGCCCTTTCTTAGTTGATGCTGGTTCGTTAGAGCAGAAACTCTAAAATGGGCTGGGCCGAGTGCCCCGGGAACCACTGCAGTGCTCCATCATGTAATCACATCAAATCTGTAGCTGCTGTCAGTTCAGCAAGGGCTCTAAGCAGTAGCGGAGGATGTAGGTTATAAGCGTTCGGGAATTTTGTTCACTTTTAGGAACCAGTGCATACTGTTAATACAATCAAGCTGCAGAAGCAGAGTACGCTTTAAAATACATTCACCAGTTTAGCCTTTATACTGAAGTTATAAGAAGTGCTTCGGCATGGATTGTTTTTTGAATGAGCCACAGGGAAGCCAATAACAAGAGAGCTCATTTGCATATGTCTGTTTGAAAGGCGCTATGAAGATATATGACTTTTTGATTCTAAGGTAGACAGAGAAGTTGGAAATGAATCATGTAAAAAATGAATTATTGCTTTTTTGGTACATAAAGCCTCACATACATCATCAGTAGACCTCAGGGAAAAGAATGAAATACAAGACGTAGGATTTGGGCTTTTTACAGGAACTGCAGTTGATTGAATACAGTCATTTAGAACATCCCACAGCTTCATCATCAAACATGGAGCAACAGTGTTCTTCAAGAAAAAGCCATGACTGATGGGCAAACTTTTCTACAACTTCCACTAAAGTAAGAAAGTGTCATACTCTGTGCTGTCTGCAGTTTGATGTTCCTTTCCAACAGAGCATTTTCAGAGCCTTGTGGTTTGGAACTGCCCTGAAAATCTCTAAATATGCTTTATAGGGTAAATGCCCTATTGCAGTGAACTACCAGGTGGTCTTGAATGGATTGGTAATTGGCAGTTTGTTGGAGTGGCCAGTTGCCTGAGTGTGCCTGCTTTTTCCAAGTGTGCTCATAGAGAAGCTATAAACCCACAGTGTATTCAGAGCTGCTGGAAAGCCATTGTCTTCAGCTTCATCAACCTCCAAGCACCTAAAACGGCGGCATTCCTACTATGTTTCTGCCCACCTAGCCCACCTGTCAGTGTTTTGGTGCAAGAAAGAGAAGGCTTCCTTTGATTGTACACTGTCCTATAAAATTTTTTAAGCTTTTTTTTCTGTTGTTTCAAATGGTAGTCACCATTTGACCACCATTTAAAATGCCAGTCCATTATATAAGTATTTAATGAATAGACTACAAATACTCTAAAACCCTATAAATACATATATTATATCTATGTCACTTTATATTACCGCTTATAACTTTGTAGTTACACATTAACTACTATGTAATTCAGTGGGGAACCGTCATGGCCCTCCACGCTCTCTCAGAGGGCCTAAGTATTCTTAACTCACACACACACATACAATCAACATCTAAACAATTATTAAACAACATCTTACAAATTATTCAAATGTGTCTATTCAATCTGTGTTGGAGTGTGAGGGGTTAAGTGGAAGCCTGTGAGTCTGTGTCTCCCACTATAAGGACTGTGATGCCTCCGCAGAATGTTGGTGAATGGAGGTCCTGCTGTTCATGTACAGAGGGGGCCAGGCAGTTAGAATTCAGCGCCATACCAATTTCAAATGACCAATCATATCTTCCCTCTAAGTGGGCGGGCTTAACTGTATGATAATTTCTGCCCGCTGTGGCGACGCTAGCTGGAGAAACAGCTAACTAGCGCTAGGCTACCACCTCTAGCTAGTTTGCTGAGTCATGATGGAAGCCCATGTCCCACCCCCAAACTGTCAAACCACCCCCTCTGAAAACTCCAGCGCGACGGTACTGCACTTGGTGCGCGAAGAAAATATCAAATTGCGAGATTAAATAAAGCATCTTTCTGTGTTCGCAAGTTTCACATTCACGCACACAAAAGAAACATTTACTTGAGCGAAAGGGGGGGCGGGGGGGTATTGGGGGAGAGGGCCGAGGCTTAAGGGTCATGGTTCGCTACAGACGTAACTACTAGCAATGTCCTACAGCTTATCAAAATTATGTATCATCTGTATCATTGTGTGATGGCCAAAACAAGATTTGTCAGATTGTAGAACAAGACTAAGCACTGTGGTCTTCTCTCAGTGGAACCCCCTGCAGCTCCTTGTATTACTGGGTCAGTGGTAACTGTCCCTCGGCTGCTCGCCACTTTCTCCACTTTCCACCTTGGCCTCAGCCAGCCGTGCCACCGGAGCTTGCCTGAAATGTAGCTGGAGGGAAGCAGTCAGCGCCGCCAGGCTGCCATGCTGCTCCATCAGCAGAGTGCCATCCAGGCATCCATCCAGGTGTCCTCGTTGCTGACGGATTCACCATCCTTCAGATGGGCTCTGCTGCTGATCCTCACTTCACGGCTTCCTCTGCAGCCTGTCTTTGCCATGCTGTTTCCTGCTCACTGTCCTCGGCAGGACTCTGTATTTTCTCCACCGCGTTGCATTTGAGCTGTTTAAAGATGAGCCTCTGTTACAGCAACAACAGAAAACTTTAGGAATGTCTTGTTCAGCAGATCTGCTTAAAACTGGAGACGATCTGCTCCGCTCGGGTCTGCAACCTTTCCACGACACCAAGGAACAAGTTAATTGCTTACTGACTCAGCCAGTCTTTCTGCTTTGGTTTCAGTGCCCTAAGCTAAGCACTACCTGGGTGTGCCTGTTTGACCATCTGGCCCTTAACACATCACAGGCTACAAGGAGAGGAAATCTGTGTAACATCGTATTCAGAGAAAAAAGACACAAACAATGCATACATTTAGCTACTGTGTTGATATTAGACTATATGCCACCTTCCATCCAGCCCAAAACTCCCTCTCTTGTACTCAGATGAGGCTGGATTTGAGGCCTATGAGGTCAGTCTGAATGTCTCGAATCTTAAATTTGTCAAGACATGAGACATAACTACTAATATGTGGGCCAACACTGCAGTGCACACGCATACAGATACTCACAGATCCGCATGCACAGCGCAGTCTGATGGGCTGGGCCTGTGTGAGATTCCTATAAAGCACGGCAGAGTGTTCATATTTCTACTGGAAGCGATGGCCGACCTTGCCTTCAGGCCTGATTTATGGCCAGCAGTGATAATCTACTGGGAAAACAAGTGGCAGATCCTAAATCAAGCACTCTCATCCCTGGGCATTTAAATCTGAATTATGAGTGGGTTTTGTGTGCTCGATAGAGTGTGTAAAGACTAGAAGTCGCATGTGGTGAAAGGCAACAGGAAAAAAGACACATAGGTGCATTGTTTCCTTAATGTGTGGATAGTCATGACACCTGAGACACAGGAGAGGCTACTAACTAAAAAAAACTCTTTATATTAAAAATTTGGTATCACTTCATATTATTCCAGTTACACATTAACTACTAGGTAATTGCTGGCAATGTACTACAACTCATGTAAATTACAATGTTTATCAATGTCACCTTTTACTGTCATGTAATTGCACATGTGACTTTTCTGCTCGTAACAATTGAGTATTTAGATAGTCGTTCATGTGTAAATACCATCACAAAGCCAGAGCATTGGTTAGGTCAACATAGCCACTATCCCAATGACCTCACATAGTCGATATATAAATAGAGTCCATGAGGCATCCCTGCAGTGCATGGGGTCCACCAGAGCCTCTCCACAGCAGGGGTCCTAAAATTGTCCCAGTCAACAGACATCATGTCTGCATATAAATCTGAGTTATGAGTGGGTTTTGTGTGCTCAATAGAGTGTGTAAAGACTAGAAGTCGCATGTACACAGGAGAGGCTACTAACTAGATAGTTCTGCTTGATAAATGAATTACAAATGCTCGAAACATGTTTAAAATCTCATTACATAATAAACTCTATAAATAGCATAAAAAAATAAAAAATTGGTATCACTTTATATTATTCCATATAACTTTGTAGTTACACATTAGCTACTATGTAATTACTGTCAATGTACTACAAGACGTTTCTCCTTGTAAGAATTGATTATTAGGTGGTCGTTCATGTGTAAATACCATCAAATTACAGAATGGCTCAAAGCCAGAACATTGGTTAGGTCAACATAGTCACCATCCCAATGACCTCACATAGTCCATATATGAATAGAGTCCACAAGGCATCCCTGGGGTGCATGGGGGCCACCATAGCCTCTCCACAGCATGGGTCCTAAAATCGTTCCAGTAAATAGACATGATGTCTCCATTTTATTATGAATTATGAGTGGGTTTCGTGTGCTCCACAGAGTGTGTAAAGACTAGTAGGTGACTGAGACACAGGAAAGGCTACTAACAAGATAGTTCTGCTTGATAAATGGATTACACATGCTCTGAAATAATTTAAAACCTCATTACATAATAAACTATTTATGAATAACATTAAAAAAATACATTTTGGTGTCACTTTATATTATGTCCTAAAACTTTGTAGTTACACATTAGCTACTATGTAATTACTAGTAATGTACTTCAGCTCATACAAATTATCTTTATATTATTCCATATAACTTGGTAGTTACACATTAGCTACCATATAATTACTGGCAATGTACTACAAGACTTTTCTGCTTGTAACAGAGTATTTCGATGGTCGTTCATGTGTAAATACCATCACATTACAGAATGACTTAAAGCCAAGACATTGGTTAGGTCACCATAGCCACCATCCCAATGACCTCACATAGTCCATATAGGAATAGAGTCCATGAGGCATCCCTGGGGTGCATGGGGGCCACCATAGCCTGTCCACAGCATGGGTCCTAAAATCGTCCCAGTAAACAGATGTGATGTCTGCATTTCATTATGAGTTATGAGTGGGTTTTGTGTGCTCGACAGAGTGTGTAAAGACTAGTAGGCACCTGAGACACCAGAAAGGCTACTAACTAGATAGTTCTGTTTGATAAATGTATTACATATGCTCTAAAATCATTTAAAACCTCATTACATGATAAACTCTTTATAAATAACATTTAAAAAAGAAAAAAAATTGTATCACTTTATATTATTCCTTATAACATTGTAGTTGCACATTAAGTACTATGTAATTACTGACAATGTACTACAACTGTAAATTACAATGTTTATTAATGTCACATTTTACTGTCATGTAATAACAATTTTTTTCTGATTGTAATTGGAGAGTATTTAGATGGTTGTTCATGTGTAAATACATCACATTACAGAATGACTTAAAGCCAGTACCTTGGTCAACATATCCATCATCCCAGTGACCTTAGTCCAGGCAGAGTCCATAAGGCATCATTACGGTGCATGGGGGGGTTCTCCACAGCAGGGCTCCTAAAATCGTCCTAGTAAACAGATGTGGTATCTGCATTTAAATCTGAAGTATGAGTGGGTTTTGTGTGCTTGATAGAGTGTGTTAAGACTAGAAGTCGCATGTGGTGAAAGGCAACAGGAAAAATAGCACACAGGTGTATTGTTTCCTAAAGGTGTGGATATTCATGACACCTGAGACACAGGAGAGGCTATTAACTCAGGCAAGTTCTGCTTATAATTAGATTTCTCGATGCTCTTGTCTTGTCACGGTTAAAGAAAAGTTGGCAATGTGCAGATCGTTGTTCGGTGTGTGTGACAATTAACTATTTGGAGCAAATGTGTAGAAATGAACCTAATACAAAAGGAGAAGAGAGAGAAGGAAGAAACAGAGAGGAAGAGAGAGAGAGAGAGAATAGATGAGAGAGAAAAGGAAGGTATGCCACGAAATGCTTGTCTGCTTTTGCCGCTTCACCTTTTTTCTTCAGCACGGCTGCACATGATCATCAGAGGAAGACCCAGGAAGACCCAGCACACGCTCCGGCAGGTGTATGTAATTAGCGGACGTGTTAATCAGTGGATCAGAGTGTTTCCGTGCTCTGACTGGAAGGTTTAGCAGCGTGTTTCAGTCCGGGCCCCTGTGCTGTGGTCACCTTCTCGTATGCTAAGCATTTTGGGAAAACCGACATGGCCTGTTTATGTTTTCATCCTTTAATCCTGACTTTTATGATGTGCCGTTAACAATGAATTCAGAAGCTTTGCCGTCACCCAGTTTAGCCTCTGTTTGCAGACCTCCTGATCATTTTAAACAAGGGTGTAGGAAGGGACACATTTACAACTGTAAATTAAAGCCCACCCTTCAGTGTGTCCTGTGATTGGTATATTTATAAATTAATTTGGTTTATATTTGGTTTCTTATACTCACAAGAAGGGCCTGAGTTCTATTCCCCGGCTGGGCACAGGGGTCCTTTGTTCTTCCTGTGGCTGTGGGGGGTTTTCTTCTGGGTTTCCCACCGCAGTCCAAAGTCATGCAGTTAGGCCAGTTGGTGGATACTTAATTGCCCCCCAAGTGGGAGTGTGTGAACGTGTATGCTTGCTTGCCGGCCCTGTGATATTTTCCTACGTTCCACCCAGTGATCTCTGGGATAGGCTCCAGTAGCAGAACCCCCCCACTCCCCCCCAGGAAGATAAGCAGTTTAGATGTTGAATGAATGAATGGTGAAATGAAATGATATTACTTTTAACTGAATGAGCAGACTGTGACAATATGAACATTTTGCACTGTTGAGAAGCGAAAGAAGTGAAGAACAGCTTCAGGACCTCAGTTCAGGACCTGAAACTCTCTGCGTGAGTTCTCTGGCGGCTGGGATCTCAGCAGAGTTTGAGCTGATCTTGGAGATGCAGCTCCACTAAACGGAGCACAGAAATGAAGAGCAGAATGTCTTCATGTGTAAATAAGATCTGAGACTGAGCTCCTGTTCACTCTGAGCTTCACCACTTCATTCAGAAGCTGACACTCCATACACTCTCTCTGGCTCCCCCTGTCCTCATTCGCTCTTCACCTCATTTTCCTTCTATTCATCTCTCTAGCTCTTTTCCTCATTCCCTTTTTCTTTCTTTTTCTTCTCTTTTTGTCCGTCCCATCTCTCTCCTCTTTCCCATGCTTCCATTTTTATCTGTTTCTGTCGTCTGCTCCTTATCTTTTCTTTATTTTCTTTATTTCTATCTCTCTCTCTTCCTTTCTCTTATTCCCACTTTTACTCACTTTGTTTTTTTCTTTTCTCTCTCTCTCCATGCTCTCTCTCTTTCTCTTTCTATCTGTTTCTATCTTTACTCTGATATTCACTATTTTCTTTACATCCCTTCTTTCTTTTTTCTATTCTTTCTCCCTTAGTCTTTTTACTCTGCCTTTCACTCTCAATTTGATCCTCTTTCTATCTATCTCTGTTTCTCTTCTCTTTACATCACACTTGTTTTCTCTTTTTGTACTCTTTTTTATTTCTCTCTATTTCTTCTGTCCTTCTCATTCACTCTCTCTATTCTTGTACTCTCTATTCTTTTTACCTCTTTACCTTCACTTTCTTTTCACCTTCTGTCCACCCACCTCTAGCCTCTTTCTCATCCCCTTCTCTGTCATTCTCTCTGTCCTTATCCCCCCTCTTTCTCTCTCTCTCTGTGTCTCTCTTTCTCTTTTCTTTACATCACACGTTCACTTTCTCTCTCTATTCTATCTCTTTTCACCTCTTTACCTTCACTTTCTTTTCACCTTCTGTCCACCCACCTCTAGCCTCTTTCTCATCCCCTTCTCTGTCATTCTCTCTGTCCTTATCCCCCCTCTTTCTCTCTCTCTCTGTGTCTCTCTTTCTCTTTTCTTTACATCACACGTTCACTTTCTCTCTCTATTCTATCTCTTTTCACCTCTTTACCTTCACTTTCTTTTCACTTTCTGTCCACACCCACCTAGAGCCTCTTTCTCTATCCCTATTTCTGTCACCCCCCTCTCTCTCCCCCTCTCTCTCTCTGTGTCTCTTTCTCTCTCCCTCTCTATCGCTCTCTTCTCTTTATATCATATGTTCACTCTCTCTATATATTTTCTCGTATTCTATCTCTTTTTACCTCTTTACCTTTACTTTTGCTTCTTTTTCATCCACCCTAGCCTCTTTCTCCATGCCCCTCTTTCATTCTCTTTTTCCCTGAACCCCCCCCCCCCATCTCTGTTTATTTACATCATAAGTAATTGCTGTGTAACTCAGGCCGGGTTGATCCGTGCGCTCCTCTTCTCTATGAATCTGAATTTGGAGGAGACTGATTTGTCCTTGACTGTTAGCTCCTGACAGCAGAGCTCAAGCAGCAGAAGCACGGAGCAGTGAGCATCGCGGTAGTGAATTCTCTGGAGGTGGTGAGTGACCTGACGAGTGTCTCTGTTTATTTCACCCCCAGCATGCAGTTCTCTCAGGGGGATCGGGGGCCGGTGGCTCATCAGCTGTAATATCACTACCAGGTAGCATGCAGTGAGATAGAGCTGAGGTGAAATGCAGAGCAGCAGCAGCACCACCAGCAACAGCAGCTGTGGGGGAAACTGGTATAACACAAAAAGTCAACACACATCAAATATACATCACTACACAATAGCACAGTGAAGGCCACTGTAATGAGTGACAGGCAAGAGATAGGAGTGTGTACATGCGGAGTTTATAGAGTGTAAATGCATGAGGTGAGCAAACAAGAGAAATCCATGAACTATGAACTTGAACAAAACTTAATGAGCACTAAAGCTATGATTTACAAATAAACACACACACAGGAGAACATTACAATTTGCATAAATTGTGTACATATGAGACAAAATATTAAAATATCATTCTAATCTTTCCCTGTTTGTGAAATACATATTGAATAAAAGTTTATGTTTACTTGTGTCATATTAAATGCGAGGCCAAAAGTAAGACACAATGAAAATAAGGACCTTTTGGACACAATGTTATTATTATTGTAGGAGTTTTGAACTGTTCCAGGTGTTACTGATGTATTTTATAAATGTCTATATTTCATACTTTGTTTATATTACTGTCACACCACAGGACATTCCGCATGTTTACCTAATAAAAAACAAAATGAAAACATCTTCCATCTAAAAATAAAACAGTTACATAAAACATTCTATCTGGCATGACTGACACAATGTCTTTGGAGGAAAATCACATCTTAATAATTATTTTTACTTGAATAAGGTTAAATCGGGCATGATGTCACTCATCCATGTAAATATCGTTGCTGTCCAAAGAACAACATTGTACTTTACTTTTAATATAGGTCACACACATTCCAAGTTAGGTCCAAGTTATTTTGGGGCATATATATATATTGTTGCTGTCCAATCAAAAACATATTTCTCCATATTTGGCTATTTTGAGTTTTCTACTTTATTTCAGCACAACAATGTTAGTATACAACTAGGAGTGCTCCAAAATAGCTTGGAAAAAATTCTGGTTCCATTGACTTCCATTGAAAGTAAACTACTGTAGGTTTTTGGTCTCTCCTGTAAAGTTGCAATGTTGGTATATATATGTTTAAGATTTATTTTGGAAGGAAAAACACATCTTACTTACTTAATTACAGGTAAACCAGGCATCATATATACATGGGCGGTTTGTTAATTTGGGCGATTAGGGCACCACCAAAACACGAAAGGGAAGATTTTTTTTCCCCTCACATTCTACAAGGACTTTATCTTGCTATATCTGTTCTGGACAGTTTCTCTTGCCTGTATATATATATATATATATATATATATATATATATATATATATATATATATATATATATATATATATAAATATATATATATATATATAAATTTTCTTTTTTTTAACAGCAGAACATGTTATGACATAGGAAAAATGCAGGCTATACTGTTTTATATATATATCCCAGATTTTATGAGATATCACGTAAAAAAGAGTTATCAAAGAACTTCAAAGAAAAAAAAACGTTTATGACATTAGGAACAAATAAAAACAAGAAAGTGGAGCATCAGAGCCATCTGCAGATAAAAATGTCTGACACATTTAAGTATCCTGGATGAGCTTCTGGTTTTCAACAAAGATGAAAAAACTAATTTAACACTAATTTATAAGTGTGATAAAGATAATGATGGTGATGTTTAATCTTTATGTGCACACAAGATTCTTTTTTTGAAGGATGGCAACTGTAAGTTGACTAATACAGACTACAATTACGCACAGTGCACAAAATTCATATACAACTTAATTACAATGCAATACATCTCAATCACAATTCAGTAAGCAGAACAGTGTAAAACTAGAATAAGAGTCTGCAGTAAATACTCAAACAAAATTATACAAAAGTGAGACCTGAGCAGATGAATTATATGTAATCCATAACAGCATCTGATGCAAATGATATTAGTCCACTGAATATAGCAGCATAATTATATATGTGTCAGCGATTAAATTAACAGCCCTTAAAATGATGTTAAATGATGGTGAGAGGTAAACGATGTTGACATTTTCCCTACATGTCTCAGCCGCATTAACATTACCTGGAAGTTGCAGGTGCTGCACGCAATTAAAATGCAAGAATCTGCTCAGTTAAAACTCGCATGATAAATGATCCCACGTGAAGTTCCCAGCTACAGAGTTCTGCATAAACCTTTTCTGCCCGAGTGATTTTACCTTACAGATCTCAGATCTCCCCCCGCAGGGAATTAACACCCCCTATAATCTATCTCACCATTTTTGATTAATAATTAATTGCTGCGGTAGTCCATATTAATGAGGTGCTAATTAGAGACCAGCGGACGGGACATCAGCTCATTTCAGGAGTGGGAAAGCAGCACTGCTGTGAAGTAAGTTGACCTTACACCGCCTGCGTTCGTTCTACCATAGATATATCTGAAGGGGATTTCTCCAGGGTCCTAATGCCTACCCGGTACGCAGCTTCCGTTCGGCGGTAATGAGGAAAGGAGCGTGTGATGAGGTTATGTTGGCACCCTGGTGCGCTGGGAGTCGGAAGCTGCATTTGAAATATAGACAAGTGTGGCAATCTCCAACAACTGTCTGAACTTATACATCAAATCATGTGAAAGTCGAGTTCTCCTTGCTTCCCCTCTACTCTCTTTTCCCCTTTGTCTCTTTCACATGCTCACTATCTCTATCTGTCTTCTCTTTCCTCTGTATTCATTCCTATGTGTCCTTGCTCTTTTCCACTTCTCTGTCTCTCTCTCTCTCTCACGCTCGCTCGCTCTCTCCTAGCTGTCTTTTTCTCTTTCCGTTTCTGGATGTGACCATGGTGAACAGACGGAGGTGTCATAACGTTTTTGATAGAACAAGAGTCGAGGCGGGGCTCCCTCCTTCATTTGCATGTTCCAGACAGGGGTGCTGTCTGTCTGGATGATGGCAGATGAGTGTCTGATGTGAGTGAAGGGAAAAAAAAGGATTATCCTGGATGACAAAAGAGCCCAAAGCCCTTTCTGCGATGGACCACTGCACTCTATTGACAAGCATTGCCTAATCAAATGGTCTAATCATGTGAGCATTATGCAGCTCTACAGGGATCATGGAGGGCCTCAATAGGGACTGATTTCTATTGATTCTGAGAGGTCATCTGATTTTAAAGCACCGGATGGTCATTTTAATCACTTTCATACTTTCATCTACTTGTCTGTGCAGTAGACTGTTTAATTCCGAGCATATGCCACTCTGAAATCATGAAATACGCATGTCCACAGAAAAACTTTTGTCAACTTTGTATGTAAATGAATGTAAAATCTATATATTCTTAGTGATTTTGAAGAATTTATGTTTGTTCATTCTTTGGCCAGCATGGATATTTGACCATTTACTCCAACCTTAGCACCTGTCCTGGTCAGACTGAATTGCCTTGTTCAGTGTAGGACCCTCAGAAGACCACCAGACAGCAGGTTTTATTTGGGTGGTGGGTCAGCACTGCAATGACACTGATGTGATGTGTTAGTGTTACTGGTATGAGTGGATCAGACACAGCAGTGCTGCCTGAATCTTTTAAACACTGTGTCATCGCACTGTCCACTCTATTACACACACCTACCTTGTAGGCCCACCTTGTAGATGTGAAGTCAGAAATGATAGGCCATCTTTTGCTGCACAGTTTGTGTTGGTCATCTTCTACGCCTTCATCAGGACGCTGCCCACAGGACACTGTTGGCTGAATAGTTTTGTTGGTGGACCATTCTTAGTCCAGCTGTGATACTGAGGTTTTGAAACACTCCAGCCAAGGACGGATGGTAATCCAGCCATGACTCCAGCAGCACTGCTGTATCTGATCCACTCACACCAGCACAACGCACACTAGCACCCTACCACCCTACCACCACATCAGTGTCACTGCAGTGCTGAGAATGATCCACCATCCATTGATGCCTGCTCATTGGTGGTCCTCTGGGGGTCCTGATAGTTGATAAGTGGGGTAAAGTGAGACAGTAAAGTATGCAAAGAAACAGATGGACTACAGGTCATAAAAAAAATGCAAAAATCCCTGTACAGTAAATGAAGCTGATAAAGTCCAGATACAAGATAGGTGTTCCTACTAAAGCGCTCTAGCTATGTCTAAGTCCTCAACTATGTTCATATCTATATTGGTGGACATGTTATTTTTGGGTGCATTAGCACCATCTAGATGCAACCAAAGACCCAATTTAAGGGTCCAGCTAGCAGGTCTTCCGGCTAATGAGGCCTGCACTGCCTGCGGCAATGTGCATACAGGCTGACCAGGACGAGCGCTGAACAAGGTTGGAGTAAATTGAGTGTTAAATGTCTAAAAATTGTTGCAGCCCAAGGAAAAGCAGGCTCCTCTATTTTTTGTTGATATTTATACTTCTGCATTAGGGGTCACTAATAGGCAGACTGATGTCCGGATCCGGACCCAGACGTTGTCCAATGCAGACCTAAACCGATAAACTACTGAGAATGATTTAATTTAGACTGTGTTTATTTTAAGCGACTGAGTTTTTCTTGTCTTTAAGGTATTCAAGCTTTACGGCGCATTGAACTCACAGACCAATCACGTGCACTGTAAGATCACCGAAGGCTCCTCAGCCAATCAGATCTGTGCACATTGGGGCGTGCAGCACGCACACACAGCCGAGGTACGAAGCGATGGGCAGCAGCCGGAGACTAAAGCGAGTCAGAAAGAATAACGAGCTCTTAAAACAGAAAAGTGAACAGAGAAAACTGACTGTTTAACAGGAACGGTTCTGGAATGGACCTGCTCGTCTAGTTTTGGAGAATACAGCTCTGTAAAACCAACATGTCAATCTGTAAAGCTGAGTTAACAAGAAGACACACATTTTATTTACTTTCTCTATAAATACACACTGTTTTTAGTTGAAGTGAGAAAAAAAAATAACAGGGTATGGCACTGAATCATAACACAAGAAATGATGATGGTCCGGACCTTGGCCTGAGGAAATCTCCTCTAACAAGACCTCACTGAATTCTAATTAAATAACCCTGTTCTACTCATTCGAACCCAGATTTTCCAATTTCATGACAAACGGACAACAGAAATGGTCGTAAATCACTTGGCATAAACCTTCTTTACATGAACCTACATCAAAAGTTAAGATGATGTTTTCCTTCTCCTGTGAAGTTCCCATTGTGGTGATGCATGCTTTTTATTGGACGTACTTAGAAAGTGCTCAGAGAGTGTGCAGGAAGTGGGGAAGCACATTGACTGCATGATACAATTAAGCAATTAACATCCTACCATGCTCTGTGGCAAGTCGAATAATGCTGAGCAGGTCCTGTTTACCTCGATGATAGATCAAGATGGCAACAGGAAAATATCTAATTGGACATCAGGAGCTTTGGTCACTGTTCAACTGACACGTCTCGATGGGAAGGAGTGGCTAAACTGACATATCGTTGCTGTCCAATGAAAAACATTTATCGCCATTTTGTCGATTTTAAGTTTTCGACATCATTTGGCTGTTTACATTGTGTGACAATTTTATGACTGATGGATAGGGGTGGGCGATATGGCC
This sequence comes from Megaleporinus macrocephalus, assembly GCA_021613375.1. NCBI lineage: Eukaryota > Metazoa > Chordata > Actinopteri > Characiformes > Anostomidae > Megaleporinus > Megaleporinus macrocephalus. The sequence continues at coordinate 45,794,858 of CM038703.1, read as the reverse complement.
CTACAATAATATAATGATATTTCACGGTATTTTTGCGATAACGATACTCTTGGCGATATGACAAAACATTGAATTTAAAAAATATATTTAGAGAATACACTACTGCAATAAATTGAAAATTAAATTTTATTATTGCATACAATATGATATGGCACACCCCTAACTGAGATATTAAAAAATACAAGAATTTTCATCAGATTGTAACAGAAGTCAATGATCCAGAATGTCACGATACTAAATGATGCACTCCAAATATCTTCATATATCCAGGGCTAAAGTAAAGTGAATGATACTGGTCAGATAAACTCTGTCTCTAGTAGATATATAATGGGAAATGAGAAAAGTGTAAATTTTTCTTTTGCTAAAAACAGTAAAAAGTAGTACCCTGATGTGATAATAAGGAATGGATGATATGGCACGATAATTCAGGATATAATATCGTTCATGATTTTCAAAAATGTTGGCGATATTATTAAGTACGATATGATATGGCACACCCCTATTAATGGACCAATAGAAATGCTCCAAAATAGCTTGGAAATTGAAAGTTAAGTATGTTTTTGGTCTCTGCTGTAAAGTTGCATTTTAGAGATACTTGTATTTTATTGGACAGTGACGATATACACTTAGATCTATGAGAAAGACGTCATCAGTAAATAAAGTAGGGAAGTGTAACTAAGTTCACTGAGCATGACATTCGTGCATTAGGGGAAATACTAGCCTCTCTAAACGATGTGGCAGTGAAGGTTAGCCAAGTATACACCACTATACACTCATACAATGCTACTACATAGTCATCGTCTCTCATGTGGTTCTTTCATCATATGTTATGTTTGGCAAAATTGCTACTGACATGCCAAAGCATTTGAATGAGCAACAGCAAATTACCTCAGACTCTTCTCACATGCGAATGTGAATTAATTGCATTGTGACTGCGGGGCTGTAGTTCGTGTGGATGATTTAGTTCTCACTGTCAGGAGAACATGTGTGCCTCAGAAGACCAACAGCAGTCGTCTCCACATTACACACACACACAGACACATGGCCTGCAAGGCTTGAGCTGAAACAGAGACATGTTTATAATTGAGGTCACTAACCCTGTCCATGCTTTGACCTCTGATCATAAAGCATGTGCCAGGGGGTCTCCGTTTAAACCCAGTCCAAAAAAAAAAAAAGCCCAAAAAACCAATAACACAGTCCACCCTGTCATGCGCCCTGGCTCCGTTTATTAACATTTAAAGCATGGCCGGCTGTCTCCTTCCTATTGAGCCTGATGTAAGGGGCATGCCTCCTAAGTATGCCTTTCCTGTGTCATTTCTAGTACAGTAGCTCACTTACGCAGGATGAATATTCATTAATTACATCGATCGTGATAATTATGACTTGAATAATTCAGACGTTGAGTGCGTGTTCCGGCGGGTGTCCGGCGAGAAAGGCTGTGTGTGCGTGTGCCCAGTTGTCAGTCTGCAGGCTGAGCCTCAGGCTTCCGTACTGATGAGGGTGCAGGATTTCTCTCCTTTAGCAGTAATGGGAAATGAAATCTAATTCTCCATCTCCATCTCCGTCTCCGCTCTGGAGGGGAGGGGAGAGATTGCCATTCCGGAAAGATTTCCCCTGCGTCAAATCTCTAGAGGTGTCCTAAAGTGGAACAGTGTGGCATCCTCTATGCCTCACTTTGTCTTTCGAGCCCTCAACCCTCACTGTCAGTCTTAAACTCCATCTCATCGGAAAACACTCTCATTCTTCTCAGGCCAGCGTGTACACTTCCTCTGCCCCCAAACAGCTGATGAAAACGTGGCTTTGCCTCAGTATTACAATTCACTGTGTGTATTATATTCTATATGCTAGACTAAGTTCTAACTGGCTCCATCAGCTAGGATCTTATGGGCATCAGCAAAAAAAAAAAATTAAAAAATGCAATGGGCCCCCATGTGCTGTCACCTATGTGGAAATTATATGGTCTCTTCATATTTGCATGGGTTTTCCTACAAGTCCAATGGAGGAGTTCAGAGTCCAATGGAGGCATTAAAATGGCATTCAATTGGTGTGAATGTGTGTTGTGTGTATATCTGTGGGTGTGCCTTGGGATGGACTGGCAGCCTGTACAGGATGGTTTCTGCCTTTTGCCCAATGAGTGCTGGGACAGGCTCTAGAAAGCCCCACCCCCACTTTGACTAAGTGGCTTAGATGATAAACAAATCAATGAACTTGCCACTGCAATGTCTCAGGCGAGTTGGTACTCTAATGTGGGTTACTGGCTAAAGGACAGTACTATGCGAAAGTCAGACACCACCGTTTATTTAATCTGTATGAAAAAATCAGTCGACCTTTATTTAATTCTGAGTACACTGAGGGTGACCCTCCTTTACGATGTAGCCGACATGGGTTGCACTGGCTACTCAAGAGTGGAGCTCTAAGCTTGATGTTGGCTAGTCACTGATCACATGATCATCATACATGCCCTACTGAACTGTGGTGTTTGGCTTTCCCTACAGTGTTGCAGAGATCAGATATTAAATGTCGTTATCTCTGGTTTCCTGAAGACTACAATTAAAAGCCATGTGTCATTTGAGAGGAGGCATAAATCCTACAAACCCATAAAATGTTTAAAGTTACTCTTATCTTCTCTGATAGCAGGCTAGGCTCTGTATCTCTGTTTCCCTGAAGGCCAGAAACATGCTCATCGAAGAGAAACAATTAGACAAATAAAACAACTCAGAACAACCAATTATCAGCAGCATTGTAGCTAAAAACAAGTTCAGAACAAGTTTAATCATTTCCATTTTTTTCAGAGAGCATTGATATGTTATGATGGAACGTGCCTGGCCGCTCTGTTTCCTACGATCCAACCTACTTTTTGATACAGCGTACATTTTATTCTGATGGAGTAAGAAAGCTTTTGTCTATGTATTTATTTATTTTTATTTTTATTATTTTTATTTTTTTCATACAGCCACATGCCATGCTCCTGGCTTTTAGTGCCCCTTTCAATTCTGGATCCCTTCAGGGTAGTAAAATTTAGTGTATCCAAAAAAGTGAGTCAAAGTGTGTTCCTCTGCTTGTAGACACATTATTGTAAGACATCAAAAGGGCACTTTAGTTTTCCAACTCCTATCACCGATGCACAGTACTGTTCAAAAGCTTGGGGACATTCTATTCTATTTAAAAAGCTATTTTCCATTTGTTGAGCAAAACACTTTATTTTATATTCAAACAGTATTAATACAGTAAGTAGTGCTTTTACATACATCAGTGTGTTTATTTAACTTTTTCTAAGCTTGTCTTATGGAAACTACCCAGTATTATTTACAGTTCTCATCTAATACCTGCTTGACTGCTCAGTACTTCATTAAGCTAAATCAAGATTGCTGCAAAATGAACTGAATACATTCATACAATGTCTGGGGCGTCCAGGAGAAATCTGGAACTACACTTTGTTCTTCAAACTAGAGCTCAAGATATGATCTACTTCTTTCACAATAGGATATTTATGATTATTTACATCTGTTCTAATGCTATCTGGTGTTCCTACTGGTGAAAATACAATTATTGCTAAATAAAGGCTTTTAATCAATAAGCTCAGATGACTTTTGCACAGTAGTGTATATATTGACTGGACCTAGAATTGAAGCTTGTGGAACACCTTTAGCTACTGATAGTGGATCAGATTTATGGTGTCCAGAGCCACACAATAGCGCCTATCAAAAAGGTTATTCTGTGCCCAGGCTGTAGCTTTCAACTCTAAGCCAAAGCTCTGTAAGCTTTTTAAAAGAAGGGAATAATCAACTGTGTCAAAAGCTTTGAAAAGATCAATGGAAAGGGCAGTAGAATGCTTCTTTCTGTCTTTCACAGTAAAAAGGTCATTTAAACCAGTGTGACAGCAGATATAGTGTTGTCTTTTTTTCTATATAACCAGATTGATTGCTGCACAGGACAGAGTTTGCTTAAAGGAATGACATAAGGGCGTCTAAGATTCTGGCTAAAATGTCAGTATCTTAAAATAACAGGTACCTTTTATCCATGTCATGTAGTTTTTCAAGGGTTAATATATGTACTATGACTCACAGCATTGGTTAATTGTAAGGAAGAGATATGTAATTAAACTTTGTAGAGCTAATTTTTGTCCGAAATTGAATGGTCAATGAGTATATGATGGGTCAGAATGGGAAATGATTTGTTTTTAAGAGTAACTACTGCTTTCCAGAAATTGTAAGGACTTGAAGAACATTTAGTCCTTAGGAAAAGATTATAATCTGATCTGGGTTTTAATAGCGGAGCTGAATGGTAATGAAGGTATAATATTTCAAATACAAAGTGAATTTCATTCAGAGCTAAGTCAGAAAAAAAGCTAGTGCATTTCACTGTTTTCAATCTAATATTGCAGTGGTCATAGATGATAGATGACCTCTAAGTCTGTTTTAGTAGTTCTGAGCTTGAATGTCTTTGCAAACAACGTGTAGAACAATATTACAGACAGAAATATATATATATAGAACACTAAGGAGCTAGACTAGTGTTTAATGTTTTTGATAATCAAGTCCTCAACTGTCAGGGTGGCCAGTTCTATGGCATGGAGAGGTGAGCCGACCATGAGGCAGTGTACAATAGTGGTAGCGTGATGTGGTATGCCTGCTGGTCTATGGCAGTGAACAGCAGGATGATCGCCCACAGAGGAGGGCACTGAGGTACAATATGGAATTTCAGTTCACGTTATTCATATTTTGACAAATTTGTTTACTAGCAAAAAATATAATCAGGTGTGAAAAAAAATATCCCTACAGATTTCTTTAAAACAAACTGTCAAACATGTCTCTGGAAAAGAATGGAGGCTGTGATGAAGGTAAACCCAAAAAAAGTATACTATATTTAGTTGTTGAGGCTTCTGCTTAATGCTATGTGAAATAAAGTATATGGTTTTCTTATTGATGCTAAAAAAATAAAAACTCAGACTGTTTGACAGCAAATTGAACAAATGAAGGGAATTAAATACATACACGTCTACAGGGGTCGCAGCGAGTCAACTCGCTAGAAGTGTTTTACGTCGGATGCCCTTTCTGACACAACCCTCGCCACATACCCGGGGTTGGGACAAACACACACTCCTGCACAAACTCACACCTACGGACAATTTAGAGTGACCAATCAACCTAACATGCATGTGTTTGGACTGTGGGAGGAAACCGGAGTACCCTAAAGAAACCCACTCAAGCACAGGAAGAACATGCAAACTCCACACAGAACGGCCTGGACCAGGAATCCAACCCGGATCGTCTTGCTGTGAAGTGACAGTACTAACTACTACACCACCATTTCACCCAAATGAAAGAAATTAAATAAATAAATTAAATTAATTAATTAAATAAATGAAGTACTGTCTAAAAGTCTCTGAGACTAATACTATTACTAATACTATGATATTTATGTTACTGTGTATTGTATTTATTCTTATTTATCTGTTCAAATGATATCTGGTGTTCTTATACTTAGATAAATGCTTTTAAACAATCAGATTAGGTGCCTAAGACTTTTGCACAGTAGTTATATATATATATATATATATATATATATATATATATATATATATATATATATATATATATATATATATATATATATACACACACACTGGACCTAGAATTGAACCTTATAGAACACCTTTAGGTACCGACTGTAGATCAGATTTATGGTGTCCAGAGCCACACAATAGCACATATTAGAAAGGTTATTCTGGGCCAGGTTGTAGCTTTCAACTCTAAACCAAAGTCTCTGACTAATACTTTATATTATTATAAAGTATTTTAGTCACTCTATGATAATAGAGATGGGAAGGGATCCAATAAAGACATTAAGGGACCCGGTCACCACCAGTCCTTGCACTAAAGGCCACAGTATGATTACCCTGTCTGGCCTGCCATTACTCAAACCACTGTGCCCCACAAATGCTCCAGTCCAAATACACAAGCATCATCCAGTATCACACTACTAGAACATAGCCCTGTGCGAGGACTGGGGCACTTCCTGCCAAGGAATTTGTGCTTGCCAGGATTGCGTGTGCCCAGGAACAAAGTGGGAATGGCCAGCATTTGAAGAGAGGGCTAAGTAGTAATCTGCTATTGGCTCATGATGTTGTGTCCAGAGGCGTGGCCATGTGCAGTAGCCATGTGCAGTAGCCTTGTGCAGAGGCTCCCCAAAAAGAGGCCATTGATTTAATTTTGGTTATTGTAAAGATGTGTTGTGTCTTATTTGTGGTTTATTGTGTCTGGAAGTGTTTTGTTTTGGGGGTTCATTACCAGCTTATGGCTGGTGGTGACCTCCCCTGTGAGTTCAGAGCTCTGTATGTGCCTTTCTGGCTGCTGTTTAATGAAAGAGTGCCTGCAGAATCACAATCTTACTCTGCATGACACTATACTACATTTACTTTAGAGCAGAGTGATTTCTGTCTTTCCAGTAGATCAGTCGTGTGTCTGTCGGAGCAGTGGTGAAGCGAAACTGGCAAAAAGGGTGATTTTAATCATATCTAAAATATATGCAAATAGGATACAAATTCTATTAGCTTGACCTGCCAATTAGTTAGAAACTAAAAGGTGGCAATTTTCTTGTTCATAGTCAGACTGCATGATAAAATCAATGTTGAGAAGCTAGAAGTTAGTAAGAGATTACTGCCTCGGTTGATATATTAAAAATAGTACTGTGCTGCACCTGGCTAGCCTACATGCTTCTATTATGTATGCTTGGGTTTTAGCGAGATGCCCACAAAGCAGCCAAGTACTGGTGAACCTGTGGTTGCCTTGGTGTCATGTAAGAATATTATATAGTTTATTTATTCATTAATCATCTAGACCGCTTAACCTCCTGGGTCATGGCGGGTGCTGGAGCCCATCCCAGTGCTCATCAAGCAGCAGGCAGGAAACACCCAAGACAAGCCGCCGGCCCATTACAGGGCACATACAGAGACACACACTCAAACACACACGCACTAGTATGTGGTTGAGCCTGCAATTCAAGAGCAATCATACTCCCTGCAGACTGCTTTTGTCCCTAAAGAACTCATTGTGGCTCGGTTAAGCAATTAGTGGCCTCAGCACTCAGTTCAACATTGTCATCTTAATTAATAACCTATATAAAACACTGCACCTCTCCTTATCCATCCCCACTCTATATGCTTTTACTGTACTTTTCACTGTTTCTATACCAACAGACTAAACTGATGGCAAACCTAAGAATGTCTTGTTGTGCAAGACAGATTTATATTTATTTTTTTAACCAACAGCCAAGAATATGCCAGTGCAGAAGTTATTCCGAGCTGCAAACGTTGATACGCATTACCAGATACATACGCCGATGTCATTTATTCCAATAGAGAGGCTGCCCAGGGGAAACAAATAATGCAAGGCAGGAGGATTTGCATCCTGTTTCCTGCTATCTTCTCATTGAAGTTGGCAGAGGAACCAACATGAGATGGTTTGGCCCGGAGGTACATGGGGAGTGGAGTGGTGCAGAGGATATGGTGTCTGGTTGGCATTATTTAATAAATGAGGAGAAAAGAAGAAGTGGGACAGACATCACAGTGTAATTTCTCCTGGAGCTCCAGTTCACTTCACGGTTCAATACCCAAGCTGACCCAGAGAGCACGTCCTGATCCCGAGCCTCTATTATAACTCCAGTGGTGGGTTGGGGGGGGGGGAGTGGGAGTGGGGGTGGTGGGCACATGTAGATATTCTGCACAAAAAGACATAAGACAGGCAGAGGCCCAAGGGAATATGAGGGATCGATATGGTGAAATTTATGGCATTGCTGAGAATACACATAGAGATTCCATGGTGTGATCGTGTGAAATTCAATCAATACCTCTTTCCACTATTGTGCTCATGAATGAAAAATGCTGGGCAATCAAACAGAACAGGAAAGCGCATGAACTGAACAAAAGTGATACGTGATTATATGAATTTCAGCAACTACTAACATGGATGTGGGAATTGGGGCGCTGATTTTTTAAATTGTTTAGCTGCAACAGACAATCAAAATGTAATTAATAATTACGGGCATAGAAAATGCTTATGTCCTAGATTTGGTGTGTTTGTGTTTTATGTTCTATTTGTATATTTTTTAAAGACTGCAACAGTCAAACACTTTAAAGGAGCAATATGCAAGTTCCAACATGTCATATTTATCTCCACTTATGAGCAGAAGGTAAAGAACTAGGCTTTTTTAGCAGTTGTATCATCACTACCACCTCTCTGCAAGAAACGATTAGCAGAAAGCAAAAAATGTAACACAAATAGAAACAAAAAGCTAACATTGGCATTGCTTTTCAATGCTAGAGACGCTCTCACTGAGTAACACCTTATGCTGAACCCGCAATGTTTCTTCTAAACTGGTAAGAATTGAAGGGGGATGAGGGACTGTGCATTTTCTGCTGATATGCTGCCCCCTATTGTTTGGAAGGACAGGTTGTGGCATCTTACAAATTGCTCCTTTAAAAGAGTGGCGTTGAAAACATCTAGCAGGGAGGTTGTGTCTTACATCCTGCCAAACCTCTATGCCCATGCTTTTATTCTCTAGAACAACAGGTGGCTGTCTTCTGCGTCAGTGCCTGTCCTGAGTTTTATGTTTTCTCTTCATTGCCACCAAGAAGTTTTATTTTTATTTTATTTTTTTGCTACATATATATTATGATCCTCCATTTGTTAAAATGTAGGTTCATATAATTAAAAGGGTTACATAGCAACAGTGTTCTAGCAATTTATTCTACCCAATTCTAGTCCCAACTAGCATGCTCATAGCATTAGTACAACTCAGACATTTCAGACATTTGTTTATGTTTTTAATGTTAATTAAGTTCCAACTGAATTATATATCCCTATTCCCCCGCTGATAAACTGCTTTAGACTATTAAAAACTCCTAATTATTCATATTATTATTTACTGCTGGAAATATTTCCCATTAAGAATTATTTCAATATTCAAATATTCAAAATTATTATTTTTTTTCATTCTGCCTTTAATAATGCTGCATTGCTGCAGCTGCATTCTGACATTACACTATGTAAGGTAGAACAGGGAAATACGAACAAGAGGCTGGCAAATAAGATGCTGAATCACACCTCAGTGCCAGGATGTAGCTGCTGCACTATTTAAGGTGGAACCAGTAAAAAGACTTCAGTCTCATAGTTTAAATAAGGATAAGAAGTAATAATCCTACTTGGATAACGTCCTGCAGTTTTACGTATGGCGCTACTGATAAATGTGCTATGGTAGGTCATTTCAACTAGAGTTGCACTTGCAAGCGCTGCAATAGCGCCACCAAAGTTCAGCTGCTGCCAAACGTGAGCACTCTGTGCGGTCAGTGTGTGGTTTGTTCATTCTGGACTACTAATGAAACATGAAAGCTCTACATGGTATTCTCTTTTAGAAGATGACTACAAATTTTAAGGGCTCATTCTAAGCCAGTGAAAGAATTAGCCATCCATTATCTTCCGCTTCTAGTCTGGGTCACGGGCTTGCTGGAGGCAAGGTGGGGTACACCATGGACAGGTCGCCAGTCCATCGCATGGCCAACACACTCATATACACGGCCAATTTAGAGTGACTGATCAACCCAACATGCATGTGTTTGGACTGTGGGAGGGATCATCTTGCTGTGAGGCAACAATGCTAACCACTAAACCACCGTGCTAACGACTACACCACCGTGCCACCAATAAAAGAAACAACAATTCATAATTAACGTAAATTATACACTAATAGGAAATGGTTGTGTCTCAAAACCTAGTGAGTGTCTACATAGACAGCAATGTACGCCATAGTATGTGCGCTCCTGACATGTAGGCTGTCCCAATTCTTAGATACCTTAAACATGCTGTCTACTGAGGATCATTATTTTGACCTGATTTTAAGGAAGCAATAAACGCTTCCTCAGCTGCTAATATAATCCCATGATGCAATGCAGGCAAAGCTACGAGCAGTGAAGTGGTTTTAAAATGTGAGTTATTTTTATTCTCTCTGGTGTTTTAATGTGTTTCTGGTCATATAATCACACAAAACAGTTTTTTATTATCAACTCATTCACCATTTAGCAGTTTTATACTTGAGTCATTAGCATTTATGCTAGTGGATTTTTAAGCCTCCGGCTATTGTTTTGGATGTCGGCCGGTAGCTAAACTAGCTAAACCACTGGTTGCGTGCTGCAGTGGGTGGGAACAAGCCGTGACGCAGTCTCTCTCTAACTAGAGCGTCTCAGTAATCTGTTTTATGAGGAGAGATGAGAAGAGAACACTGCTACTTAAACAGCTGCCTACCTAGACAGCCTACTTACACACTCACTAGGATTTGAGACACCCTATATATTCTATTTCTGATAATAGCTCTTCTTTAATCTTACCCACTGCTCCTTAAAGTTAGTGCTGCATTTTCATTACAGTGAGCCAAATCGCTTCCTTCTCCAACTGCTGGACACTGGACACTCAGTGGATGTGTCACTCGCACTACAGAGTAAAAGTGGGTGTCTTTTTAAACTAGTCTCTTAAACCGAAAGCAGCCTAATGCTGGATTATGTCCAGTGAAATCACAGCGTCTCTATGTCATTTCTGGTCATTGTCATAGAAGACGTTCTAATGTTTGATGTCTTGACAGCTATCTAGAGTGCACTTAGCAAAGATTACCATAAGCTGTCATGACATTACAGCATCTGCCATGACATTTAACAGCGATACATGGCACATGAAAACACAGCAGAGATATAATACTGAACAAAATCTGTCATTTCCATTTATAGCAGCAAAAAACATCTGCTGTGACGTGTGAATGCCATGGCTATGTCAGTGTCATGGAGCAGGGTTCAAGTAAAGTGCGACTAAATTGGTGACATTTTATATTAAGTCGTCTTTGCAGATGAAATAACAGATTTTCAGCAACATGTTAATAACATATCAGTGATGTGGCAGCAGTGAAGCATATGGATACATTCAGTAGATTATAAAAACTCTTAGTTAACTGTGTGAATAAAATAATCTGCTGGATTCAGTTTTCACTTTATTTATAGCGTCCCGGTTCATATCTGCAGATGTTGCGCTGAGAAGTCACTGATCATGTAACAAGTATAATGCAGATCATCTCAATCATCTCAACAGGCTGGAAAAAAAAATTATATCTTGGTAAGAAAATGTTATATATATATTATAAATATATGTATGGGTAATATGTATCGTTCTCCTTTTAAGACTGCTGCAAGATAATTACAGTATTATGTAAATTATTTCTAGTAATTTCTGCTTGTTTTACTTGTTTAAGTGAGTTTAGTAAACCAGACTTTCTTAATTTGAGGTTAGGATTAAGGCCAAGTGTAGGATTTGGTCCAAAAATAGTATTAGGATTAGGGCTAGGGCTAACTATAAGAATACATTCAGGAGTTTGGGTTGGGATTAAACTCAAGATTAGAAGAGTGAGGGTAGGCCTAAGGTTTTGGTTTGAGATTAAGATCAAGAATGGGATTTGGACAAGAATGAGGGTTATCATTAGCTTTTGGGTTGAGATTAGAGTCAAAATTAGAATTTGGACAAGGGTGAGGATTAGGGTTAGGTTTTGGTTTGAGATTAAGGTCAGGATTAGGATTAGGTTTTGAGTCAAGGTTAAGGTCTATGTTAGGGCCAGGGTCAGGGTTAGGTCATGGGTTGAGATTAAAGTCACGATTAGGATTAGGACCAGGATTAGGATTACATTTTTGCTTGTGGTAAATATTAGGGGTAGGATTAGGTTTGGGTTCAGGTTAAGGATAGGATTAAGGTCAGGGTTAGGGTTAGGTTTTGGGTTGAGAATAAGGTAGCGTTTGGTTGAGGGTTAGGATTAGGTTTTGGATTGAGAAAATTAATTAGAGCTAGCCCAGTGTAAGGGTTGGGATTGGGTTTGAGTTCAGATTAAGATTAGGATTAGGTTTTGGTTAATCTTATAATAGGGTTAGCCCAGATTGAGTGTTGTGATTGGGTTTGGGTTCAGGTTAAGATTATGATTAGACTGAGGGTTATGATTAGTTTTTGGGTTGAGAGTAAATTAGGGTTAGGCCAGAGTAAGGGTTGGGATTAGGTCTGGGTTCAGGTTCAAATTAGGGTTAGGTTGAGGATTAGGTTTTGGGTTGAGATTAAAATCATGGTTAGCCCAGAGTGAGGGTTGAGATTAGGTTTTGGATTGAGGGTAAATTTACAGCTAGGACTAGGGCCAGGTTTAGGTTTGGGGTACTGTTACTTCACTCGTGTTGTTGATGTCTTACTAAAACTGAGTTTAATAATCATCCACTCAAAATACACAGTGATGCTATTACATTATCTAAAAATATATTAATTTGGATGACAAAAGCTGCATCATCATCCATCACATTATTGTGTATTTTGCTTAAATACTGTTTAACATCTTTGCACCCCCATCTTGAAACACCCGCAACTGTCTACAGAATAAGCCCAGAAAAAGGATAGCACTAAAACGAAGCCGTGAGAGAGGACTCGTAGAAGATGTATGCCTCTTTCTTTTTCCTCTGCGTATACGTCCAAATTTATAGCAGCCAACACGAGAGCACACCAGCATATGATGCATTTGGTGCCGCGCTTTCGCAATAAACTTGGGAGGGCCCCAGTCATCCTCTATGGGAGCCATTTAGGTTTATTAGCAAGTGCTCCAGTCTCCCCTCCGAAGATGGATAGTGTTGCTTATCATCTTTTTGTTCGCTGTTTGTCTTGGTTACGTGCACCCCTTGGTTAGCGCGCCGCTAATGACCTTGAGATGGGCCCTGCACAGCTATGCATCAGCGTAATAGGGCCTCCCTCCGCCGGCGGCCAGCCAGCCAGCGCGGTGGGGATTTATCACAAGAGACTAACTTGCGTTCGGCTACGTGGCAGTGATTCATTTAGCTGCCAGATTGACCTTATCCTCAGGTATGCCGCCTGCCCGTCTTCCCACCTGCCACCTTGTTAAAACAAATACCGGCCAGTTCACACATGCCTTCGGTCCAGCCCTGCTCCCCTCTAGAGCGCAGCAGCAAGATGCTAACCTTTTCCATGTTTGATGGGAAGCAATTGCAAATATTACGCTTCGAATTAGGTCGTGTAGAAGCTAGCAAACGATTGTGGGTCAGATGGAGGACGCTCACAGGGTGATGCACAATAGGCTGTTCTGATTGTTAATTATACATGGAGAGGCGGCAGCTCAGGTCTTAAGAGGGACAATGGGAAAAATGAATGCAGCAAGAAGAGCCAAGACATGCAGGAGCTAAGTGCGGCTGAAATTAGCATTCATAGGGTGACTTGCAGATCCTCATTTGCATGTCACCTGGCTTGTCATCTCCAGCGTCCCCACCCGCCACAGTCCTGCGCCATCCCTGGGGGTCTGATGTAATCTAGGCCTGATGCTGGCGACTCGTGTAATACACTTGGCAGGTCTGTAACTGAGTAAAGTAATGGCAGCTGCACGCCTGACAGGACAGGAAACCTATCAGCCGACTTCATTGATTACCTGCAAACTGGAGCGCAAGGGAAAGGCAAAAGAGATGGAGAGAAGGGAGGTGGGGAGAAGGAAAGAAAGAGGAAGGCAGAAGATAAGAGCACTGGATAAAGACCTGACAGGAGGAAATATTGAGAGAGAAGAAGAATAAAACGATCAGCCCTACAGGCTCCCTCTCGCCCACAGCATTTCTGCTCGTTCTTACTGTAATGTACACCATAATACACGAGTTTACACTAGAATAAAAAAAGGAGGCCACTGCGGAAAGCTGCGCTATTCATCTGTGCCTGAGAGACCAAGGAAAACGAGGTAAGTGATGGAAGCGTGGAGATGATGCACGACACATAAGCACAACTTGCAGGCTTTTCTACTTCAGGAAAGAGTCCATAAGAACTCCACTCCAGTCAAAATGAAAAATGTCACCATCGCTACATCTGTTGTAAACATGCTTACTCACATCCCACAGCACTTGTCTGTAGAATGAGGTTTTCCGTTTTAACCCTCTCAGGTTGACAATATTGTATATGAAATCAAAGGACAAGGTACATGAAAGAATAAATCTCGGGAACGCTGCATGCTAGAAACTTACTTTCATTTTCCCCGGATGGGTAGCACTGTTCCGTTCCAGTGAGGGCTCTAGTGTGATGGTACCCCCTTCAGAAGGGTTGTAATTCAGCCTAGAACTGTCTTTCTGGAGAAATCAGTGATGACAAACCCAGCACAGAATGTCTTCTGTGATTATTTATCCTTTTCTCCATGTTGGAAAGGTGGAAAAGAGTTATTGTTGTCATTAGCGTGACTGTTAGCTGTTCACCTTGGGTTGGGATGGTCAACAATTCAGAGTCTGTGTACCTGACTTGTCGACCACCCAGAGGCCAGGCTCCTTACTTGTCGACCACTCACAGGCCTTGTCCTCACTTGTCCACCAACCAGAGGCTGTGTTCCTGACTTGTCAACCAATCAGGGCTGTATTCCTGACTTGTTGACCAGTCAAAGGGCATGTACCTGACTTGTTGACCACCCAGAGGCCGTGTTCTTGACTTGTTGACCACCCAGAGGCTGTGTTCCTGACTTGTTGACCACCCAGAGGCCGTGTTCCTGACTTGTCGACCAATCAGGTCTGTATCCATGACTTGTTGACCAATCAGAGGCTGTGTTCCCGACTTATCGACCACCCAGAGGCCGTGTTCCAGACTTGTTGACCAACCAGAGGCAGTGTTCCTGACTTGTCAACAAGTCAAGGCTGTATCTGGATTCCGGTTCCGGTGCGCCGCAGAATGGCCGCACTGGTGAGAGCTCCGGGTAAACTCTACAGCTTTTTGTGTTTTATTGTCCTGTTTCTGAGTATTTTTGTACATGTCGCATCTGGGATTATTCAATATGATCGGCAAACTCTTCTGAACATCCGATCATCACTCAAGACGGACTTTAACACAAACTCACACACGAGCGCGAGCAGCTGCCCCTCCGCGGCTTCGTCGCTCCTTTGTTTACTAACACGCGCGCGCCGGCGAGGCAGAAAGAAGCGCAAAAGGGGCAAACGCGCCGGTGTGCTGTGCAGGACTAGGAAACGGTGCTTCAACCCTCCGCTTCCCAGTATTCTGCTCGCAAATGTTCAATCGCTGGAGAACAAAATAGACGAGCTGAACGCGCGGATCAAGTTTCACCGCGACATCGAGAGCTGCTGCGTTTTAGCGCTCACAGAGACGTGGCTATCCGCCGCTATACCCAACAACGGCATCACACCGGCCGGCTTCTCCATCTACCGGCAGGACAGAACTCTGGACTCTGGTAAGGGCAGAGGCGGTGGGGTGTGTGTTATGGTGAACTCTCGATGGGGGACAGATATAGCAGTTCTAGCCAGTCACTGCTCTCCAGACATTGAACTCTTAATGGTCAAAGTTCGACCTTTTTTTCTGCCCAGAGACTTCAGCTCAGTCATCCTCACTACAGTCTACATCCCACCTCAGGCTGATAAGTCACGTGCATTGGAAGTTCTGTATGAGCTCATCAATAGACATGAGAACACTGATCCAGATGCTGCTTTTATTGTGGTTGGGGATTTTAACAGGGCAAACCTGAAGAAGGTTCTGCCCAAATACTATCAGCACATTAAATTTCCAACCCGAGGAGAACAGACTCTTGACCACTGCTATACAGCACTTAAGGACTGTTACAAACCCCTCCCCCGCCCTGCCTTTGGCAAAGCTGATCACACCTCCATTCTTCTCCTGCCTGCTTACAAACAACGACTTAAACAGGAAAAAACAGTTCTCAGATCAGTCTATCAATGGAGTGAGGAGGCCATCTTCACACTACAAGACTGCTTTGAATCCACAGACTGGAAGATGTTTCATGATGCAGCTGGCAGTGACATCAACGAATACACTGACTCCATCACAAGTTACATCAGTAAATGCACTGACGACATTGTGCCAAAAATCTATGTCAGAACATTTCCCAATCAGAAACCCTGGATCAATGCTGAGGTTCGTGCCAAACTAAGAGCTCGAACCTCTGCCTACAACTCTGGTGATCTGGCTAGCTACAAGAAGGCCAGATATGACCTTCAGAGGACCATCTGGCTAGCTACAAGAAGGCCAGATATGACCTTCAGAGGACCATCAGGCTAGCCAAACGGAACTACAGGGACAGAGTTGAATCCAACTTCCTCTGCTCTGATCTCAGACGTATGTGGAGTGGACTGCGCACCATCACTGATTATAAAGGAGATATGAGTCGTGATAGGAGGTCACCCTCCTCACTTGCAGATGAGCTTAATGCACATTATGCTCGCTTTGAGGCAAACAACACCTCCCCTGCCGAAAATCTCCCAATACATCAGGAGAGCTGCACACTGACCATCTCTCTGTCTGAGGTGGTGAAATCCTTCAGGGCAGTTAACCCACGCAAAGCACCAGGTCCTGATGGTGTACACAGTCGTGTACTTAAAGCATGTGCCAACCAGCTGGCTGAGGTTTTCACTGACATCTTTAACCTCTCCCTAAGACTGTCAGTGGTTCCTACGTGCTTTAAAGAAACCATCATTGTTCCAGTTCCCAAGAAACCTTCTGTCACCTGTCTGAATGACTACCGCCCTGTTGCACTGACATCAACAGCTATGAAGTGCTTTGAGCGGCTGGTCAAAGCTCACATCTGTTCTATGCTTCCTGCCAATATGGACACTCACCAGTTTGCATACCGCTCCAACAGATCCACAGACGACGCCATTGCACTAACTGTACACACTGCTCTCTCACACTTGGACAGAAAGAACACGTATGTGAGAATGCTGTTCATAGATTACAGCTCAGCATTCAACACAATCATCCCAGCCAAACTCATCGCGAAGCTCAAAGACTTGGGCTTGAACTCTCATCTCTGCAACTGGATACTGGACTTCCTGACGAGCAGACAGCAGGTGGTGAGGGTGGGTGACAGCATCTCTTCCACTCTGACTCTGAGCACGGGGGCCCCCCAGGGATGTGTACTCAGCCCCCTCCTGTATTCCCTGTACACTAATGAATGTGTAGCCAAACACTCCTCCAACCTCATCTTCAAATTCGCTGATGACACTACCATCCTAGGCCTCATCACAGATGGAGATGAAACAGCCTATAGAGACGAGGTCAGCGCTCTGTCAGAGTGGAGCCACGACAACAATCTCCGTCTAAACATCAGCAAAACGAAGGAGATGATTGTGGACTACAGGAAGCAGCAGAAGGGTGGTCACTCTCCCCTTTACATCAACGGGGCTGAAGTGGAGAGAGTCAGCAGTGTTAAGTTCCTCGGCGTTCACCTCTCTGATGACCTCACCTGGTCCCTCCACACTAACACGATTGTGAGATGTGCCCGTCAGCGTCTCTTCTTCCTGCGCAGGCTCAGGAAGTTTGGACTGCCTTCTGATATCCTCACCAGCTTCTATAGATGCACTATAGAGAGCATCCTAACGGGCTGCATCACTGTCTGGTACGGCAGCTGCACTGCCTGCGACCGCAAGGCCCTAAAAGGAGTGGTGAGGACAGCAGAATACATCATAGGCAACAAACTACCAGCCTTACAGGACATCTACCAGTCCCGCTGCCTGAGGAAAATCCAGAAGATCAGGTCAGACAGCGGTCACCCAGCACACGGCCTGTTCACCATACTGCCATCAGGCAGGAGATTCCGCAGCATCCAGGCCAGAACAACCCGCCTACTGAACAGCTTCTACCCTCAGGCTGTCAGGCTCCTGAACAAACTGTGAGGCTGAAAGACCCCAATACCGTTCACTCGACCACTGCACATTGTTACACTTTATATTATTTATTCTGATATCGCTGCTATGGACAATATCACTAAGTCACTTTAATGAATATATCTACTTAGAACCTGCCTATGCAACATTTTTTCACAGATGACCCTCCTGTATATCCTATGTATATATCTTGTGTATTGTATAGTCCTTTATATATTTCAGTATGACTATATGTATATTTTTAGCTTATTTTTACTTTAATATTGTCTATTTATTGTGTGTTTGCACTGTTTTACATTATAATGCTGCCCTGCTGTAGAGTTTATCTGAGTCTCACCCCAAGCATTTCAATGCATGTTATGTCCTGACATGATGTGCAAATGACAAATAAACTTGAAACTTGAAACTTGTATCTATGAATTGTTGACCAATCAGAGGCCGTGTTCCTGAATTGTCGACCAACCAGAGGCCATGTTCCTGACTTGTTGACCAATCACAGGCCAACCTACTGCCTTGTCAATCAATAAGAGGCTGTGTATCTGACTCTTTAGTATACTAAGATATTTGTTCTTATATGTAACATGTCCTGATAGGGTTAAAGTCCATGATAATCCTGCTGATGCTGTACACTTTATTGCCAAATGTATTCACTCGTCTGCCCTCACACGCATATTAACTTGAATGAAATCCCATTCTTAATCTATAGGGTTAATATGATGTCGGCCCACCCGCTCTATCATTTTACAGGGCTTCACAAATGTTTATATAAGCAGTTTGCATGTCTTAACTGCGTGGTTTTGTACACGTGTGGCCATTGAAGTGATTGGAAAACCTGATTTCAATGATTGGGATGGGTGAGTGAATGCTTCTGTCAATATAGTGTATCTTAAGGGTTGGATGGATTTTTTTGGGGGGCAACAAAAGTAAATCAGACATCTTTTATTACTAAAACAAAGCCAAATATCCTATTTCAACTGTAGTAACTGCATTTGAGTGAATTACTCAAACAACAGATGCAGTCATCAATAGAAAAGCTTGAGGTAACCAGGTGGCTATCTAAATACCCTCAGTTTGACTTCTTCTCTCTAAATGGAAAGGTAAACGCTCGCCTCTGGCATCCTTTTTGTGCGTATAGTGAAGCAATAGTTGCATTACTGCTAGCTTAGTTGGATTTATTAGCCTACACATCAGCACCTAGGCTAGCAATCAGGGTTGGATGGCACTACAGGGATCCCCAACATGATGTATTTGCATAATGCATGCTGGGTGAAAACATGAAAATGACATTAAATCATGAATTCTATAATGAGGCTTATAGATATAGTGCTGCACTAAAGTATCTGCTTAACAAGACAAATTACAATATAAACCATTGTTTTATCCCCAAATCTGCCAAAACAGGTACTTTGAATCAATGCTGTTGAATCAGTAGTCACCAGTCCTGCTCCTGCAGATCTGTCTTCTTTTGGAGTCTACTCCTGGTCAGTTCTTCCAGGGCCTTGATTGGTCGTATTAGATGTATTAGTGCTGGGAAAGCATGTTAGATGCAGGTTGGAACTGAACTCTGTAAGAAAGTAGAGGAGGGCTGGCGACCACTGTTGTAGGAGAATCATCTTTGGTTCCTTAAAGATTTTCACCAGTGTGTCATGATGTCCCCTCTCTCTAAAGAGAACCCACTTGGACTTTTACTGGCTCTGCCCACTCTCTCGCACCTGCGGTTGATCTTGGACTCATTAAGACTGCTTGGCTCGGCCAGGGTGGGGCAGAGTTGGCCGGGGTGGGGCAGTGTGGGCCGAACGGGCAGGGCCAAGCACACTGACTGGGTAACACACGAACACCCACCACAAGTGAACCAGAATGTGCTTTATTTGTACATTGCAATAAGAAATCAAAACAAAATGAATTAAAACATGAACTATTTGGCCCTTAGAATCCGTCAGTCTCTTCTGTTCTGTTTCTATTTAGCGTCCTCCTCCCCCCAACCTGGACTCTGTGCTCCGTCCTCTGATCCTGCACACCTGTGCGTGAACAGCGATGGGTGCACATGCCCTGGTTTGAAAGGACACTACCACTAGTGCTACTTATACCCCTGTGTTTGGTTCCACATTGTGAGTTCTAACGTGTTTTACTTTGTGTTTATCTTTCCTGTGTTTTGACTCTTGCTTTATCTCCTGGTTTGTGGAATCTGTATCAATCTATGATCTTACCTGCTGTCTGGATCTTGAACATTGGACTTCCAGTCTGCACATGCAACCTGTGTCTACAGTGCTTTTCAACCCAATCACTGTTGGGGATTTCTGTGCTGGCTATACTACATTCCGTCCATGTACTATGAATGGGGAAACACTGGATAGGAACGGTTACACTGTACAACTGGTTGCTGAGGAGTTGCTAGACCATTGCTGTGTAATCCCAGATGGTGGCTAAGGCATTACATGATCATTGCACTGATATCCCTTGAGGTTTCTAGAGCATTTCTATACATAATGGTATCTCAGGTGGCTGTTAAGGTGGTGCTAGCTATTTGCTATAAAAACTCTGGTAGTTTCAAAGGTGTTGCATCGTGCAATCGTTCCAAACAGCATAAGTTCACTTTTCCCATATGGGCTCTACTTTTCACAAAATTAGACTGAAAAAAGAAATGAAATTACAATAATATTATAATAATAATAATAACGATGATGAAGAAAACAAACAGTAAATTGGCTCTGTCAAGGCTTATTATCCAGATGTGCTATACAGATGTGGTGGATAAAGGTTGGGAAGAAAAATGCTTGATCGTTTACTATGAGTCACCCATGGAAAGGTTGATTTAGGCACCACTTTAAAGAAAATTCGCATTTTTACCTGCACCTTATTTGCAGGGGAGTATGGGCCATGGACCCAATAGCCAGCCAATCAATCGGTCGAACGTTGAATTCTAAAGAAAGCTTTGCACGCTCATGAAGCACAAAGCCCCATTAAAGGCCATCCACGCCCTTGACACTTTCTGTTTTGTGCTAAGACTGGAAAAAAAACCCTCCCCATATGGAATCCTGCTGATTTCCAGCTGAATGCGTGTATTTTTTAAGTGGCGGAAGTGGCCACAGTGAACCGCCGCTATTGTGTGGACCTCATCGGCGCCTTCGATCCCCATCCAGGAGAGAAAGGCGCATAAATCCATTAAGCGGAACTATCTCTGACCTAACGCCCTGACTCCTTCCTGTTTCCAAACACTCCACAATGCCCCCATGCTCCGAATGCATCTCAGCCAGCTGTGAAAAGAGAAAGGCAGAGGGGGAAAAAAAGAAAAAAAAACCTTTTCTTGTTTCTCTCCTGCCTGCGTTTCGCTGCAGAGCAGTCACTTTGTCCTCGTCCGGTGCTCAATGGGAAAATAATGCAGACAGCATTGTGCTGAAACAGGCCTGGCATTTGCTAAAATGGGTCCCACTGTTTACAAATTGCAAATCAATATTAACGATCCAGCAGCTCACCCCCTTCCTCCGCTGCTCTCCAAGGCAAAGATGTCGCCCAGCGAAGAAACTCAACTGCAGGCACAGAATTCATACGACTGCTTGCACATACATAAGAGAAAAAAGATTAAATAGATCTACGAAAAATGATATTCCCGTAGAGCACGTTTCACTGGAGTCTGATTTGTCAGATATTTCTGTATTAAAATATACAGAGAAAAGAGAATCCAGCTGTGCAAGACCTGGGGGCACGTTCACAGTCTCCAAATGCTGTGCACCATTTTGCTACGTTTTTTGGGTCAAACGACATGTACAGGTGTGTAAAAGGCTTTAAAGTGTATTTCCTCTTGTTTAATGGATGCATCAGGTGGTACCCAATCACCAGTAATCTGTATATAAACGCCGCCCTATTACACACAACATTTATAAATTCTTTACAAATATAAATGTGGTGCTGCAGCTTGGTATCAGAAATGACAGAGGTAGTCCTCCTCTGCAACTGCTCTTTAGCTCTGACGTAAAGTGTATTCCTTCATTATGAAGCGTATATGAGGCATACTGTGGCATCTTGTTGCTTTTTGTGTTTCATTTCTAAGCCTTATTTATGATATAGTCTTTTCTGTATGTCTTTTGAATTTTCACCTGTAATTTTTGAGCTTGTCTTTGGATTTTACCTGTGTATTTTGTTTGGTATCTGAAATGAATGGGGCATGGGGATGGGGCACATTAGCTAATATGAATCAAAGCCCACCCTATCCCCTAAATAGTACCTATAACATGATTCCACTCTAGGTAAGGTAGTAAATCACTGTATGTATAGTGACGTATAATTACGGTAAATTACAAGTAAATAAACAAAATACAACATTGTCTGTACTTCTGTATATTATTATATAAATCCAATTAAAGATCTAAACAATAATGCCATAATGCTGAAATGAAATGACAAAAAAATCTATGTTAAGGTTTCCTGACTAGACAAGACTAACATTAATGTTGGACAGTAAGGCTGTGTCCCAAACAGCACCCTCTGGAACATTACATACTGCACTACTGACAGCATTTCTAACAATGGTGTCCTTTTATTTGTTCATTAATTAATTAATTTTATTTATTATGTTTTATTTATCATGTATGTAGTGTAATAGCAGTCTGCAGTTTGGGGCGTGGCCAGAGAGTAATGTAAGTTTACGTTTCAGAGTGCTTTCTGACTAAAGTTAATATAAACGTTAGCTAACCCAAACTAGTCGGTTACCATAACAACACATTATACTAAAGCCGTTTTATTGCAGTATTTATGGTCATCATTGCTGTTCACTGCTCTCATCACTGACCTCGCATTCAAAGCTGGTGCGAGCTATCCGACGCCCCAGCGAGGCGAGAGCTCGGGTCAGTGAAGCCGCCAACTGCAGGATATTTCTGAACAGGCATCTCAACACAAGCCTTAACAAAGTTAAAGACCACCAAACAACAAGAGCCAGTTGCTAACAACAAACACAGCACGTAAATTATGAAGGCTGCCAAAACACGTTTTTATAATGAAGTGCTTTTCAGTTTCCACTTTTTAATTTTTGGATGGGACAAATCTACCTGTTTCTAATATTGGGTGGGACACGTACCCCCACCACACCCCCGGCTACTACGCCAATGATAACCAGCATCTAAGACTGAACTTTGGGGATGTGGAAAACGAATTCTTGTCCACAGACAATGGAAGCTGTAATAAAGGCTAACACACTAAATTCTAAAACATAGTTCATACTCTTCTGCTGAGAGACTTCTGCTGACACTGAAGCTGAATAAACTGTGCTAAATGGATGTTTGGCTAATAATAAAATAAATAAAGGGAGAACGATTGCATGCATAACAGATTTAACATTATTAGCATTGCATTAACACATCCATTTGCAATATCTGGCTGGGAGAAAGTTGAAGAATGATAAGATTCAAAATATCTCATTAACACCTGCGTACGCCATCAAACGCAATTGAAACAAACAAGACCTTCTCTTGCTGTGTCGGGGGGCATCAAGTCAGCTTAGCGCTTTAAACTCCCGGTATTAGCTTCTGACTTCTCGGAGAAGGAAAGTGAAACAGACCACAGGGTAAGATTGCGTGTTTACTGGTATGTACACACACAAATTGATCTGTTGCTTTACTCATTGTCTCTGAGCCCGAGGGACGTCCATCCGGGTTAGCCTCCTTCTGCCACAGATCGATATACACCCCTCCCCACCCCACCATCCCCAACAGTGGCACACACAAACACACACACACACACACATAAAAAGCTACATTTTTAGAGAATGGATACCTCTTTCAGTCAAAGGTGAGTTTTAAAAACCTGATCAATTGACATGAAGTGTTGATATTCAAAGCAATAAACATCTAAATATGAGCTTTTCTGCTCATTTCCTGCACAATTCCTCTTCACTGGGTTTCAAATCCTGGATTTATTCGCAATATGTTGAGCTTCAGCAAACAAACAGTAGGTGTGCATATAAATGTGAAGAGGTGTGTTCTCTGTTGAGGGGGTGTAAACTTATTTACACTTACAAAATTAACAAAATGTGTCATATGACAAATTTTCATCTGACTGTACAGGAAGTGAACTGTGAAATTGGTCAAACGTGCCATTAAATGAATATATTCAGCATCATAAATTGTTTACTGATGTCTACATAGAAGGTATTTGACTTTGGTCGGGGTGAAAATGACCCCCGATGTGGTTTCATATGCATATTTACAGCCTTTAATTTGGCCCTAGACTTTATATGAGCTTTACTGTGATTTACTGGTTTGCAGTGAACCACTAATGTTTGCACACAAATTAATTTGACCTCCATATTTAACCCACTCATGCAGTGAAACACAACCATACACACACACACACACACACACACACACACACACACACACACACACACACACACAGACACAAGTGAACAGCCAGAGAGCACACTTGTCCGGACTGGTTGCCCTATCCACAGTGCTCAGGGAGCTGTTGGTGGGGTTGGGTGCCCTGTATATGGTCATTTCAGTCGAGTCCTGTTGGTTCAGGGGCTTGAACCAGTGGCCTTCTGATCAAAAGGCTGGTTCCCTAACTTCCAAACAATGGCTGCCCCACATGACTGGAGATAGTTAATGTCTAATGTTACCTATACTAGCTACTTGCTTTCCATCTCAACATCAACACGAAGTAAATAAAAGTTATTATTCACTGTGACACGTTCAGTTTAGGATGATCTGCTTCAACCAGCAAACAGTGATAAACTCACACAGCATGGCTGCTACTTATAGGATACTGTTGGGGTTGTGATGCTAATAAAGGTGGAACTCGGCTGAGTGAAGCTGCTTGATGTTGTCCAAGATTTGTCCGGTGTGAATTGTACAGAATAAACTAACAGCTTCAGAATTTTGTTAATTGTGCAGAAGCTAGAATTCCTATTTACCAGCTTGTTTTCAGTATTTTCAACTCAAATGGTGCTTCAAGTACATTCTGGTGCCTGTATAAGCTGCAGCTTTTAAGGTGGAAATTAAGAAGACTGGCAAATAGGACTTCAGCCTTGTTTGAAGATGAACATCAACCAATGATTTGATTCCTTGGAAAGGGCAGGACAAGTACTGCCATCCCATTCGCAGCCTAGGACGATACATTTCTACACACTGTCCAACACTTTCACTGCTGTTGGTGCTGGAGTTGCTGTAGGTACATTTTGGAGACTGAATATTAATGCATCAGGACTGTTATGCAACAGTTTAGCATTTTGGAGCTGGTCAATTTTACCACCTTCTTCTATAAATCCAGGATTTGTACCTAAAGGATGATGCTTAAAGCAGTATCTGTGCTTCAAGGTACATGAGTTCTATATACTCTCCTTATTCAACCGTGCCAATGTAAATACAGCCCATTTGATGGCACCTCTAATTATGACATCAAACTCTTATTTAAAAACAGTATAGATGTCCAGATGAGTCATTTAGTATAATTACAGAATTTCACATTTTAGGCACGTAATTCCGTGTCGGTGCTCGGCTTTCCATTTGCCAGACATTCCACGGGACACAAACGGAGAGGCTAGATGGTATAAATACATAAATCTTACTGTGACAACAAGAAAGACCAAAATGAAGCTGTAAAACATGATTTGAAAGGTGTTTTAAGACAGATAGGACGTGCTTTAAATGTGAAGGCCCAGGTAAATTAATATTTTTCATAGTGCTGACTGACTGCCTGCCGTACTGATGAGCGCGCAGGATTTCTCTCCTTTAGCTGTAATGGGAAATGAAATCAAATTCTACATCTTCGTCTCCGCTCCAGCGGCAGGACACTGCCACTCAGAGGGGGAAAATAAATAAATAAATCAATAAATAAATCCAAATTAAAAACACACTTCCATGATGAAGTCAAGCCACGTGTATATTATCGCTTTTAATTGTCAGATTAGCTGTCTACCTGCTCTCTGACTGTACCAATTTGAGAGGTAATATGAAAATATGAATTAGTACTCTGTCTGTCTAGTTTAATGCTATTCCACAGCAATTTCACTGCAGCCCAACTTTAATAGTATTTATTTGAGGTGCTGACTGGACATTCCTTAAATTTGACCAATTTAGCAACTCAGCTGAATGTCCTCCTTTAGCTTCAAAGCGTTGTTTCACTGTTAGAGAATGTACCATTAAATTTAATGATCAGGGAGCAATAAACACTCCCTTAATGCTGGAAGTAAATACATTGGCACAGATTGAATATGATATTGGCTCAATGATAAAAAAGCCTTTAAAAATGATCAAACAAATCTCAACTGAGTAAAATCAAGGTGAAGTGATATTTAAATTGATATACATTTCCCAGCTTTATAATACTATGAACTAACAATTTGTGATGAGGGAGGTCACCCTAACCTATCACCAGCCCTCTAAAGACACCTGCCTTAAGACACATTCCTTAAAAAAGTATGAAAAGACCAGTTTTGAGCTTGAAACTGGTACCTACCTGTATCCTTAGGGAGTGGCAGCGCACGAGATACGGCTGCGCCTGGCCTTGGTGGTCAGCAAGAGCAGCCGGACACAGTTGGGGAAAGGAGGTTAGAATAGAGCCTCAACTCGGATGGTCGTCACCTGCAGCCTACGTCTTGCGGTGTTTGCTCTCTTTACATCTGATGAAGTAGGCGCAATAGAAAAATAGTGAAAAGAAAGTAAAGAATTAGAAAGAGTAGAAAGAAAGATCCAAACGCAATAGTGATGTAGTGCTTTTAAAGACACTCACAAATCATAAGAGTAGAAATCTACAGCACTTCAGCCTCTTCATGATCTGAAATACTAATTATAAAAAAAGAAATACGTTAATACTGTATGAAAATGAACTGTCGTGCTAGAAGACATGATCGTATTAGTGTAAACGTAGGGTCTTTAAAGAGTTTTAGAGGAGGTATATTTATATTTTACAGTAAAAAGAGTTAAACGTCAGAGGTGTCCGCGGAGCTTCTGACCAATGAGGATTAAGCTCTGTCGTTATCAGGCCGTTTCTCGGCTCGTGCAGTTCGTGGAGAGCAACTGCAGCGACTGTGTGTGAAGCCTGCAGCCGCCTCCCACTCACGATATGTTAACATAGTATGTCATTGTGAAGCGACAGTGGCGCCAACTCAAGTCGGATAAAAAAAAAAACTAACCGGCATGCACCGTACCGAGCCAGGCGGCGATCGGGCTGCGCGGCACCACGGGAAGTCGAACACGCCTATAGTCTTCACTGGACTGGGGGAAATCGCTGGTGCAGGGGGGGATCCGTTGTACCTGTGGAGAGAAAAAACATTTATTATTGCATTTTATTATGTAATTAAATTACTGCACTTACCTGTAACATCAGAGCAATGTTATAGCATGCTATAACACATCCAGGCATGTGCACATGTGACTATGTTTCTGTTGAACATTAGTTCAGCTCTACCCTGGGCTGTGTATATATCCCTTTTGGTTTAGTCCAGACAGGCTTATAGGATATATAAGAGGGGTAGACGGGACTCATGAGAAGGCTTGAAGATGAGAGAGGCTGAATGGACTTGAAAACAGCGTTGTTTTGGCCGAGTGATTACAACTCGAGAGACTTTGTTATTGGTTAGGTTTAGTAAACCTTACAATCTAGCTGGTGGTAGTTACAATTCCACATTATTCAGCTAAAGGTGTAAGTATGTTATTTGTTGTGTAAATAGTGTGTTTTTGTGCAAACAATAAAGTCACACAAATTGAGATCACCCTTGCAGACATGCATGTATGCTGTCCCCCTGCTATTTAAACAAAGAACCTCTTGACCACCCGATCCACATTACCACATAGTTAGACAGGATCATTGGTTTTTAATATAATGTAATATATTGTAGTGTCCTGATACCGGCTATGCAGATCCTCCTTGGGATTGATATCTCAAACCTGCACATCGTTGCTTTCCAATGAAAAACAAGTATCTTCAAAATTTACTTTACAGGAGAGCTTTTATTTTAGAGAACATTGGTCCATTCGTCATGAAATTTTCACACAATGTAAACAACCATTGGAGATACATATTGGACACATTGGACAGCGATGATATACAGTAGTGTGCAGAAATTTGTGGCACTCGAGGACATGATTATAATTAAAAATCTATTTTTACAGACATGAAGATTTTATTTGCTTAGCAAAGCACCTTAATTTTTTAATAGTCAAACAGTATTAATACAGTAAGTAGTGCTTTTACATAACTCTGTGTGTTTATTTAACCCTTTCCAAGCTTCTCCTTGTGGAAACAACCCAGTATTATTTACAGTTCTCATCTAATACCTGCTTTGACTGCTCAGTACTTCATTAAACTAAATCAAGATTGCGGCTGAAGGAACTGAATACTTTCATACAATGAGTTTCCAGAGAAATCTGGAAATAAACTTTCTTCTTTAAACTGATGCACAAGATATGATCTACTTCTCTCAAAATAAGATATTCATGTCATGTTGTATTGTATTTATGCTTATTTACATCTGTTCTAATGATATCTGGTGTTGTTAGTGGTGAATATACACTTATTGCTGATATAAAGGATTTTTATTCAGTAGTGTATGTGTTTGGAGGGCTGTGCTGTGCTGGGCTGTGGGTCTGGATAAGGGGGCTGATGGTGCAGTGTTAGTGCCTACCATCACTGGAAATTTATGGCCGTTGATAACATCTTCTTACTCTCTGCCAATGTTACGATATCTTACAATCATTTACCCTAGTCCCGTGTGCTTGAACACCTGTACACCATTTGTATACAGGTGATATAACATTTGTCCTTAAATTCATGTTTATATCTGCATTTGTATTTTAAATAAATGAACATTGTTATAATTTAAGTCGAACCGCCTGATTAGGTAAGCATAATCAGCCCAACCATGACTCCAAAAACGGCATTTTGTCAATATTCATAGAAGGCCTATTGACCTTTGCATTGCACCATGAAGGTCACTTGGGGCTTTTCTGGTGGTTCAATATCCTGCCCACACTTTCTTTAAAGCGTGTCACAATAAAAGTCCTGTGTTGTTGGTTGGGCCACATGACAGTTAAGGAAATCAGAATTCATATATAAATGTTTTTCAGTGAGCTGTTTTACAATGTGTGAGGATTTTAGAAGGACAAACGGATGAATGGTCACACCACCACTGCCGCCCTGTGTCCCTTGTCCTCGCCTCTTTGTTTACGTACGTTCTTTCCCATGTGCTTCTGTTTACAATCCTAGTTTTGTCATGTGCTCTGTGTCTCCGCCCTGGCTCCGCCTCCTTCACCTGTGTCTCATTTGTAATTAGTCCTGTCAGCTGTTTCCCTCTTGTTATCCTGCGTATAGAAGGTGTGTCCGAAATCACCTACTAGTCAGTAGGTACTGGATTAGAGCCAGTATGTACTGCTTGAGCGGCAGACTAGTAGGTAATTTCAGTAGGTGAGTTTTAGTACCACACAAGCTCAAACGTACTACGTCCACCATATTGCCAGTGTCCTGTGATGCAAGACATCAGACCACCACCATAAAAGTCCTGCTATTCATTTAAAAGCTTGTTTACTGACAGGTTTAGATCTTTTTGTGACACTGATCTGTGTTTTTGTCTGAATATGTATAAGACAGTGTTAATCTGTAGCTCAGAGAAGATGAAACGGGAGGAATGTAATCATTGTTTACCTCAGCAGTAGAGCAGTAGCAGCTCCAGGTGAATTATGGGATAGCGCAGTGTGCTGTGTTCGCCTACATAAAAATGGCTGCCAATTCAGTAGGTGATCCGGGTACTGTTCACCTACTACTCGATACCTACTGAGTATTCAGACATACTAGCCGCGCTCGCCTACTGATTTCACTACTGAGTATTCAGACATACTAGCCACACTCGCCTACTGATTCCACTACTAAGTATTCAGACATACTAGCCGCGCTCGCCTACTGATTTCACTACTGAGTATTTAGACATACTAGCCACACTCGCCTACTGATTTACTACTGAGTATTCAGACATACTAGCCACGCTCGCCTACTGATTTCACTGCTGAGTATTCAGACATACTAGCCACGCTCGCCTACTGATTTCACTACTGAGTATTCAGACATACTAGCCGCGCTCGCCTACTGATTTCACTACTGAGTATTCAGACATACTAGCCGTGCTCGCCTACAGACTCCACTACTGAGTATTCAGACATACTAGCTACGCTCGCCTACTGATTTCACTACTGAGTATTCAGACATACTAGCCGTGCTCGCCTACTGATTTCACTACTGGGTATTCAGACATACTAGCCGTGCTCGCCTACTGATTTCACTACTGAGTATTCAGACATACTAGCCACGCTCGCCTACTGATTTCACTACTGAGTATTTAGACATACTAGCCACGCTCGCTTACTGAGTTCACTACTGAGTATTCAGACATACTAGCCGCGCTCGCCTACTGATTTCACTACTGAGTATTCAGACATACTAGCCGTGCTCGCCTACAGACTTCACTACTGAGTATTGAGACATACTAGCCGCGCTCGCCTACTGATTTCACTACTGAGTATTCAGACATACTAGCCGTGCTCGCCTACTGATTTCACTACTGAGTATTTAGACATACTAGCCGCGCTCGCCTACTGAGTTCACTACTGAGTATTCAGACATACTAGCCGTGCTCGCCTACAGACTTCACTACTGAGTATTCAGACATACTAGCCGTGCTCGCCTACTGATTTCACTACTGGGTATTCAGACATACTAGCCGTGCTCGCCTACAGACTTCACTACTGAGTATTCAGACATACTAGCCGTGCTCGCCTACAGACTTCACTACTGAGTATTCAGACATACTAGCCGCGCTCACCTACAGACTTCACTACTGAGTATTCAGACATACTAGCCGCGCTCACCTACTGATTTCACTACTGAGTATTCAGACATACTAGCCACGCTCGCCTACTGATTTCACTACTGAGTTTTCAGGAAACAACCCAGTATTATTATTTACAGTTATCATCTAATACCTGCTAATATCTAATACGATCTAACACCTGCTAATACCTGCTTTGACTGCTCAGTACTTCATTAAGCTAAATCAAGTTTGAATTGAATAAATTCATACAATGTCTGAAGAGATCTGAAACTAAACTTTATTCTTCAAACTGGAGCTCAAGGTATATAATATAGTCAGGCTGCAGCATTGCAATATGAATAGAATGTAGCCGAGTCCAGAGAGCAGCACCTCTTGAACCAGGTCATGATTCCTTGAAAAGCTACATATTTTGGTGCTGAATAGCATTTACTGTTTTCTTCATGGCTTCTCTCTCTATATATATATATAGAGGGTAAAAGAAGCTATACATGATATGGCATTCAGAAGCCTTTAAAGACGTCCAGCTGGCTGCAGGTCTCAGTGTGACTCAAGCTAGTGCAAGTTTATTAAAACCTATGAAATGTGCTATAGCAGAAATATGACAAAAAAAGCTATATAGTCCTGAACTCTGACCTTTTTTTTCTACGCGGTAGTTGAACATACAAGCAAGCACTGCCACACATTAAGTTATAATATTTCCACTAAAGGCACTGTTTGATCCACTTGCAGCAAGTTGCAAACGTTTCCCTGAATGCAGCAAGATAACACACAGGTAGAAAACTGATTAAGCCTTGTTATTTAATGAATACACAGTAGTTTGTGAAATTCAGTGTCAGACAGAAAATGTATATTTAAAGGGGATGAATTGCAAAAACCCACTTTTATAATTCCTGTGTAGATACTATTGGGTATCTGGAGTGTCTGCAAGCCCACAAACTGTGACACAAAACACCCCTACATCAGAAAACATGGGATTCAACAAGTCGTTCTTGTTTGACTCTGCTTCCTACATCAAGTGGGGATTCATTCTTAGTATCTCCACCCACAGCTTCAGGGCTACCTTCATAAAAGTTTTCTCTTGCCAGTGTTGGAGCCACTGAGAGCTAATCACTGGAACTGCTGTTGTTGGCAGCACCTGAGTGGATGAAGTTTATTTTTGATGGCAACCACCAGCTACAGTCACCAAAAATGACCGACCAGATTCTTGTTCACATTTTCAAAGTCCCCTTTAAATGGTGCAGCAGTTACATTCTGAAGCGTCAGGCAACTGCTGTTACCTGCGGCATCATTTATTTGGCTGCAGCATTCACAATAATGTGGACAATATTAGCTGAATGAGCATCTGTTAAACAGGTGAATAATGTGTACTGGAGTTAGGACACATCCTATGAGGAAGGGGGCGGAGCCAGCAGTGGCTCATTATTATTTTTGCGACACAGACACTCAAATCAGCTATTGTGAACAGGGTTGTTTAGATAGGGTGAGCTGTGGTGCTTCATTCTCTTGGTGTTTTGAGCAAAGCATGTCACATACATTTCATTAAGGCTCCAGAGAGACTATCTTGGGGCGTGTTTTAAAAACTAGTGATTGTCTACATAAACAGCATTTCATGTCATAGTATGCACTCCCAACACGTATACTGTCCTATTTTGTAGACCTTAAACATACTGTCTACTAAAGTAACTTCCTTTTGGCTGAATTGTTCCTCCACCATGATGCAATGCAAGCAAAAAAAATTCCAACATGGTGGACGCAAGTAGAGCTATGAGCGGTGAGTCATTTTTAAGCGAGGAGATGTAAGATATCAGCAAGCAGCACTCGTCTTCTTAAAATGGACATCTGAATGCAGCACGTCAAAACTCTATTTAGTCTATTTAGTTTCATCCATCCATTATCTTCTGCTTTACTCCGCTAGTTGGCAGCCTATCCTAGCGTCATGAGACAAAGGCGGGGTACACCATGGACAGGTTGCCAATCCATTGTATAGCCAACACACGCTCACACACACCTACAGGAAAATTAGAGTGAGCAATCAACCTAACATGTATGTGTTTGGACTGTGGGAGGAAACCAGAGTACCCAGAGGAAACCCACTCATACACGGGGAGAACATACACACTCCACACAGAACGACCCGGACCGGGAATCCAACCCGGCTCGTCTAGCTGTGAGGTGACAGTGCTAACCACTACCTCCACCTTCTATTTAGTTCCTCCAGAGCAAAAAATTATAAAAACAGCAATAAAACCCACAAGAGGAGAATCCATGGTGCTGAAACGCAGATGAGATGCTGCAGCTGAGGTCAGTAAACATCGGTTACATGCAGTGTGTGTGTGTGGGGGGGGGGGGGGGGGGGGGGGGGGGGTGTTACAGATGTCCATATTTCAGTTACAGATGTCCATATTTCACCACAGCCACTGTGGAATGAGAAAGACAGGTGGGAGGAAGTGGAGGGACCTTTTGGAGGGTTTTGAGGGGTGGGGTGGTGTTGAGGGCTGAGGGGGGGAAGGGGGGGTCAATGGGGGGTGTTCAGTCTGCCAAGAATGGCCCTTGAGGTTTCGGAGCAAGGTGATGGAAGATAGAGTGGCTATTGAAGCCTGAATATTGCAAGAACTCAGCAGGAACTAAAATGTCACTTGTGGTCAATCGTCTCTGGAAAGTTGACCACTAAAAAAGAGAGAAAAGGAAATATGAAAAGAGGCATTTCTATTAGGCCTATCTGTGCTTTTCCCAAACCTTCTCTCTCTCTCTCTTTTTCTCTCTCTCCAGCTTTTCCTTCATCTTTCCCTTCATTAATGCGCTCGTTCGGGTGAGCGCCAAGGTGAGGATGCGCAGAATCTCATCTCCTTTTTTTTGCCTTACCGTTCCCTCGGCTCGCGGAGATAAAGACACAAATGCGTTTTCATCCATAAATATTTCAGTGCTTAATTAGAAAGCAGCGACACGCCAACGGCATCAAGGCATGCCGGTCAAACAGGTACAAAGTCAAATGCAAATGGGCTTTATCGGTAAAGGAAACGCAGACCTCCTTCTGCCATACAGCCCGGCCTGGAAACATCTCGAAGAAATGAATGCAGCCAACAATCTCAAACTGTTAATGTAATATGCATGCAAATTGAAAAGAAAGCTTTGACAAGCACATGATATGTCCCCGTTCCGCGCGTAAATAAGACGTTCGGCCGCAATCCACTGAGCGCCGGAGTGCTTGGGAGGTGTTATCGATTTACACCACGCAGCTGAGACACTTCTTCACAAACACCCTTTTATATATGCAATTTTTTTCCCCTGCTTCTTCTCAGGCATGAGACATTATGTCAGGCGCTATATCTGAAAAGACGAATCCGGAGAACAGCGTGTACTTATGTACATTATTTAGCAAGCTGTCACCATGGAGAAAGAACGAAGAGCATTAACTGCACTCAGTGTCCTGCTAATTGGTGAATGAGAAGTCTTATTAGATGCACTGCGCAGATCAATGGCTGGGGGCAGATGGGTCCTCTTTGAAAGGTTACGGTGCCTTTAAACATCAGAAAGCCGAGCTTCTGCCTGTCAAGTGGTGGCAATGTCGGCGCTTCCTCTGTAGCTCAGATGAAAGCCCACCGAAGCACAGATTATTAAAGAAATCGATTGGCTTGGTTCCACTTTCCACTTTACAATGTATGTTCAAATGCTTCCAGTCCTAATTAGTGAATTCAGCTACTTTTAGGTGCGTCCATTGCTGGCACAGGCCTTCAAATGCACACGCAGCTTGTGTAATCTTCGTAGTAAAGCGGTGCCAGTAGCGTGGGGTGCTCTGGAGCAGACGCACATGAGTGTAAGATCAACAGGCCCAATGCCAGGATTCAGCTAGAGGGCCAGCATTGGGCTGTGGAGCAGTGGAACTGCACTAACTGGAGCGATGGAGCTCCATCCAGTATCATTGGGACAAGTTGCAGGGATGCAGAACTGATCATCCAGCATCAGTACCTGACCTTACTAATGCAGCTGTTGCTGAATGCAATCAAATCCTCACAACAATGGAAAAGTAAGACTTGTCTCAGTCACGACCTCATTTAAATTCGGCCTTGACTCGGTCTCGGGGTGGGGTTAACTTGGGAATTGTTGTCGAGACCAGCCAAGCGCAATGCCTCCATCTGAAGTAACTGGAAGATAAATTATCATCTTCTGTTATTATTATTAGAACAAAAGGAATAATTTAGACTTTTCTCTGTGTACTAAACTACCGGCTCTAATGGGTCGGCACTAATCAATGACAAATTGTGCAACAATGCTTTGTTGAATTGTCCTAGGCAGTCTTAGGCACCTACGCTGATTGTTTAAAAGCCTTTATTTTAACAAGAAATGTATTTTCAGCAGTAAGAACAGATATAATTACGACAGATGTAAATAAGCATGAATACAATACAAAGTAACATGAATATCTTATTCTGAAAGAAGCAGATCATATCTTCAGCTCCAGTCTGAAGAAAAAAGTTTAGTTCCAGATTTCTCCTGGACGCCCCAGACATTGTATGAATTTATCCCATTCCTGATTAGCTTAATGAAGTACTGAGCAGTCAAAGCAGGTATTAGATGAGAACTGTAAATAAAACTGGGTTGATTCCACAAGGAGAAGCTTGGAAAGGGTTAAATAAACACACTGACATGGGTAAAACTTACTGTATTTTTTTACCAAATAAAATTAAAGCTTCCTGTCTTTTTAAATATAATAATGTGCCCTAGTGCCTAAAACATTTGCACAGTACTGTATATCCACTGTGCCTCAGAGTGACAGTGTATGTTGTTTGGCTTTAAAGCTTCGTTTGTAAGGACTCCTGAGCAAACAGTGCAGAGCTGTAGTAGCTTTTTTCAGCTCTCATGCACGTGAAGCCCAGAGCCCTGAGCAAACTTCAAACTTCCTCCTTTTATTCACCAAGAGCATCTCCAACAGAGCAGCAGCACCAGCGTTAGCTCCTGTTTTGCTGTTTTGTTGTTGTTGGTTTGTTTTCCCGCTCATGGCAGTGCTATAAGTTTCAGCCATTATTTCATTGGCTTCATTAGAGCAGGACCTCGACAAGAGGACCTAGTTAGCTGGTGACCATGTTAACTTCTGTAGATTTCTCTGCAACATGATACATATGCTGGGAAATCTGTTTTTCCTTCACGTTCTGTCTATAATTTTGGTTCGTTTTGAATGTTTTACACTCAAAATCTTACAAATTGCATTTTATTATGACAAGAGGTCAAGAGAAAATTTGGTTTTCAGATTTACTTGGTTATTAATAGTTAGATTAATGGTTATTCTATTTTTCCTAACTGAATGAACACACACATTCAGAACTTTCAAAGAAACCATTGCAATCGCATCCATAGGTTTCATTTTCAAATGGTAGACAAAGCCGTTTATAAGACCAAATACCTCTTCATTTGATTCATTACTCTCAAACAGCTCCATTGGCTATACATGATTGCTGGTATCTTCGTTACTCTGCTAGGTTGCTAGTAAATAATCGAGGGCCAAAAAATGGTTCTGATTAAAAGCTTGAAGCTTAAATTTAGTCTAAACCTGTCAGCTCTGAAACTGTTATAGTTTTGGTTTGATACCAGTTTGGACTCTGATTGTTAAAGCATGACATATCAACCTTTACATCTGGGTCCAAGCTTCCATAGTTTAAATAGATTTTAGAGTCTAAACTACTAATCAATTGTGATCTTGTTGCTTTTCTTGTGAGTCACCAGTCACACTCACAGAACTAATTTTGTCTCTCTACTCTTCCTGTGATAATGACTGGCCTCCTGTCCTGCCGAAAGCTGGTGCAAGACTGACCATCAGGGCCTTCTCCTCACCTGACACCAACCAGCTCTCTTGATTTTTGCCATCTCAATCCATATGTACCAGCTGTGTGATATGATGGGACCACTTCTGTTCACTCCCACATTTTACACAGAGTGAGTCAGAGACTGTCTCAGTCAGAGGCTGCCTCTACCAGTTTCTAAAGCTTTTACCATCCAATCAGATCTTCTCTCAGCTTTTATTCTAAATTTAGCTTAATAAACTGTAAATACTGTTTGACCAGAGGAGGACGGGTCTCCCCTTGTGAGTGTTGGTTCCTCCCAAGGTTTCTTCTTCCACTTTTAAGGGAGTTTTTCTTGCCACTATTGCCTCTTGCTTGCTCACAGGGCCTACATTTTGCAACTGTATGTTTTTAAACTTCTGTAAAGCTGCTTTGTAACAAGTAAACTCAAACTGAACTGCATTGCGATTTTTAACAGATTAAGAAAAGCAATGCTTGCTGCCAGTGGGCTCTAACATTAGGTACTGTAGTTAACCTAGCTAGCATTAGCACCCACTGGCAAGGTCAAACTCACTAGATGATCAAGTTTATTTGGACTCAGGACTGCAGCATATTAGAAAGACAAGAGCCTCAGCCAATTAAGTAGAGGCTTGGACCCAGATATCCTAACATTTGGACTGAACTTGAACAGAATTTAATCTCTTTTTTCAACCCTCAGTGGTGTCTCACTAAGGTTCACGGGTTCTTGGGGTTCTGAGGAAGTGTTTAATTATTATGTCCGATTAACAGATCCATTCAAGCAAGCAGCACAGTGCTAAGGCCAACCCAGTAGAGGCTTAGACCGAGATATCCTATTAGTTTCCATCATTGTTTTGGTGGTCTGAAGAAGTGGTTGGTTATTATGTCAGACTTGCCAAGTAGACAGATCGGCTTCTACTGGAACTAAACTGAAGGGTTATACAAGTGTCCTTCCTATTACCAATGCCACTGTAACCTTTAGCATGGCATTTATCTCACTCCCAGTCGTTCCGAGGGTGCTTCCAGAAGGAAACCATCAACCCCACCATCCAATTCATGAATTCACGAGATGGAAAAGTCAAATAAACCTCTAGGAACAGTTTTTTCAGCTACGGATCTTGCCTAGCATTGAAATAAATGATATGATCCTTCGGGGATTGCGCAGCGAAAATCGTTTCTGGAGACTGCGGCAACCTGCCCCTGAAAAAAAAAAAAAAAACATCTCCCAGCAGATATTTTTCACCACGGCATTAACATTCCACCTGGCTTCCATTTTGGGGGTCATATGAGAATGCATTTGTCAGAATAACTTCATGTCTACTCGCTGTGTTC
This sequence comes from Megaleporinus macrocephalus, assembly GCA_021613375.1. Classification (NCBI taxonomy): domain Eukaryota; kingdom Metazoa; phylum Chordata; class Actinopteri; order Characiformes; family Anostomidae; genus Megaleporinus; species Megaleporinus macrocephalus. The sequence goes on along the minus strand of CM038703.1, from coordinate 45,757,201 downwards.
TGTTTCTATGCCAACAACTCTCATGCCCTTTTCAAAGTACACCTGCCTCTCACTGACAGCGGGGACATATTGACCTTCCCAAAGCCCCCCCTTCCCCTGGGCTCACACCATGTGCGGCGCCGTTCTTTGGTGGCTAACTGGCAAGAAAATCTGTAGAAGTGGGCAGTGGAAGGCAGATCAAAGACAGGGCGAAGAAGGAGTATGACAGAGGATGACAGACGTAACACAAAGAGAAAAAAGGGGGGACGGAGGAAGTGGGAAGGGGCCGTGAAAGTACCTGGGAGGGAAACGTGTGAGGAGGAACGCATGTGACAGAGTGTCTGGAATATGATGCTCTTCTCAGCCTCCGTTCCATTTTAGAAACATCTGCAACGCGAGAGTCAATGTTTCTGCTGATTGGCATTACACAGGCTCTCTCTCTCTCAAAGCTCTCTCGTTTCTTCCTCTCACACTTTCTCCCTTTTCCACAGTGCCGTGAGACCTGAGACAGAGCAGGGAAGACTCTGGAGAGTATCTCTATAACCAAACACTCGGAATTCATGCAGCATCTGGAGTTTTCTTCCAAACAGCAGCTCAGGCAAGAGCGAAACATCATTTAAGAGAACAACAAGGTTTACATTCAACAGCCAACGTTGCGAATGCTGAGCCAGGTAGCCCACAACACCGGTATCGTTTCCAAGCTTATTTTCCAAATGCAAGACTTTCCTGGCTTAGCATCAGTCTAATTACACAAGTGAAGCAGCTCCAAGAACATTGCAGTCACCAAAAACAAGAAACACGCAATGTCTTAAAAAAACTGCGATGAAGACCTTTAGCTTTGCTATTCTGATGTCTGTCTTGGAGCGCAGGAGAGTGAGTGACATCTCCTCCTTATGGCATAATTTTCTGTGGAGTCCATGTGTGTCAGTGCCAGTCAGATCAACTGTCTGTGCCTGGCAGTCTGACAATGTCTGACATAGACAAGGTCATCTTAAGGGCAGAATCAATAGCAAAGCCTCCCAAACAAGTCCTCCTCAACCTACGTCGAAGCTTTCTAAGCCACCGCGTCTCCTATTTGCGGGCCATATGTCGAACATTAAGGAAACGCTCCACCATTCGAAGTCGCTCTGCATCGGGTCACACTTTAGCAGCTGTTCCCCTCATTATCCAAATGCGTGCGCTTCTCCCGGCTTTGAATCCGCTCTGACATTTACGTCTCCAGCACATTTAAAGCGCTCTCTCGCGTTTCGGGCCCCGGTAAGAACCCATAGCACGAGGATGGCAAGGTGACTTTCAGCTCTAAATAAGGGATAAAGCATTAGTGAAAGGCTATGAAGAAATAGAGGTAAGGAAGGTGAAGAACAGATTGAATAAGACAGTGCTAATGGCTTCGTGGGTAGTGAGATGCTTTCCACCTTCAGATTTCTCACCAGACATCACAGCGCTTGGGTGGTGGAGGGGAATTTCCAGGAGGAAGAAAACGGGCTCAGATATAAAACGGCTGTCCTTGGTCCTTCTCATCAGAGGAATGTCAGAAGCGATCTCCTCGCTAGGAAATAGTTTTACTCCGCTAGACCCCGTTGTTGTCAATCACACACTTCCGCTTGTCTTGGCTGGACAGACTTGATTCCGGCGGTGTCAGTCGAGGTCGGGTGCGGCTCACTGCTGCGAACTAATTGTCTGCAGCACGTTAAAGAGAAATAGCTAGAAATTGTCCTTCGATTGTTTGTAGCCGTGTGAACGATTGCATCTGAAGGAAAACGGAATTCAGAAGTCGAACCTAAAAATGAGCGGCCTTCTGCTGACATGCTGACATGACATTTAATTTTAGTTTAAACCGCATGATATTATAAGGCAATTCGACACTTATACATATATATTTCTCATCTTAGACCCTCATTCTCTATGAAAGATACTGAAACTCTGGTTCATGCTTTAGTGTCTTCCCCGTTTAGACTACTGAACAGGGCTGGACTGGGACAAAAAATCGGCCCTGGCATTTTTTGCTTAGACCAGCCCGTCATAATTAGCAAAGCACAGCCGATCATTACTTTATGTATGTATTATGCAAAAGAATGTGTTTTACTATTATCATATAATAATTATCAAATAATAACAGCATCATATAAAAAAAAACTTTTTGATTTGCCTTATTAGAAATTTACAGTGAATCATTACTTTTGAATCCTATCAAATAACCATTGTGGAAAGCAAATGAGTAAATTTACACATACATTCCAGCACTTTTGTCTACTCATATGTATTTTATGAATTTCCCTGATATAGCAGTTAAATTCTAATTATTCAAGTTAAAAGGTGCTCCCTCATTTAAAAAGCTATAACATGCATTTGGATCAGGCTTAAAACAGACAGGGCTGCTTTGTGAACAAATCAGAATTTGACACTGTCTTACTGTGAGCATACCTTTTGCTAGTAATACTTTTATACACTTCCTTTAGTAAAGCTTAAATTGCAAAGCTTTTACTTCATTTATCAGTTTTAAGATCTGTTATTTTACTTGTTTGAGTGTTTTTAAAACATGTTGAACCGCAGCATAGAGGCTACAAATTCAAACTTCTATGCAGCCTTTCAACACACCTTTAGCCTAAATAGCTAAAACGCTATGATGTAGCCTAAAATGAAAACTTGCTGCTCATTCAGTACTTTTCAGCCTTGACCGTTTTCTATTTTATCAGAAGAAGGTGGCGTACGTGGCTGTCAGAATTTGGAAAGTATGCGAATACCAATAAATACTGATACTAATCAATCGCCGTTACTCATCATCATGTAATAGAGCTAACGTTACCTCCATCACCTCATAGACCCTGGTGTTAGCAACCTGCTGTAGCTGGAGCTCTGCTGTCACAGAGGATGTGGAGACTACAGCAGCGAACATGTCTGTGATCTTAGCACATTTTGCAGCATCTACAGTGACACTCTTCGTCTACAGTGACACTCTTCAATCTCTTCGCACGTAACTTCTCCTTTAACAAACACGCTCAACACTAAAACTCAGAGAAAGGGTGGGGCAGCTTTCGTCCTTTTCCTTATTGGTTCAGTGCACTGTCTTTATTGAAAATTGCCCAATGGGCCGCCCCCTCTAAATTGTGGGTCGGTCTCTTAAAAAAAAAGGAAGAAAAAAAATCCAACAGCATTGACCCCTGAAGACTGTCGCCCCACCGGGCAAATGCCCGGTACACCAGATTACCAGTCCAGCCCTGCTACTGAAGTAGATTTTTCTTCTGTAGCGATGCTCTGTTGATGGCTTAAAAAATTCTTTTTTGATACTGACTTTGCTTTAAAATATATATATTTATGTATATTTATATAAAGAAAGTACAGCATCATTTCGAACATCTTCCAGTGTTCAATCTTCTGATGTCAGAGAGAGGTTCTGGCCAGATGTGAAGTTCCTCTGACCTGGGCTACTGCTTTCATACACTAGTTGTTCTGGACATTCCAGAGGGAGAATGCATTTTTCTCTTATTTGACTGGGGTAAACAGAGTCCAAGATAAAAGACCTTTCCATAGGATAAGCATGTACTACTATTCTAAGAATAACATCTCCTCTCATACCAGTTTGTCTTTGGACATAGTGTGCCGTGCTGTAAAATGTGGTGTTACTTATAATATGTGGAAAACTAATAAACAGGGGAAGAAAGTAGCTTTTCTTCCTCTAAAACATTAATTTAAAATACAGTTCACTACTGTGAATACCTTCTCATTGGCATCCCAAACAAAACCATCCATCCTCTTCAATACTTCCAAAACCCAGCAGGTAGAATACGTACTCACTTCACCTCTATTACAGTTATACTGGCTACCTGTCAAGCTCCACATCCCATTTAAACTCCTCCTGCTAACACACAAATCTCTACACGGTCCAGCACCTGCCTACTTAGCTGATCTCCTGCACCCATACTGCCCTGCCTGAACTCTTAGGTCCTCTGACGCAGGTTGTCTGCCTGTTCCAAAATTCTGATTGGTCACTGTTGAGGGAAGAGCTTTCAGCGTCATGGCCCCTAAACTGTGGAACACATTACCACAATGTCTTCATCACTGTCTCACTCTGTCCTCCTTCAAAGCTCAACTCGTAGCTCAACTCAACTGATATCATTTTCCTGTTGACCTTTACATTATGGGTAAAATTTATGATGGATGGACGAAAATAAATCAGAACTACAGAATACAAATAACAGTTCTGACAGTAGGTCAAAGATGCCTATGTACTGTATTACAGAGATACTGACTGACGTTAGAATGCTACTCAGCTAACTCTGGACAGTCCTGTTTTGTAATACCACTTTGCAGCTGAGGCATCAAGTTGAATCAGTCCAACATGAGTATAGTACGGTGGCCGAGAAGACCCACGAACGCGCTGCAAAACAGCCCACAACGCAATGGAAGTGTTTCCGTAGGACACATAGAGGACGTATGACCATATGCGGCGACGCAATGTAAACAGAACCACCCGGAGCCGCGGTAGCATCTAATTAGATGTAAGTTTGGCTATATATGCTAACTTTCCAGACTTACTTCTCATTAGACGCTAATGATGGCCAGATCAGTTGGCTCTTGAATCGTTGAAGCTTCCACTCCAGATGGTTCACTTTATTGTCATTTCAACTATTGGCGATGGCCTCTTGCAACGTAGCCAGCATGGGAACAAGTATATACATAAAACACCTTAATTATATTTTCTGTGGTTCATTCATTTGTTCATCTGATCTGTGTTTGATTGTGTGGGTCTGTTAATTAAAAAAAATTGCCAATATGATTTCAGTCAGTAAATAAATCCAGTAGGACGTGAGATATTGATGTTAAAACTGTTGCAGTGGTTTTAAGAGATGGAACAGTAATTGTGGGGTGATGATGATTTTTTTTTTAAGAAACAATAAATCACGCCAATACTCGAACCACGTCCTGAGCCAGCGAGGCTTCAGACGTCATCAGTGACCTGACTTGCCCTTAACGAAGCAATTGAAGCCTCAATATGCGCTTCATAATCTCCAAAGCATCGGTATCATTTGCCCATCACTATAAGACGGTATCGCGGCTCTGCATGGTTCTGTTTACGTATATGGTCCCACATCCTTTATGTGTCCTCCGGAAACGCTTCAGTTGTGTTGTGGACAGTTTTGCAGCCCGTTCGTGGTTTTGCAGCACGTTTGTGAAATGTAGTGCCCATGTTGGCGTTTTAATAAAAGTTTTTTCTGTTTGCAGCACGTTTGTGAATCTGCAGCGCGATTAGTCTTCTCAGTCACCGTAGTATAGCGTCGCCCTGATGCCGTATTCTAACCTCTCAGCAATCATGTTGACAGTCCTGCTCCCAGGACAAGTAAAAGCAATGATGACTGAAGCTTTTGGCCAGGGATAATTATTACCACTGCCATCTGCTCTTAGCAACAAACCATGTGTGGCGGTAAACTAAAGGAAGTTACATAAAAAGAAGCAAAACAATAGTTTACAATGGTGCTGCTTTCCACCACTGGAGATGCTCTCGGTGAGTAAGGAGATAAAGTTTGATGCTAAACTGGTAAGTATGTCTAGACTGGTAAGTAAACAGCTGTTAATCCTACTTGAGAAGAAGAATTTTCATTCTTATAAGATACAGGAGGACTTGGTGATATGTTTTCCCCCTATTGTTTGGGGTATGAAATCCACAGGTTGGATTACCTACATATTGTTCTTTAAACAGTGACTTATGTTTTTTTTTTTTTTTGTGGAGTGACCATTTGAAGATTTGTTTCAATAACAGCGATATATTGGATTTGTTTAATTATGAGGATGGTCCGATATATTTATAGTAGCACCTTTTAACAAATAAACAAATAAAGTGTGGTAGACTTGAACTGGGAAATCTAAAGACCATTCAAGGAAATAATACTATCCAGCAGATGTAGAGCATTGTGTCAGAGACCAGCTTTTAATTATTGTATTCCCAGTTAATCAGTCATTAAGTCTAGAAAACATATTTAATATAAAATTCTACCATATTAAATAGACTATAACTTGGATTACTATAGTTTCTGTTTTGCCAGCTGTTTTTTAGGGAATCCTGCTGGGATATTTGCCACGCTTCCGGACTCATTCACTGTTGACTCTCTGGACTCCATTTCCCATGATACCCTTCACAATATTGCATTTCACTACTTACTGTATATATGTATAGTAATTTATATTCTATTTTATATACCACCCCCTTATCTCACATTTTGTGTACATATAGACTCTATATATTTATTTATATACCACCACATATACAATAACCTCAAATTGTTAGTTATTTTTATTTTGCACTTTATGTAAATAATAATGTATTTTGCACTTCCGGTTGGATGCTTACTGCATTTCATTGGCTTTGTACCTGTACTCTGCACAATGACAATAAAGTTTAATCTAATCTAATCTAAAACCAACAGGCCACCATTACATATCCACCATCAGCCACTCACAGAAACTCCACACCAGAGTTCTAACCACTCACACCTGAACTTGATTTACTCAGTTTAGTATATAAACCTGTGTTTGTCTTCACCAGTGTGAAGTATTGCCAATTGGCTTGTTCATTGCCTTACTGCGTGTTCTGCATTGTTTTCCTTCCCATTTATTTATCCCATTGTTTTAATATCTGCTATCGTTTGCTTTGTCTGAGCAGCATTACAATATTTTTCCACATCTCCAAATGCAAGTAATCATTACACATTCAATAATAATGGGTTCTGGAGTCTACCACTTTACTACAGAGAGAATAAAAACTCTTAAGCACACATTAGCACTTAAATGTTTTTTTAATGGAGATAAAATAAGTGCAGGGTGGTCTCTGACGTAGGGGCATTTGATGGAAGCAAAATGGACCCCCAACATGTTTTTTTATTTTTATGTATTTTATGTACAAATTTCCGTAATATTTACAACGATTCTGTGTTTCTAGAAAAAGGGGAAAAACATTAAATAAATGACCAATTAAATTAATAAAATAAATAAAGTAAACTAAACTGGAATGAGGGTCAATATAAAATAAACTTTGAAGAAGTAATTCAAAATATATTCAAATTCACAAACACAATAAAGCAGCTACAGTGTAATACCTTATTGTTATGTATGTTGGCTAGGTACTCTTAAAAGGGGCTCCACATTTTTAAATATTTCTTCAGACTGCCAGCCAACACATATTAGATAACCCAAACATGTTTGAAATCAACCTTCAAAATTTACCTGCAAGGTTTAAAAGGCATAGTGAAATACTGGAGTTGTCAACAAGCCACTTGTCAAAAATGCTAATTTTTTGGTGAGAAAATGAAGAAAATGTTGCAGAGTTAATATATTTGTGTTCCTAGTGAGTTCTTTTACAAACTCTCCCAAGAACATGCCTGTGAATCACTATCTGCTAATATATGCTGGTTTATAGGCGTGTCTGACCACTGCAAGTTCTAATAGAGCTCTAAGACCGAATGGTACCCACTCTACTGGACTCTACTGGCCTTTTTTATTTTCCATTGGACAAAACTTGGTACTATTTTTTTGTATTGCCTCTGTGGAGGTTCCTAGCGAGCTGAACCACTACCAAAATGAAACACTGAAGACTGCAGTCTTCCTGCCATCAGCATCTTCTCAACTAATTTTCTTTGCTTCGTGTTATCATAGTTTCATAACTGCAGTGGAAAATAAGGTAGCTGCTAGTAGAGTAGACTCAAGTCGTACCATGCAGTGGCAAAGCAGCTTACCAGAATATATATCCAGCTGCACTACCATTACCTCCACACATTTTATAGATCCTCCCTTGTGTTGCGCATATGCGTATTGTCATGGTCTTTGAACAGAGCAGCTACATACTATATATTCAATTCATTGAAAAATTGCCCCAAAGTTACTTGAATGAATTCTTCTAACAATACTACACAACTACACTGTGTAAGATTCGGAAACCCCTCTGGTGGAAATGTGTAACTGCAGGCGGTTCAAAGCACTTGCACTTTGGTTTCCCATCTGTGAGTGAATGATTCTGAATTATTATGAACTAATAAAGCACAATAAGAGAATCTTCAAAGAGAACTCAGTCAAAATTTGGCGAAGGATATGGACTGAGTGATTGAATTACCTAATATTGTTGTCATATCTTCATCGGTATAATGTTGATTTTGCATTTGAGACCTAAACATTGAAATTCTTTGAGCCTGTGCAAGTGATGTTTATACATAAAAAGACATGCTCAGTATTTCAAAACCTTAGCAATGCTACTTCTTTAACTTTTTTACAAAACATCCCTATACATGTTTTAATTAAAACATTTTTTCACCATTTTGCATATTTAGACAGTGACATTAAGCTTGAGGGATTGAAATATATTCACAATGAGAATCTTATTAAATTAGTGTGTTTATAGTCTGCATTTAGAGCGTCTAACTTGGAGGTCTTGGAGGGCAGGGGCTCTTGTTCAGCATTACTTGATGAATTCTATCCCCTGCTAAGTTGAGCCAGAGCTGGACATTCCTGTTTTAGAAATTCCCAAAGGATTAAGAAGTTGATAAAGAGAAATTGGAATGACTCAGGAATGCGTAATCACAGGCAGAAAAAAAAACATTTCATAAGTACTGAGGGACAAGGGATTTGAATCCTGGCTGTGTAGATAAAAGGGGAAGTAAGGGTAAGAGCATAAAGCTCTCCCTTCAGGGGCATATGCAGCATTAAAGATCACTTCTATAGAGTGAAGCCTCTGTCTTTAACTGTGCTGTGAAAAGGAGGTGCTTTTGGGGAACGCACAAAAAAAGACCCCAGAGAATAAAACTTTCTTTTCAAACGTAATGTGTTAATGTGTGGGCAATGCTTTTAGAGACCATCCAGCCCTAAAGCTCAGCAGCTGTGTGAATGGTTTATTGGTTATTAGATAAGCTTGTTGTTAGTGTGTATTATCTTGTGGTAGTCAGAAGGCAGGCTTTTCTTGTATTTGTTTAACCAGGGCTGATCTTGTGTATTATCATGATGACTTATCAATACATCGCTTTGTTGAACTCTTTGATGCACCTGGTTATAAGTGACCCAATTTATATTTTATTGTCTATATCTTTGCAATAAATTAATTTCATTCTTCAAGCTTCCATGAATTCCTTTATTCATCACATATTTATTTTACTTTTTAAAGAAAAATCTTTTCTGTATCACTGCCCTTCTAACACACAACATGGGTCAAAATGAAGCATAAGCGTTCAATATAGAAGGTGATAGGAACTACTTACATTTGTAAACATTTGCACTCAGAAACATATTTACAAAAACTGTTGAGGTGGCATGGTGGTGTAGTGGTTAGTATGGTGGTGTAGTGGTTAGTATGGTGGTGTAGTGGTTAGTACGGTGGTGTAGTGGTTAGTATGGTGGTGTAGTGGTTAGTACGGTGGTGTAGTGGTTAGTATGGTGGTGTAGTGGTTAGTATGGTGGTGTAGTGGTTAGTACGGTGGTGTAGTGGTTAGTATGGTGGTGTAGTGGTTAGTATGGTGGTGTAGTGGTTAGTACGGTGGTGTAGTGGTTAGTATGGTGGTGTAGTGGTTAGTACGGTGGTGTAGTGGTTAGTATGGTGGTGTAGTGGTTAGTATGGTGGTGTAGTGGTTAGTACGGTGGTGTAGTGGTTAGTATGGTGGTGTAGTGGTTAGTATGGTGGTGTAGTGGTTAGTACGGTGGTGTAGTGGTTAGTACGGTGGTGTAGTGGTTAGTATGGTGGTGTAGTGGTTAGTACGGTGGTTTAGTGGTTAGTAAGGTGGTGTAGTGGTTGGTACGGTGGTGTAGTGGTTAGTACGGTGGTGTAGTGGTTAGTACGGTGGTGTAGTGGTTAGCACTGTCTACTTACAGCTAGACGAGCCGGGTTGGATTCCTGATCCAGGCTGTTCTGTGTGGAGTGTGTATGTTCTCCCCGTGCTTGAGTGGGTTTCCTCCGGGTACTCCGGTTTCCTCCCACAGTCCAAACACATGCATGTTAGCTTGATCGGTTAGTGTGTGATGGCCATGCAGCGGAGTGGTGACCTCTCCATGGTGTACACTGGCTTCACCTGGTGACAATGAAATAACTGATTTCAGTAGATGTACCAAAGAGATATTCAGCAATGCATTAAATAATAACATAGGAGTTAAATACGGGTTTGACGCATGCTGTGTATTGTAGGGGTTTGTTTAGATTGTGCATCAAAGGGTTAAGGAATTTGGCAGTTTATCTTATCCAGCGCAACTTACAGTTTGATTTTTAAAAATCTGGTGCAATGTTGTGTGGTTACTTGATATTTTGGTCACTTACAATTTCAAAGTGTTTGCATGAGGCTGTCACACATAACTAGGTAAGTCCTAGGCTACTTTTTGAAACGAGCTGTGGGGCTGCTGGTTGTGTCAACCCAGGTCACTGGAACTAAACATACTGAACCCTAAAAAACAGCTCCAGACCATCACTCCTCCTCCACCAAACATTACTGTTGGCATGTTGCAGGTAGCATTATCTTGGCTTCCACCAAACACTGATACCTTTCTCAGACTGCCAGATAGTGAAGCGTGATCCATCAATCCAGAAAACGAGTTTTGCCTGCTTCTCAGTCCAGTGGTGGCACTCCAGCCAACACTTGGCTTGTGTGCAGCTGCTGGGCCAACCCATTACATGAAGTTCCTGACATGTAGTTCTTTTGCTGATGTTGCTTTCAGAGGCAGTTTGGAACTTACTTCAGTATTCAGCAGCCCAGCTTGGTTTACATGGTCTACCACTTCATGGCTGAGCTATTGTATCTTCTAGACGCTTCCATTTCACAGCAACAGCACTTATGGTTGATCGTGGTAGATTTAGCAGGGCAGAAATTCCAAAAACTGGCTTGTGACAATGGTAAAATCCTGACAGTAGTTTTCCCTTCACCAACTTTTTAGCGAATTTTGAGAATCCTTGAACGGAAAAGCCTGAAATTGGCACAAACACCCAAATATCAAATTTCTACGCTAGGATGAGGTGGAACAGTTAGAATGTCGCTGAAGCTGAAATGTGAAAAAATGGCAATGGAAAAGCATTTTGCAAATAATGGATGACTTTTCAAGCTGTAAAGTCACATGATTCAGTTACGCCTGATCTTACCGCTTGGCCCAAACGTAACCGCAACGGTGAACTACTGCTACACTTACATCAAACGTTTCACCCACTACCCCTCTATACTTCACACATATGCAGTGGTGATTCTCTTCAGTGGGCATGGCTGGCTGGTGACTGGATCCGACTGACCCTACAGATGGTCTGATCATGGATCACAGCTTTCTGAAGGTTGCTTTCCATGTTCTAAAATAATCTAAAACAAAAACTAATTTAAAAAATTGTGCTCAATGTGCTCCCAGTCTGCTGGGTTTGTGCTCCCAAATGCAGGTGAAACGAAGTTACAGTTGGCTTTTTATCAAAATTTCCTGTACATGTAACACCATTTAAGCTGGCAGCCAAATTCAGCTTTGTGAAGGTGAAGGTTGTTGGAATGGCGTAGAGATTTCAGGATGTATTCTCGTCCGCTCGTCCCGCGTATCTGAACTAGACATCCATAAAAAATGGCTGTCTGTGAAGATGATTCTGCTTAAAGCAAAAAAGTTCAATCTCTTCATCTTCCTTGTGTCAAAGCAGCCCTCAATTACGATAGCCTATGTCATCTAAAGTTTCTTCTCACTGTAGTGGATATAAAAGAAGCTTAATTTACATATTTATCTGTTGAAATGTAATAACGCTCTGTTGTATTCCTGCACGTGTAGTGTAGGTATGCAAGTAAATCCTACATATTAGTAAAGCCAATTATCCACTTTGAGGTTCAAGGATATTCAAGGATAATTGAGCATCATGTCTACGTTAGTTTATGCAGGCACATGAGCGTGACGTGTAATATTACCCTGCGAATGTCTGTATAGTTTGTTTTAGCTTGAAGCTTAAAATATAATGTAAGCCCATAACAAAATTAGTACAAATTTATCAGAAATCCTCCTAAAACTATTGAAGCGAACAAAAATCGCCAAGAAAATCTGCCTATTCCAGTGCTCATTGGGTGGTAGGCAGGAAACACACTGAAAGGGCCATCCGTCCATTGCAGAGATTTTAACTTTCAATCCATGTTAATGTAAAGAGGTTGTTTAATGCGATTTTGGAGCATTTCAATTCATCCATTTATCAAGAACTGCTGACATTTGTAAATATTTGTTGTCAGAAAAATATTTACAAAATCTACTTTTGTTTAGGTGGTGTTGTGGTTAGCACTATCGCCTCACAGCACGATGCTCTGGGTTGGATTCCCTGTCCGGGCCCTTCTGTGTGTAGTATGGATGTTCTCCCTGTTCTAAAGTGGTTTCCTCCAGGTACTCCGGTTTCCCCCCACAGGCCAAAGACATGCATGTTAGGTTGATCAGTTACTCTAAATTGCCTGTAGGTGTGAGTGTGTGTTGGCCATGGTGCACCTAGCCTTCGCCCAATAAAGATGAAACAATGAAATATGCTGATTTCTAAGGATTTACCAAAGATATACTCAGCAGTACATAAAATAACATAGGAAATAAATACGGGTCAAGTTTGACAAATGTTGTGCATTAGAAGGGGTTTGCTTTTTTTTTTGCAATTCATCCATTCATCAGAAACTGCTGACATTTGTAAATATTTGTAAATATCTGATTTCCTTAGTGATTTTTGTTCACAGCACGACCCTCCGGGTTGGATTCCCGGTCCGGGCTCTTCTGTGTGTAGTTTGCATGTTCTCCCTGTGCTTGAGTGGTTTCCTCCAGGTACTCCGGTTTTCCCCTACAGGCCAGAGACATGCATGTTAGGTTGATCTGTTACTCTAAATTGCCTGTAGGTGTGTGTTGGCCATGGTGTACCCTGCCTTGGCCCGATGAAGATGAAACAATGAAATAAGCTGATTTTAATAGATTTACCAAAGAGATACTCAGTAGTACATAAAATAATAAATACAGGTCAAGTTTGACACATGTCGTGCATTAGAAGGGGTTTGCTTAGCTTGTGCATCAAAGGGTTAAGGGATGTGGCAGCCTATATTATCCAGGGTAGGCTGGCAGGCCAACTTTCAAGTTAAAAACAGCTTAATTAGGATTTCTACCTGTTGAAATTTTGTAAGTGTGTATTAGTGTGTATTAGTGAAACTTTTGCCTGAAAACCTGGCTAGTGTCACGTTTAAACTCTTCAGTACAACCCATTCTACTGCCACTGTCTATGGAGATTGCATAGGAATGTGTTTAACTTGATTCACTCGTTAGCAATAGGTGTTGCTTAAACACCTGCACTCAATAATTAAGACATACGTTTGGCTGTTTAGTGCAGATTTACTGGAATACGACTTTCATAAGAGATTATTTGTTTGGTAGCAGTGGCGTGTGTGCATCTCCCCCGCTATTAAATAGAAGTAGCTGCAACTTAGCATGACAACGTTTGATTGATGATGGATAATTGAGTAATGCATTGTTCATTTATAGCTTTTTCTTTACTCTATACAGGCTGACAGTAACACTGGCCTCATCCTGGCCTCCTCTCAGCTCTCAGTCTCACGCTGCACCACCTCAAATGAAAGTGTGCAGAGCACCTCACACCTGCCAGATTAACCGGGCTGCTGCGCCGGCTGGCTGACTCCAACATCCCATGAGCCTCTGGGCAGGGACAACAGCGCAGCGGTGCTGCTAATGCCAGATAAGCCTATCCAAGGGCAGCAACACTAAACTCCTTTATTGCTGACAAATACAGACGTGCGAACCATGGACAATGCGCTCACTCGTTTATCTGCGTCTCTCCCCTCCCACTCTCCCCGCCCTCTCTTTTATGCTCTTTTGCGCGATGCTCACCTCCTTCTCTCAATTTGCATGAGTCACAGAGAATGAAGCCTTTATTCATTCATTTGTCTGGGCGCCGGGAAACAAACAGAATGTGTGCTGTGCTCTGTCAAATGTGGGATTGATTTCACAGGTGGCTGCCAACAGACGGTCAATCTCAAGGTCAATCAAGGTCAATCTCATTCATGCAGGTTTTGACCTTTTGCATGCGGATTCATATGAGGTTCAAAGACAGGACACAGCTCCTACGTCTGAGAGGAGCGACGGATTGCTATCGAATGAACAGAAGCATTAAAGGGATGTTGTATTATTTTTCATTGTATTAGTATTTTGGTAACTGTAGTTGATATGTCCAGGTCACCAATGCTTCAGTAGTTACTGTCATAAAGGTTGGACAAGCATTGCAGAACACTGGACTGTTCAGCTTAGTCAGAAATTATAGAACACTAATAATAATTTGTTAAATATCTTTATTTCATTTCAGTTTATTACAAATTTGCATATGAAAAGTCACACTGTTAGGCCAGCAATTCATTACTCACCCAAGCAAAACATGGATCTACAAAATTCTAATGCTATCAGAGAAGACAAAAATGTTATTAACTTTTATTCATTCATTCATTCATTCATTCATGCATTCGTTCATTTTCCAAGCCGCATAGCCTTCTGGGTCTATGAGGGCACTGACAATAATAGCTGTCTGCAGAGCCGCATAGCCACAGATTTACACCAGCAGTTTTAGTCCAGCAGTTTCAGGCCAGCGCATGCACCATAGGATAGCGTGATTGTAAATATTGCATGTGTTGCCAGGCACATAAACCCTCCAGGAAGGAATTTTGTTTTGATGATTATTTCAGCTAATTAAGGGATTTTCATGTTGGGGTTTCTACACAACCCATTCGTTTTTACATAGGCTTATATGTGCAATAGCTACCCTGTGAATGTCTATGTATGTTCACTAATAAATGTTTGGTAAAGCCTAAAGTTTAATATTATGCTCAGTCTTATTCCTGCACATGCAGTGTAAGTGTATAAGTAAATCCCACATATTAGCAAAGCCATCTTTGAGGTTAAATTCAAGGGTAATTGAGTGACATGTCTAGTTTAGTTCATGCAGGCACATAAGCGTGATGTGTGTAATATGTAACCTGTGAATGTCTGTACACTGACAAAAGAAAGCTTGTTTTAGATTAAGGTTCAAAAATAATGTTAACACTTAATTGTCACAGGTTTATCGGGAAACCTTCTAAAACTATTAAAGTGAATATTCGCTAGGAAAACCAGTCTTATCCCAGAGTTTACTGGTCGTAAGGCAGGAAACACCCTAGACAAGCCATCAGTCCATCGCAGAGCTTTCAGTGTGTGTTAAGGTAGAGAGGTTTGGTTTCATGTGACTTTGGACAATTTCTACTTGTGCGTTCATTAAGAATCTTCCCCACAGTGTCAAGGGCAGTTGTGTTCAAATGGCATAGAAAAAACAAAAAAACAAAAATGGAAATATATGTTTTCCTTTGGACAGCGACGATATGTAACCCCATTAGACTGGCATTTCTTTATTCTGCTTTATACTGTGTTTACACATTGGCAGTAGGACCTAATATTCCATTGAATATTCCATCACAACCAGAGGCAGTCAAAAGTCCAATTAACTGAATTCACACAACACTGAAATAAACCATCTTCACAATAAAATAAACAATTTCAACAATGACATAAACCATTTCAGCAATGAAATAAACCATTTTAACAATGAAATAAACAATTTCAACGATGAAATAAACAATTTCAACGATGAAATAAACAATTTAAACAGTATATAAACCATTTCAACAATTAAATAAACCATTTTAACAATATATAAACCATTTTAACAAAGAAATAAACCATTTCAACGATGAAATAAACAACTTTAACAATGAAATAAACAATTTAAACAATATATAAACCATTTCAACAATGACATAAACCATATCTTTATAGTTTTGGTAGCCATGGATGCCAGTGCTTCATTGCTAAAGTGCATGTAAACCCATTTTAAACCAACACAAGTTATAAGTAATAAGTAGTAGCTGTATTGATTCACCTATATCGGTAAGATAACTTCACTGATGAGATTCTCCTCTAATAATTGTTCATTTATGCCAGTGATGCTGTTTAACATGACACCTTTTTCATGGTTGTATGTCATGCATCGCTATGACAAATGAAACAACAGTTTTTTCAATGTCAACAGGTAAACGCAGTATCTCTCAGCTTTATACTTTATACAAGACTTGTTTTCATTTTATTCTTAGAATCTAAACATTTCCACCTCGATTAGTCTCTTTCCATTGCAGTCACTGGATGGCTTTGAGATTACTGACATAGCTCAGGGCAACATTTTTTTCCAAGCTTGAGCAATATTTCAAAAATATTGTGGGAAGCTGTCAACGTTAAAGCTTACATTTAAACCTACAGCTCATCAGCGTGAACTTTTATACGCACACAAAGAAACTAAAACATACTGTGCTGCTGGATCAGGCTCAGCAAGACAGTTCTGCTTGATGTTCATGTGAAATCAACAGTATTCTGATGACAAGAGCATTCTAGAGAGGCAGAGTCTCTCAGAAGCAAAGATAGGCTGTGGTTCACCAATCTGCAAAAAACTGCATCTAAATATTTTGGAACAGTTTAAAAAAATGTTTCTTAATGTAAAATAGCAAAGACTTTGGATCCACCATCTAGAATGTATAATATCATCAAAAGATTCAGAGAATCTTGAGAGATCTCTATGTGCAAGGTTACAATCCCAACAGTCAATACTGGATGCCCGTGATCTCCGGGTCCTTGGCCTTCACTGCATTAAAAACAGGCATGATTCTATACTGGTAACACTTCCATAAATCACTGTCTGTGAACATTGTTTGCCATGCAGTCCACAAATACAGGTTAAAGCTGCATCATGCAGAGAAGTGGTTATATGTCGATATGATCCAGCAATGCCATTGACCAAGTTCATTTAAAATAGAGAGGTGAAAACTTTTCTGTGGCCAGATTAATTCCATCCATCCATTATCTGCTGCTTAATCCCGCTTGTTGGGGTCACAGGGGCGCTGGAGCCAATCCCAGCGTCATTGGGCGAAGGCGGGGTACACCATGGACAGGTCACCAATCCATCACATGGCCAACACTCACTCACACTCACGGGCAATTTAGAGTAACCGATCAACCTAACATGCATGTGTCTGGACTGTGGGAGGAAACCGGAGTACTCAGAGGAAACCCACTTAAGCACGGGGAGAACATACACATTCCACACAGAACCACCCGGACTGGGAATCCAACCCGGATCGTCTTACTGTGAGGCGACAGTGCTGACCACTACACCACCGTGCCCAGTTCAAAAGCCTGCATCTGTGATGGTCTAATGCCTGCATTGGTGTCTAATGCAAGGCACTGAGCAGCTTACACATCTGGAAAACCATTATCATTGCTGATTGCTCCCTTCCAGACGGTGTCTCTTTCAAATGAGGCTTTGGATATTTCAGCTAGACAGTATTAAACCATATACTTTATTCATCAAAACAGCATGGCTTTGCAGAATAAGAGTCTAAGTGCTGAACTGGCATGCCTGCAGTCCAGAACTTTATTTATTTTACCAATAAAACATCTGGTGCATCATGAAACAAAGAATGGGACAACAGTCCTTTCCCAAAACTCAGAAACTCCCAAAACCAGAAATTAGTCTTCTTACTTTCCAGACATTTACAAAATGTTGGTAAAGGAAGAGTAAGGAAGAGGATGCTACACAATGGTAGACATGACCCATTCCCAACCTTTTTGAGATGTGTTGCTGCCATTAAGCTCTAATTAAGTTAATCATTTTTATGAAATGCAACAATGTTTCACTTTCAACATCTGATATGTGATATATGTTACATGTTCTACTGTGAATAAAACATAGATCAATGAGATTTGCAAATCATTGTATTCTGTTTTCATTTATATTTGCTGATATTATGTACAGGATTGCAACTGTTTTTTGGATTGAGGTTGTAGATAACATCTACAAACTTTTCAGTAGAGCTGCAAACACAGGAAACCCATCCAAGGCAAGAATAAAACCAAAAATAAAGGAAAAAATCATTGAATTGAAAAAGTGCTGACAATAGATATGTGCCAAATCCAATGATAACGTGCCAAACCTACTGATAAACTAGCAAATTAGGCCATGAAGCTGTCCAAGTACTTCACTATTTCTATACAAACATAACACATATCATAATCATAATATCATCATCCCTCCTTCACACTGGCCACTCCCAAAATCGCTTATGGCTCTGTGGAAAAATTATTTGGGTTGTGGTTTGTTCCACACCATTCACCAGGTTGGAAACCCCTGGCCTACACAACTAGCTATTGAACTCACACTAAGAGATTTGACAGCATTTTTGCTTGTCGTACCTGCCATACATAATAGAAATTGCCTTAAACTACATTAAAGTCGAGCTATTCAGTGACAGTGATGGAAAAGAGAAATACATTTAGAAATCTTCACATCCCAGTGACAATTAATAAACCACACAAAGCCTCTAAAAATATATGATTCAGTCACAAAGGCTGTAGCTCCAAGGAAAAGTGGCATTGCACAATAAAAGCTGCATCCAGTTTAGTGAGACCTCTTACACACCAATGAACATCATTTGAAATTAGTAACAGTTGAAAAGCAGTAGAAGTCAGAGACTATTCTTCATTTATTTAATATCCAGGCAAAATAGCCCCCAAGCACAAGATGAAAGGAAAAGACACAAGATAGTCCGCTTGCTTAAAGAATAGAAAAGTAAAAGGGAAAAAAAACAGGAGTTTACATTTATGGTGTTCAAAAATGAATATAAGCTATTAAAATGTGACTCCTAATAATCATGTGCAAGACCAGAACACCAGAACTGTCCCCAGCAGATAAACAGCGCTTCTTAAAAAATCTTTCATCATAGAGATCCATTCATCCAATACAATATGATATAAATACAATACAATATACACTGTCATGTTCAAATGATGTAAACAATATATATATATATATATATATATATATATATATATATATATATATATATATATATATATATATATATATATATATATATGATTAGCTTGTAGTGTACTTTTGACCCATAGTGTGTATACACACACATACACTACCACTCAAATGTTTGGGATCACAGTGAAATTTTCTTGTTTTCAATGGAGTAGCCTTCCTTCCTTAACACAACAATGGACTGACGAGTCTCTAAAGAAAGTTGTTTCTTTCTGGTCATTTTGAGTCGGTCAGAAAGCCATCAACTGCTGATGCTTCAGATACTAAACTAACCTAGAATGTTGTTCTCCCTTTTATGCTCACTTATTAGTAGAATGTTTTTCATTTCCCAATAACATCCTTAACTTGGATTGGTGGCCGTACCAGGAGATTTAGACAGAGGACTGAGAATTGCTAATAATAGGACTATATGTAAAATAAGCCTCTATACAAAAATAGGCTTTAATACAAACATTTTTATTCTTTAAAAATCATTTGATACACTTAAATTAATTGTGAAATGGAAAATATTGTTTGTGAATTGCATGAAAATTGCATGAAATTAAATTCTAAAGTCCTAAATTTTTGAGCGGTATTGTATATATATATATATATATTAGACAAAGTTCACATATTTTACACACCAATATTGTATTAATACTCAAGTATCAATGTTTTAATTCTTCAAAATGTTTTAATTCTTCAAAAGAAAGAATCCTTTTGGGTACTAAAATGACAGAATCAGTACCAAGGCTATAATAGTATTGGATTTCTAACTATAGTTTAGTTTTATTTCAGGTAGTGTTGCTTTTTTTCTAATTCAGTTAGTTAGTTTTTTTAAGGGTTTAAGGGTGGGTTTGCTAGTTTTTATTAGTTATTATATTTTATTACTGCTTAGTTTTAGTTTAGTTTTCATTAGTTCTAGTTTTAGTTTTAGTTTTTGTGCTATTTTTCAGGTGCAGAATTCAAAAAGGTCAGAATAAGTATTGTGTAATAAAAACTCAACAAAGGTTATTCACTCTTGCAGCACCGGGTGAGTTAAATTCTGGTTCGAGTGAAATGGTAAACCTTATGGAGGCAAACAAGTCACATAGTCATGTGAACATCCCAGTCTCAATAAATGTATTTACCAATGCATCCTTTCGCTCGCGGTGTTCCTGCATATTAACTAACCAGCAGCTTGGTCGCCAGTGAAAGCAGTCCGTTATGGTTGTTTCCTTCCCAGTGCTACCTGGCCAGGATGTGTAATAATACATACAAACATAATACATAGTACAGTTCTAGTTAGTTATCATTTTCTCTTTTAATTACCGTTTTTATTTATTTCAGTTAACGAAAATGTTTTCTCAGTTTCAGTTTTCGTTATTTCATTCGTTTTAGTTAACAATAATAACCCTGATTAGTACACTACAACCTATTAGTTAGGTAATAAATCACAATATACTTTATAGTAATATGTTTAAAATACACAGTTATAAAACATTGACTTAAGTATCATGATAATACTGTATGATTAGGCTTTTAGCGTTTCCCGCCCTAGTAATTAGGTAGGTGGGTAGGTGTATAGACTGGCTACCCCAGACTCCAGACCATCACTGATGTAATGTGTCTGAGATTTAATGTGTTTGAAGTCGTAAGACTTTGAAGATGTGAAAGAATATCCCTGTAGATTTCTTTGAAAACTCAAAGCGAGTCTCCTAAAAAGAATGGAAGCTATAATGAGGTCACAATAACTCCAAAGCGGCTGTACTTAATGGCCTTTTTGGCCTGAAATGAAATAAATGAAGGGTGGTCTCTGAGCTTTGCACAGTAGTCAAACAGTGCTCCGTGTCTGATTACCATGCATCTGATTTCGCAAGCATTCTGTACAGCTTGTCCCAATTTATTTTGAAAGACCATGGATTACGGATAGGTCAATTGGCCCTCGAACTCCTGAGATGACCTCTAGAGGGACTGGCAGTATCGTTGTGTGTTCTGAGCAAGAATTTAAAAGTCCTCCTGAATATTAATGCTGTTCTTGCTGTATCAAGAATCCCTTTTTTGGCTCGTGTTTTTGGCTCATGCACCAGAGTGTGAGAGTCTCTGTATCTGTGCGAGTGAGTGTGTGTGGGAGGGTGTATGTCCACAGGCTGCATGTTGGTGCTAATGGGTTTCGCCATGGGCTGTGGAGGTGCCGGGACAGGGCCGGTCAGCGGGGAAAGATCAATGCAGCCGCTCGGATAACGAGCCCTGCTGCCAAACCCAACACACACACACACACACACACACAGAGGGAGAGAGAAAAGACCATCTTTCCTTCCTTTGCCTCCCCCCTTCTCTGTCTTTCTCCATTATAGTGGGCCGGAGAGCTTAACTGTTACTCTGGCTCCTTTTGTGTGCATGTATTTGTGTGTCTTTTTGTGTCTGTAGCCCCTTTAATCCTCTGTGCGGTTTAGGAAGTCTGTACAAATATACACACACACATATATATATACATTAGGGTTTGCACAGACTAGACGACTGGTCGACTTTACTGCTGGGGGTGAGGCGTCAGGTTTGATGCTGACTAGCTGGTGATCACATGATTATGGTACAATTTGGACGCTTCAGACAAGACGACAGGTGAGGTCTGGGATTTTGGGGTCCACATTTCCAGTTTTCAATTCAAAGCAATAAGAACCTTGTTGGAAAGAGCTCCACTGGCCTGTGGAGTTTGATATTAGTCTAACATTTCTTTGCCAATCCACTTTATTGCTGGAGAGGTGGCATAAAGAACTGTGGTAAATACTCCTAGGGCCCCCCATAACTGACCTTTTAAACTCCAAGATTGTCTCAAAGTCAGAATTTCTGAGGGTCCCTGAAAATAAAGCCTATTTAGAACAATAGACCCTCAAGTACAAATTCAGGAAAGTTCATTGTTCAACAGCTTTTTATTGGTAGTGTCTACGAACTAGAGATGCAGTCTGGGTGGTGCTGTAGCAAACTGGTTCAACTACTTGGGCCTTCAAAGCCTAGTAACCCTAACTATGACGGAGACACCTCTGGAAAACATTACATCGGCCACAGCATATTTTTCAAATATTTGTAAATACAAAAAACGGTTTCTTTGGTTGAATTGTTACTCGTTGCCTAAACTGAAGACAGTCCCCCAAATACTGGAAGGTATTTCACATACTGGCTACAGTCCTGTAAAGTTTGAAGCTGTTTACTCTTATTTTTTCAATACAGTAGCTCACATTAAATTTCTCTGGCTCTTCACACCTCCACTGTGGGCAAGCGTTTCAGCAAGGCTGCCTACAGTGCGCCAAAGTCGGACACAAATGTGTGACATTCTGAGGACCATATCTATGCTTACGTCCACCTTTGGCAATGCTATCCAGGACTCATAGGAAAGGTCATGTCACACTCTACTGACCTGTGGATTCTTAAAGTCAGATTTTCAGAGGCATCTGATGCAAAACATTATTCTGTGGTTTTACATTTACAGCATTTGGCAGATGCTCTTGTCCAGAATGACCTAAAGTTTCCATGTACACAGGTAGGTGAAGGTAGTGTCACAGTTTACATGTACACAGGTAGGTGAAGGTAGTGTCACAGTTTACGTGTACACAGGTAGGTGAAGGTAGTGTCACAGTTTACGTGTACACAGGTAGGTGAAGGTAGTGTTACAGTTTATCTGTACACAGGTAGGTGAAAGTAGTGTTACAGTTTCCATGTACACAGGTAGGTGAAAGTAATGTTACCGTTTACATGTACACAGGTAGGTGAAGGTAGTGTTGCAGTTTATCTGTACACTGGTAGGTGAAAGTAGTGTTACAGTTTACATGTACACAGGTAGGTGAAGGTAATGTTACAGTTTACCTGTACACAGGTAGGTGAAGGTAGTGTTACAGTTTACATGTACACAGGTAGGTGAAAGTAGTGTTACAGTTTACATGTACACAGGTAGGTGAAGGTAGTGTTACAGTTTACCTGTACACAGGTAGGTGAAGGTAGTGTTACAGTTTACCTGTACACAGGTAGGTGAAAGTAGTGTTACAGTTTACATGTATACAGGTAGGTGAAGGTAGTGTTACAGTTTACGTGTATACAGGTAGGTGAAGGTAGTGTTACAGTTTACGTGTATACAGGTAGGTGAAGGTAGTGTTACAGTTTACGTGTATACAGGTAGGTGAAGGTAGTGTTACAGTTTACATGTACACAGGTAGGTGAAGGTAGTGTTACAATTTACCTGTGCACAGGTAGGTGAAGGTAGTGTTACAGTTTACATGTATACAGGTAGGTGAAGGTAGTGTTACAGTTTACATGTACACAGGTAGGTGAAAGCAGTGTTACAGTTTACATGTATACAGGTAGGTGATGGTAGTGTTACAGTTTATCTGTACACAGGTAGGTGAAGGTAGTGTTACAGTTTACGTGTATACAGGTAGGTGAAGGTAGTGTTACAGTTTACATGTATACAGGTAGGTGAAGGTAGTGTTACAGTTTACCTGTACACAAGTAGTGAAGGTATAGTGTTAGGAGATTTTCCTAATGACCCTTATTGTTATAGTGTAAGGTGGTATCCCAGGTGGGGACCCAAACCCCAGTATACAGCCTGAAGGGCAGCAGTATCACCCACCACACTATACAAACCACAGGATATAATACAGTTTTATTAATGACATCATTAGCAATTAGTAAAAGTTGCACTCATTTGACATAAAATATCTGCTGACATATTATTCATATGTAATAATAATTTGTACAATATGCATAATTTACATGCAATGCCTCATATAATTTGATATTTTTCATCAAAACCCTTAATCTTACCCTCCGTAACCAAAAGAAATTTGCTCTTTCAGTTAAAAAAAATCATTCTTCAAGGCATTCTTATTGAAAATGTACAAAAACAAACATACACACACACACACACACACATACCCTCACTCAGCTGGAGAGAGATCTCCACTTCCACCCACTCTTCACTGTGCCGTATCTGGCTCTGGTTGGCAGTAATGTTTTTCTGAACACTGCCTGCCTCCCCACAAAGCTGCAGATAAAGAGATTGGGTCTGAAAGGCTAGAGCTTGTGGAGAGCAGGGCAGGCTAGGACAGAGGACACGCTGACCCACAGAGTACTGACCGCTGTCCTGTATTCACACACTGTCCACAGAGAGACAGAGAGAATACACACCGGGCCTGCTGGAGCCTGCTGTGGGAAAACAGGTCTGGATGGCATTTACACACATACATGAACACTTTTTCCAGACATCTCACTTACCTTACTGTCTCCAACACACAGGTCCAGATATGAAATATGGTCTCTCACTCTCGCTTCTGTTTCATTCCATTTCATTGAGTTCAGTTTGATTCATTCAGTTAATTTGTATATAGTTCAGATTAGCAGGAAACGCTGTCACTCACTCTCAATCCATTTCAGTTCAATAAAATTCAACTCAGTTCAATTTGGTAGCATTCAGTTTAAGTCAGTTAAGTGCAATGTGCTTAGTCAGTTAAATTTGTATTCAGTTTAATTTTGTTCAACATGGTTCAGTTTAATTATATTCATTTAATTCAATTTAGTTTAGTTCCAACCAACTCAACTCAACTCAATAAAATTCAGTTTTATGTAATTCCATCCAAATCAATTAAATTACATTAATTTTATTTTAACTGAATTGAGTCTGTGTGCATGCTTTGTAGTTTGATGTTAAAAACAGTTGATATTAAATTCAACTCAGTTTTCCTTTCAGTTCAATTGGTTTAAATTCAATAAAATTCAATTCATTTCACGTCAATGCAGTTCAATTCGATTTAGTGTGAATGTTCATGCTTTGCATTTTGATGTTGATGTTTTTTATGATGAATTCATATTAATGCACATTTCAATTCAGTTCAATTCATTTTAGTCCCATCAAATTTAGTGATTTTGTTCGATTTAATTTAATTTAACTTAAAAAAAATACAAAATTTAGTGCATGCAAAACCACAATGACAGATGATCTATCTATCTATCTATCTATCTATCTATCTATCTATCTATCTATCTATCTATCTTGATTTCTTTCTTTCTTTCTGTCATACATCAAACGCACACTCACACACATCCACACATTCACAGGCCAGTGCAGACCCTTTTGAAAGGCACTGCTGGTGCCGTTTTACTTTTTCTGTGATGGATGGCAGGACATCAATGCCTCTCCTGGGTAAAATCCAATTGCGAGTCTCCGTCACTCGTCCCCTGGTGGTGGAGACAGGGTGAGTGAATGCTGGAGCCCAAAGAGCCATCAGCCATTAGACTGAGCAGAATAACAACGGCTTGCCACGGCCAAACAATACAGCTTTATATTTAGAAACTTATCACTGACGGCCTATCCAGGCTGGTCACAGCGCTGACATTTAACAAGCCCCGAGTCACAGAGCCCAGCACACAAACATCTGTGAGGTTACCTGCTTCAACAGAAAGTGTAGACAGCCTGGCTAACACCCTCCTATTCACATGATAAGTGCATTCACACAATAGAGCTGCACTTATGTAGCGTCTGTCTAGAGAACAAAACCTACACAGCGAAAACATAAAAAACAAACAGCTTGGCAAGTAAACATGTCTTACATGCATGCAATACATCTAATATTTCTCACAGAGCCAACAGTCTCATTACCATCAGTGATAATGTCTCATAATCTTGTAATTATGAGATTTTATTATTAAAATTCCTGTTAGTTTAAACAGATGTTCTGAATTGTGCACTGATTTAATTTGATTTGATTGTGGTAGTGACAGACCAGTTTCACTCACAGTGATGTGCTATTAATCTGTGCCATTGTTATCATTTATTAATCCAAGAAAAGTTGGTCGGAAGGACAAAACAATACAGCATTTGTGGTGATACAACTGTGAGAAAATGTAAACCCTGTTTATTTATCAATGCATCATTTTAATTCTTTATTTTAATTCATTAATTTGTATTTAAACTGATTCTACCATACTAAATGCTACTTATGGACACCCCTGGTGATTACACAATGTTTTAGACAAAATTAAATTCGCTGTTAAAATTTGCTTTAAAATAGACAATTTAATCAAAATAATGGAAAAACTAAAGCTCGCTATACGGAAATTCCTGAACGCCACTGTGTAACAGCACTGGTGGACAACATTGAACAACGTCGCAGTAAAACAGCATTATGACTGACTGGGACTGTGAATTTTCCAGAGCTGCTTCTTCAGATTCTGATGATATTTCTGAATTTGGATTTGAAAGAGCTGTAATGTAGAAATAGACCATCATATCACTTAGTCCTGAGACTTTTAGTCAAACCACACCCACAACAGCAGCTCATCCTGAGTGTAAACAGTATCTAGCTAAACAACCAACATTATTCATGACAACAGCCTACCAAAAAGTTAAACTCACATAGGCTATAGAGGTACAGTTATTGTTGTAAAATATGATCAAAGTGGAACTCGCACTCATACGACTCTATAAACCTTCCTAATTCAATTACGTTAGCTTAGCATAACTTGAGCCACCAAACTTAGCAAGTGAAGCTATTGCTAACATCAGCTAAAACAGGTGAAGTAACTGCACTTACCTGGTTTACCTCCATGTACACAGAGGCTCTTGAACACCCCTCACTGGTTTCCTTACACGTCCATATTGCTGGGAAAGAGCTCCAGTCTTAAGATCCAGTCATCGTGTAAGCCTACGTCCAATAGTTGTAAGGATCTTCAGGCATGAAGTGATCGCTACAGATGACGGAGTGAGAGGATGGTCCTTTCCAATGTGCCCGTTTAAAGTTTAGTTTAGTCCATTTTCTAGATATTTGGGGGTCTTTGAGCCGTTTGTGCATGGGCGTCCACTGTACAGTGTTTCTGGCATCCAGAAACAACAACACCTTTCGGTCATTGTGCATTACCATAAGTGCATCCTCTAGCATGTTGTCCACCATCTACATCACACACATAACACCTACAGCAGTCTCCAAACAGCGGGTGGGGCCAAACAGTCTTTTACATTGTATTTTTTTACTGTAAAATGTTTTCTGACTATTAATAATCACAAGTTAGGATCTCAATAGATAGATAGATAGATAGACCAAAATGAGGTACTGGAGACTGGAGCAAGACGTTTCCTAGTGGCACGGTTTTGTAGTTTTAGCTCTCTGGGTGTGGTATGTGGGTGTGCCAAGATTGCCAGTATGCAGGCAGTAAGAATCGTGTTCCTAGATGACATCATCTTGTAACAAAGAAAACGACTGGAATTCTAAGGGAATTCAGGCAGCTGAGAAAAGTGGTCTCTGTGGGAGAGAGTTTCTCCCTCTAGCACGTACTTCATATCTTTGCTGAACATTTACATGCACTAAAAACCTACAACACAGTAAAGAAAAGAGAAAAATTGGAAACATAAAAGCTCCCCTAAATAAGATTATTGAAGCATTAGATGCATTTCTTTAGATGAATCAGCAATAATTAGTTCAATCTACAACACTGACTATACTGTTCACTGTCCTGAGAAGACAAAAAGAAAAGATTATTATGGATGTTAAAGTTATCAATCATATCACTAATGATAGTCTAAGTCAAAGTCAACTTTACTGTCATACAGGCTGCACAGCTGGATAATATTGCGTTACTCCAGGCTCCAAGGGCTGCAAGAACAATATAACACAAAAACAAGACAGTAAACATGTTAGACAGCATTGACGCACATAATAAATATATATATATATATATATATATATATATATATATATATATATATAGAGAGAGAGAGAGAGAGAGAGAGAGAGAGAGAGAGAGAGAGAAAGAGAGAGAGAGAGAGAGAGAGAGAGAGAGAGAAAGGATAAAATATAATGTTGCACATTGTTTACAGTGGTGGTATTAATACACATTTAACAGGAAGTGTAAACAGGATAGTAATAAACATTCATAAAGTGCTCAGTGCTAGCGTGAATTATTATACAAACGATATAATTGAAGATAAATATAATAAATATGATACAGTGTTTAGTCTGTGTGTGTGTGTTTGTGTTTGTGCATCACGGTTTTGTCCCCACATTGTAGTTCGAATGTGTGGATGTTGGAAGTGAAGTCATTGCAAGCTCTGATTTCCCACGTCTGAGTTAAGACAAGCGCAGGACAAGAACAAAGTGGAGTTGTAGAAACTACACACTGACTAATGTTCTGGAGTGGAGGTGGACGCAGGGATCAATGCAGTGGGAAACTGTCATGCTTCAGTTTTAGAATAAGAACTATGAGCCAGTCGTGACGAATCGCACACGCACCCCCTTGGCTGACCCTTTTCCTGAGTACGACTGCAGCCACTTCTCTGCCAGAACCATCTCTGCTTTATTCCCTCTGTAAAACGCCTCGCTCTCTCGCACGTTCAGTATTTTTCTCTCTGTGTTTCCAACTCTCTGCCCTCGCTCAGTTCACTCCTCTGTCCTCCTCTCGCTCGTCTTTTGGACTGGCCTCTTCTCCCTCCCTCCCTCCTTTTCTCCTCTTGTCCACATCTTTGTATTCCAGTCAGCCGTCGGAGGAGAGAAAATATCCTTCAGGAGCGAAAGAAGCCGCTGGATCATGGCTAGGGGGTACAAATGGCAAATTAACGGAACCCTAATTAGACTCATTACTGCGAGCTATGGGGCGTAGACTGGAACTTCCTCATCCCTAACCTACCCCTCCACCTCTGCACTCACATATTCACAGTGACTAAACACGCCCCAGCCCATACTTAGACTGGGGAAAATCCACATGTGAAGGTGTATTAACGGTGGCCACTTGGGTTATTTCTGTCTTCATAGCCCTTCGTATATCACCCGTGTCAAATGTGCCAGTTATCCTTGAACATGCACACTTATCTGACCTCATCCCTTCCCACCTGATGGGCCACTGCTGAAGATTTCTTAAGTTCCAAATAACTGTATCCTTCACATTCATTTATTCATATCCAAAATGATTATCCTGCCAGAAAGGGGCTTCCATAGAGGACATGAGTTATATAGGAATTTATACTTAAATGGTTATATTGCTGCTGTCCTAAGAAAACCAGGCCTCTCCAAAATAGTAACTTCACAGTAAAGGCCAAAAACATTCTTAACTTTCAATGTAAATTAACATAAAGAGGTTTTATTCCAAGTAAGAATTTCTACTGGTCCATTTATCATGAAACTTTCACAGAAAACTTTCAAACTTTCATCTAAAGGGCAGCTGCTGTTTTCGAATAATGTGGAAAAATGAATACTATGATATGTTAATTGCAATATTGCTCTTGTGTTTGCTTTTGTGAGAAAGTTCTTAGTGGTTGATCCCCATAAACAAGCTAAAGCATTCACCAATTGCCTGAACACAGAAGACTGCAATATTTTCCTCCAGTATCCACTTTAGCCAACAGTAGGCCAGATTCTAAGCAACAGTCAGGCAGTTTGTCGTGATGGATGTGGTCAATTTAGGGGGTTAATGACTAAGAACTGTCAAGAAAACAAACACAAAGTGCAATATTGCAATTAACATATCATAATTCTCATGTTTGTACATGATTGGAAAACAGCAGTCGCCCTTTGTACCCTGTGAATGTTTCATGATGAATAGAGCAATAGAAATTCTACAAACTCACTTGGAATAAAACCCCTTTATCTTACGTTGAAAGTAAAGGATGTTTTGGCCTCTGCTGTAAAGTAACCATTTTGGAGGCGCTTGTTTTTCTTTGGACAGAAATGATATAACCAATGTAGTAGAAATTCTTATATACTGTAGCTCCTGTGTCTTGTGTTTCTAAAAGGGATGTTTGGGTGCTAATCCGAATTGTATTCAAAAAACATAAAACCATGGCTGCCCAAATCAGGGCAGAATTAAACGTGCACCTCAACTCTCCTGTTTCCACCAGAACTGTCTGTCTGGAGCTCCATAGGGTCAATATACACAATATAGCCAAATCTATGGTCACTTGTGTCAATGCCAAACGTCGGTTTCAATCTTGGGCTGTGGACAATGTGAAACATGTTTTGTTCTCTGATGAGTCCACCTTTACTGTTTTCCCCACATCCGGGAGAGTTACAGTGTGGAGAAGCCCCAAAGAAGCGTACCACCCAGACTGTTGCATGCCCAGAGTGAAGCATGGGGGTGAACCAGTGATGGTTTGGACTGCTATATCATGGCATTCCCTTGGCCCAATGCTTGTGCTAGATGGGCGCATCACTGCCAAGGACTACCGAACCATTCTGGAGGACCATGTGCATCCAATGGTTCAAACATTGTATCCTGAAGGCGGTGCCATGTATCAGGATAACAATGCACCAATACACACAGCAAGACTGGTAAGAGATTGGTTTGATGAACATGAAAGTGAAGTTAAACATCTCCCATGGCCTGCACAGTCACCAGATCTAAATATTATTGAGCCACTTTGGGGTGTTTTGGAGGAGCGAGTCAAAAAACGTTTTTCTCCACCAGCATCACGTAGTGACCTGACCACTATCCTGCAGGAAGAATGGCTTAAAATCCCTCTGACCACTGTGCAGGACTTGTATATGTCATTCCCAAGACCAATTGACGCTGTATTGGCCACAAAAGGAGGCCCTACACCATACCAATAAATTATAGTGGTCTAAAACTAGGTGTTTCAGTTTCATCGTCCAACCCCTGAAGCTCCTGTGTCTTGTGTCTATGGAAGCATATTTCTGGCAGAAACACTCAGGAGGAGTCTGGGAAGATCATTTTAATCCTGAATATGATTAAAGAATGTGAAGGATACAATTATTAGGAACTTAAGGAGTTATCGGCGTAGACCCAGTCCTCAATCCAGGTCTTGGAGCATTGAGACCTCTGCTTAGCCTGCCAGGCCGGGATGGCAGGGTTGGAGCCCACCCCCTTGACAACTGGACAGGGCCAAACTGGTGTTGGTGGTGGGGAGAAAGGAGGTGAACGTCAAAAAGTCAGACCATGAAAGCAGCCTAAGGGATAAACAAGTAGAGTCATTGGAAAGACTGGTGTGGACCAGCTACTGGTCAGGAATAATGAATGAATGAATGAATGACGCAGCGTTAGAGTCTTCCTGACAAAACTTTCACTAAAGCCTTGAGGTTGGAGAAATGTTTCTGGTTATAAGTCCATATTTAACTTAAATTACATGTTTTTTCCAAACGTGGTATTTCAAGTTGCCAAATGTGCCACATTTTGTCATGGTGCCAGTTTTTCCACACCAAATCAGATGTTTGGTCTAGTGTAAAAGCTGTTTTTGAGCCTGGGAGCACTCCAAAGAACCAATCTCTTCTCCTCCATCAGGGCTTTGCTTTGACTGAACTCTTGTATGGTATCGTGGCTGCTTAGACTTCAGCTTAGTGGACAAAGACACTGTTCTTTGCCACTTGAGTGTTAGCATTGTCCCAAATACATGAAGCAAACATTTTGCAAACCTGTCCTAAATCAGTCCTGGGTATGGACTTAGGTCATGAGCCTTCAAAACACCCTTAACAACAACAATGGCCATCAGACCATGTCACTGCCAAAACCGGCATGAAATTGTAGCTGAAACATAACCTGTATGCACCACTAAACTTTATAAACCTCACCAAGACCTGCTCTGCTGTGGAACGGCTGCATCTGAGGTCAGTATGTGTCACTGAAGAGTTGGCTCTAAACTGTTTGTGACCAGTGAGCTGATGTTTCGTTCACGTCATAATGATTCCACTATAATTAGACGTCCCTGATTCATTTGGAAGCTTAAACAGTTCCCCTTTAGCGAGGTTTATTCATGGTGAGGAATTAGTAAACACTTCTAGATACTACATACTAGAGAGAGAGATAGTGAGAGGGAGTGAGTGAGAGAGAGAGAGAGGGAGCACACGAGAAAAAAATGTGTGGATTCCCGTCACAATGCCCGAGGTTGTTTCTCACACAAGAAACAATGCCTGAGGTCATACATGAAAAATAGTCCAGAACTCGGGCTGGTAGCTGATAGTTTGTCAGGCCACATCGGGCACACGTTGGGCAGCAAATGTTCAAGGTATAGTGAGCTGTGCAGATTGGATATAGTGGTGATGGTTTTGTTTACTACACATGGTAGTTTTCATAATATCACATAACATTCAATTTAAGAAATATTGATGTATCAGACATCTGAAACAGAATTACAGTACTGTGTAAAAGTTTTATGTTTAAAAAGCTAATTTCCAAAACAGGAAACTTTTTTAAATATCCAAACAGTTTTAATACAGTAAGTAGTGCTTTTACATACGTCAGTGTGTTTATTTAACCCTTTCCAAGCTTCTCCTTGTGGAAACAACCCAGTATTATTTACAGTTCTCATCTAATACCTGCTTTGACTGCTCAGTACTTCATTAAGCTAAATCAAGATTGCTGCTGAAGGAACTGAACACATTCATACAATGTCTGCTGCGTCCAGGAGAAATCTGGAACTACACTTTGTTCTTCAAACTGGAGCTCAAGATATGATCTACTTCTTTCAGAATAAGATATTTATGTTACTTTGTATTGTATTTATGTTTATTTACATCTGTTCTAATGATATCTGGAGTTCTGGTAAAAATAGACATTTCTAAAATAAAGGGTTTTAAAGATCAGCTTAGGTGCTTGAGACTTTTGCACAGTAGTGTATATAAAAAAATTATTTTTCTTTCTCTTTCAGCTGTCATCACATCAAACGGTACAGCAAATGAAAAAGGTGTTTTAATTCTCCCAGTCAGGAAAATGCAACTGTTATACAAGAAGACAGACATATAATTAAACTGAAACTGAGTATTATTGGTGGAGTCTTTGGTGCTCTTCGGAAGGGTGGCAGGTTCCTGGCATCAGTGTGAGTTTTGATAGTGTACGTCTGTATTTTCACATTACCTCTCTGTTTTTGTCTACACTCTTAAAAATAAAGGTGCCATAGAAGGTCCTTTGAATGATGCCACAGAAGAACAACTCTTAGGTCCGTAGAGAAGCAGGCTTGAAAAAGAGATGTGTGAGTGTAAAGAACAGCTTTAAGGGAAAAAGAATAAAGCCTATACATATTGTCTATAAAAATTTAAAGGAACACTTTGGCCTAAAGGTAGTATTCAGCTTTGTATCTCACTTTCATTGAATTTAAAGACATACATACATAGATGCCACGTTGCCCCATTGCTGCAATATATCTGGGTAAGGCTGGCCTGTAAACAAATGCAAGCAAACAGGAGAACTACTGGTTTCCTGGATACAAGGCACTTTAACTTTTTACATTTCTCACTCGACGTCTATGAGTTGCTTTTTATATCTAAGGGTTTATGATGGAGTGCAAAAAACGTTTTGTCTTCAGTTACTTTGAACCTGGATCAGTTGTAATCGCTGCTAGAAGCTGAATGTAGCTTGTGTGTATTAGTGGACTTACATGTACTGAGTCATATTCTGAGTCATAATGAACCGTAAAAAAGTCATGTCTGACCTGACCTGCTGGAAGTACTCACAGAGCATGGAGACCTCACCTTCTCCTGAAGCTACTACCCACTGCCACTTCAACCCATTCTCTTTGGAAAACATACAAAGTGTAAGAAAGTGTCAGATTTCTAATGTACCTTGTCTTCAAAATCAGTTTGAAGAAAAATGCTAATCTAGAAGAAAATCTCTTGCAATCTTATCAAGTCTCAGTTTTCATAGCTAGCTAGTGTTATTGCTGGCATAAGTTTTTAAAAGTCCGACTGAATATTCTGGTGGCCAACTGATCGGTCAATGTCTGATTAATCTAGGCCTCACATTCTCAACTGGAGTCCTGCCTTGCACTAACGCATATGGCCAGTGTGACTGGTTGTGCCTTCCCCTGCTGTCACGTGAGACTCTGTAGCTGCGTTTGGTTGTTAGCAGCGCCAAAACTGGAAGAACTTTCCAGTCATATGAGACTGACTGTGCAAGACTCAGGTGCATAGTGGGAGGCACATGGGTGTGAAAAGCGAGTGAAGATGGCAGCAAAAAAGCTATTTTTCAAAGATACGTGTAAGTCACTTATAGTCTCGTTTACTAACGAAATGAGTCCATCTTAATAACGTTAATAGGACAGCACACAGCAGGCTAACATCGTCTGTAGCTATGAATAACAAGCAGTGTTCCTACTTTTATTAATGCTAATGTATAAGAGATGTCAGTTGCACTATGGATGAAGTAATGTTGAGTCTTTGGATGTAAACTCACTGTTGGAAACTGGTTAAATGAGTCAATGTCGTGTAGTTTAATTG
This sequence comes from Megaleporinus macrocephalus, assembly GCA_021613375.1. Classification (NCBI taxonomy): domain Eukaryota; kingdom Metazoa; phylum Chordata; class Actinopteri; order Characiformes; family Anostomidae; genus Megaleporinus; species Megaleporinus macrocephalus. Next base: position 45,723,172 of record CM038703.1, on the reverse strand, counting down.
AGACATTAAGAAAGATTGAATTGTTTTCTGGGATTGTTACTTTGGTTTTGTGGACAACAGCACCAGGTTATGCAGTGCTCCATGTATTAATCCTGATGTACCTTTTTCTTAGATGTACCTGTTTTTCTTAGCTGGGCTTTCATGGACACATTGAGAGAGATTTCTTTTCTGTGATTGTTACTTTGTTAGTTTTGTTGGTTAAATTCTAACTTGTTATTGTGAGTAGGTGAAAAGCAAGTAGAATAGCATATGTACTATGTCAGTTTTTTATCATTTTATCATGGAGCAAAGAACAAAAAAAAAAAAAACAGGCAATGACGGTGGGGCGTGGCCAGGGTAGATTCATAGGTCCCACCAATGTCAAGAGCAAATCTACGCCCATGGTCCCAATTCAGGGGCTGCATTCTTCTGAGGTTGCATATAAAGGCAAACTGCCTCACAACAGCACAACTAACCTGTTCCATTGTAGAGGGCTAACCCTACCCCTTCATATGCAGGTAAGAAATGCACCTGTCTTTTCCTTCACCACTCAACATCTCCTGAGGTTAAGTGCGTGCTTGTGAAGACTAAAGAATATGGCAGCATTAGCAGGGTGTCAATGGCTGTTAGGTGACAGGAGCGGTGCTTTGTGAGGTGATGGTAAGGACAGGAACAGCAGTGCTGTAACGCAAACAGGCAATCCACCCTAGAGTCCTTCGAAGGATGCAGTCCTTGAATTAGGACACAACTAATGTATAATGGACAGTCAAAAACTATTGTTCGTTCTTGCCCGATCAAAGACAATTTCCTGAGATCTGGTTTAATTTCATGCTAAAAAAAATCTCTGGTCAGTGTTGGTTTAAGCAGGTCAGGTCCTGGTTCAGTTGGCATACCAGCATCAAAGCACAGCACATGCTGGTTTTGCTGGTCACCAGCAATGCTGGTCTATGCTACTTGTTTTGTTGCAGGGTTGTGTGATGATTTATGCAGCTCCAAGCTAAGAAGTCCAGTCTTCTGAGATGATGGCAATTTGCATGGAACAATAAGGCGACAGCACTGACGCACAATCTAGAGGTCAATGCGACATCAGCGTTTATATGTCTATGGTTGATTTGACAGAATACACAATTTTATATCTTTTTAATACAATTATCACTACAATACCCAACAGTCAATACATTATACAACCACTGGCAGTTCTGGCAGCACTGACTGCTGGCCTGATAGAAAAAAAGTTTAAGTCCAATGTTTTAAGCTTATTGCTTTTAGCAATAAGTGTATTTTAATAAGTAAGAACACCAAATATCATTAGAACAGATGTCAATAAGCCTAAATACAATAAAAAAGTACCATAAATATCTTATCTTGAAGGAAGTACATCATATCTTGAGCTCCAGTTTGAAGAACAAAGTGTAGTTCCAGATTTCTCCTGGACGCCCCAGACATTGTATAAATTTATTCTGTTCCTTCAGCAGCAATCTTGATTTATCTTTATGAAGTATGTGAATAGTGAAATATGAGAGCTGTAAATAATATTGCCTTGTCTCCACAAGAAAATACTTGGAAAGGGTTAAATAAACACACCGACTTATGTTTTACTGTATTAATACTGTTTAAATATAAAAAAATTAAATAAAGCTGTGTGAGAAACCAATTCTCTGTATCATACCAGTGATTTGAAGACAGTTCTTACAGTTACACAGCTGCAGTAAGATATTACCTCTCTGACGTCCTCAGAAATCCCAAAGCAGTTGTAGTCCTGATATGGTTTCCTCCCACCTACAAGATACATCATAAAAGGGCTTATCTTAGTGACCACCGTGTCACTGCTGTAGGAAGCCAGTAAGCATGTTTACAAGTGATGTAGCATTTCGGGAAAGCTCTTCATAGGAAGTTTATTTTATGCAGAGGATTTTTGAAAAGGTTTACTTTAAAAAAGGCTTTCATATCTACACTCTCATATCTACTCTTCAAAAACGCTTCAACACCAGCAGAAAACCTTCCATTGAAGCCTCCTGCTGAAAGACTGGTTCTTCTTCTGGGGCATCCTTCAAAGAATCCTTTTGGCACGTTTATTTTTAAGAGTGTATCTGTATCTTCTCCATAATCTCTCTCTATCTCTCTCACTCTCTCTCTCTCTCTCTTTCTTTTACTGATGCCATTTTGGTGCGATAGCCAGAGCACCAGCCCGAAGCTAATGATGCAATGAGGGTGCGGTATGCATTTGCAGTGTTGAGCCAGGCCTCCCTCTGGTCTCAAACATTACAGCACATAGGTGCAGTTTGGCAGAGTTACAGTAGATGCATAACGATCGCAGCCTGCATTAGGCCCACATGACGTGCGTGGGCTGAAGGAGGAAACAAATGCCCAATCGTTAATGTGCTATCCGTATCTGAACGGGCTCGTGTGCGTTACTTGTGGCCGGGCCTAATTGGATTCTTTGCGCATTACTCTTGTATGACAAGTTTCACTGTGGCGAAACAATACAAAAGAACTGATCGTGGAAGAAATTCGGCTACAAAAAAATTAGCTTCTGTGCAAAGATGTCTATCTGCAGCTATTCCTGGAAGTACGCCAGGCCGGTCCCCTATGCAGTATGTCAGGAATGTATCTCAGAGCTTTGAACAAATGAACGTTCCTTACACGGGAAACGTATTTCGCAAAAACGTGCAACTAAAGGAAACCTGAGCGAGAGCGAGACGTTCCTCTGCAGCGGTCTATTTATATCCGTGTGTGCCTCTGATTCGCAGGTATTTGTGTAGGTAAAAACACAAGCCCTCCGCTACGCCGCTTGCGGATGATGAGAGTGATATGGGATGATGAATTGGACTTGCAAGGCTGCGGCTCGGCTCTGATCTCGCGCTCTCGTCTCTCCTCTCCAAAAACAGGCACTAAACGGGGGCATGAGTCATGATCAGAAAGGCGTAATCCCGCTTCAAAGCCCGCCGTCCTCCAGCACGGAGAGGTCTCCTGCAGAACAAATCTCCCATAATGCTCCCTGCGGACCCTGCCCAGCCTCGCAGGTTCAGGCAGCCGCAGCCAGGAGAGGAAACCTGCAGCTGCTCTGTACCGCTGATACATGAAGACTCCAACGGTTTTCACCCTAAGCTCTATATGCTGCATCTGGATCGGGATCATTCTGGCACATTTCCTTGTGCTTGGAAAAGAAGAAAAAGTCTGTTTAATCGAAACTGCCTTATAATGGAAGCCAATAGAGCAGCTGCTGAATTCCACATAAAGCCTTTTGAAATACATGATTGTGTAACATCAAGTGGAAATTACTACCATTATACTGCAACAATACGAGAGTTGGGATGAGACAGACATGAGAGAATGGCTTACCGAAACGTTTTAATTCACGTTTCAAACAGTGGAGCAACAGTCTGATAGTTGCAGTAATGCCATAAATCCTTCCCTCCGGAAACCTAGTTCCATCTCTGAAAGCACAAATTATACAGATTTACAGAACAACACGTTCTGTTTTTAGTCGTTTTTCAGTTTTCACCATGATTTGAATACGTCAACTGCCATTTTTTATTGTGGGAAAATGCTCTGATGAACAGATCAATGGAAAATGGTCCACAATGGCTTACAATAAAATAAGACCTGACAGTAACTCCCATTGAAACAAAGAGAATTTTTTTAACTGTAAAGCTGCCATTTGGGAAATAAGACGGATCCAAATGCAGTTCTGTGTGAAAGTCAGAGACCAAGTTTTTATTAAATTCATTGAACTTCCAATCAAAATGATGGAATAACTGAAATTAGAAGGGGTGGTTGACCTTGCCTGAAACCCTTGCTTCTTCCAGTCGAATGCTGTATAAATGCTCAACCTATCTTTCATTTGCTGTGACACATTTATCACAGTCCCCACCATCACACCACCTCCTCATTGGTCCTCAGTCCTATGTCAGTCCTACCTGTCACGCCTTCCTCAGGCTCGGTTACAACAACTACTTATCAGACAGTCATGAACTCCTACTCCCAGAATCCCTTGGCTATGGGCTATTACTCACCAGCCTATCACTATTCTAATTCTTCTGGTTATGGCAACTTCACAGTGAAGGACAAGAACAGTCTTAACTTTTAATGTAAGTCAACCAGATTTTTTGTCCCAAGCTAATTTGAAGCATTTGTATTGGTCCAGTCATTGAATTGCAAATAAATGGAGTAGTAAACATAACCATGGCTGAGTCTCTTGGCAAGCAACCATTATGAGCACCACCATCGTCCACTCAAACAAAAACAAACACAAATCAAAAACAATGAAGCAAAATAAAAGAGTTAGTATTGGCATTGCTTTCTACTGCTGGAAACTCTTTTGATGAGTAAATGGATTGAGTTTACAGATTGCTATCTAGTGGCTATTCATTTTTTGGGAGGGGGGTTGGGGGAGTTTGTGTTGCCAATAATAATCTCTTCACAGCTACACTGGAAGGCTGGGCAGACACTCTCTTACAAGGGAAACACATCAAAATCACTGTCCATGGAATTTCACTGTACACTACAGATACAACAGATGGAGATCAAACATTGGCATATTCCTTTAATATGGTACAGCCGGCATTTGATCATGTGGAGGTGGGTCAATGTCAAGACTGGTATCACTTTCCCGACACGATGTCTCCAAACCCCAAGGTCTAGTGGAATTTTAGCCTGGGAGGTCTGCCATCAATGCCGCTTCCTCTTCAGAATGTTTTTTAGAATGGCTGCTACGGTCCAGTCATAACAATTACTGTTATTTGTTCCATTATCAAACTGCATTACTGAGGTCACACTGGCAGAAAATAGATTTCACGCATGGTGTGTGTGGATTTTCTTCATAATAAACGTTTGTCTTTTCGCCTGCGCCTGCACTTTCTTAAAAACACCCCACATTTGGCCATATATTTTCTGCGGTATCATAAATAATATGTGGCATCTAAAGTGAAGCAGCATGCTGGAAAATTGAAAGCACTGTACATACAAATCAAACACTATTCTTGGAGCCCTTACGGTTCTGAAGGCCACCGTGAGAGAACATCCTCTATGCATATTACTGACCTCTTCTGAGAGACAACACACAACCCTGCCAGCCAAAAGCTGGTAAAGCATTGCATAGTACCAGCTACTGCAGGCAATAGCTGGGTTGCCGCTTCCCAGCATCCCCTTGTGGTTTTGTTAGATTCTTTAAACCTGTGAATCAGAAATCATAACACTTTTGTTTTTACATACTGTCATGTGTTTCAGAGGGAAACATAGTAGCAGGAGGGTTTCTGAGCCAGCTGAGCATGTTCTCTCAGTAAGAGAGGTGGGCGTGATGGGGGGCAGTGAAACATGATATTGTTGGATGACATTATTTTGCCCCACCCACTGGTGCATGGTAGAGGTCTATATGAGGCTAATTTGTTAGTCCTACTTTTACCACATGCTCCAGGAATCATCCAGCCCGCCTCTGTGCTTGCCTCTGCTAATAGGCCCCATCCTAAAAGGTATTTTAGGGGGGTCCTCTATTGCCCAGTGATGAAATAAAAACTCTAGGAGCCCTTAAGGTTCTAAAGGCCACAGTGAGAGAACATTCCTTCATGCATAACTGACCTCTATTAAGAGACAACACACAACCCTGCTGGCCAAAAGCTGGTAAAGCATAACATGGTATTAGCTACTGCAGGCTATCTGATAATACAGAGTGGGTTATAGAGATGCACAGCAAGATCTTCAGTGGTTGTTTAACCATTGTTCGTTTATTTTGGTCCAGCTGGACTTCACAGTTGCCAGAAAATGCATTATCCATTTTTTTGGTCTCTCAGTTAAACTAGGCTTTTGTTTCTTCAGTACCATTGATGGAATACATGTGTACGCAAGGGTGTAGATTAGCTCTTATTGGTGGGGACCTATGTATCCGCAAACCTGCCCCACACATTGACGTGTTTTTTTCTCTTTGCTCTCTGATAAAACTGTGATAAAAGACTGATATACTACATATGCTACTCTACGTGCTTGTAAACTATTCTGAATAACAATTCATAACTTAATTCATGAATTATATAATGTTTAATTAACTGACAGTTGGTAGTTTGTTGTGCAGTTCATTACCAAACCATGTTATTCACAGCTACAGATATTAGCCTGCTGTATGCTGTGCGCTAAAACCTAGCATTACCATTAACGTTATTATGATGATGGACTCACACGTTTCTTTGAAAAATAGCTCCTTGTGTTCAACTTCTTCCTTTTTGCTGCCATCCTCACTCACCTTTCACACCTATGTGTCTTTAACACTGTACCTGAGTCTTACACAGTGAGTCTTATGACTGGAAAGCTTCCAGTTTTGGCGCTGCTAACAACCAAGCATAGCTAGAGTCTCATGTGACAGCAGGGAAAGACCCAGCCAAGCACACATGCCATATGTGTGACTTTAATGGAGAACATCATTTAACCCTTTCTGCACCTCTAGGTTAATGAGACGTTGACAGACTGGGTTTTTTTTTTTTTGGAAGGGATCAAATTATTGTTGGGGACAATTCAATCGCTGGGTATTGGTGGGGACACGTCACCGTCCATGCTAATTCTACGCCCTTGTGTGTATGATGGAAAAAAAATGATTACAAAGCTGAAAAAATACTCATTTTTGACATTATTTGTAAACGCCAGCCGACCTTTACAAGGTGTTACCATTTCAGGATGAACGGACCAATAGAAACCCTCCAAAAATGCTTTCATTAACTTTCATTATAAAAGTAAAGAAGACATTTTCCTTATGCTGTAAAGTTACCATTTTGGAGATTTGGAGTTTTTTTAAGGATTAAGGATTTATATATTAAAAATTTATATGATGTACTAATAAAGTGGTGTTCTCTATATTAGTTATTAATCTGTTGACTAATGATTAAATGTTTATTAACTGTAATTTCTCAGTCACTCGCATACTTGCGATGTCTTTATGGGGCATATCAATCAAGAAATATGAATATAAATGACCAAACATTGGAGTAAATACTAGTAAACAGTTATATAGGTTGTAGATTCTTGAACACTGTTATATTACAGTAGCTATACATTTTACAGCCCTGCTTACACAAAAGTAAATAAAAACAAAACCCAATGAAATATATTGTTGCTCTCCAAAGAAAAACATGTGTCTTCTAAACAGGAACTTGACAAAAGATTTGCAATGTAAGTTCATGTACATTGAAAATGTCATGTGATTTTAGAGCACTTCTATTGGTTCCTTGATCATGAAACTTGATCAGCTGTCATGTTTTAATGGAATAAAAAAAAGAAAATCAACAAAAATGGAAATGTTGCACAAAGACTACATAGCGAATGCTGAAACTGCCTAATTTCATTGTTTTTGTAAAAGATAAACTAATTTCAAATATGATGCGCGCAACATATCCAGTCTTATATGATCAGAACAAGAATCATGTCCTCAACGTGGAGTAAAGATTCAGTTAGACATGCACACTGAATGTTGCATTAGGTGGGTTGATGCTCCCCAGCATCCCTTGTAGCGTCGTTAGACTCTTTAAACTTGTGAATTAGAATTCATAACACTATAAATAAATGGTTTTTTTTACACACAGTCATGTGTTTGAGAGATAAACATAGTATCAGGAGGGTCTCTGAGCCAGCTGAGCATTTTCTCTCAGTGAGAGGTGGGCATGATGGGGGCAGTAAAATATGATATTTTGGGAGATAATATTATTTTGCCCCACCCACTGGTGCATGGTAGAGGTTGTGTCAGGCCAATTTGTTAGTCCTATTTCTACCTGCTCCTCCGAGAATCTTCAAGCCTGCCCATGCACATGAACCTGCAAGGTGTTGTAAGGGGTCCTCTAGTGCCCAGTGTTGTAATCGAAAATGAGATGAGGCAAAAGGTATACTTTGACCGAAAGTGCTTGTAAATCAAGAAATTTTAACTTAGTTGACTAAAGGTGGTGTCCAGGCAGCCTTAATATTCTGAGGCTGATTAAGAATGTTTGTTGGAACTGAAGAGTTGGGGAATTCGCTTAAACAATGACGATTCTGCCAATGAAACTTACCAACATTTAAAAAAACAAAGCTTTTGGGAAACGCACTGCAAGTCAATGATCAAAGCTGAATCAAAGTTGACCTTTTAGACCGTGTCAGTTCATGTTTAGTTCTGGTTAGTATCTGGGTTTTTTTTGGGTTTTTTTTTAAGGCAGCCCAGATACTAACCAGAAACACGAACTGACAGGGTCCAGTAGGTCAATTTTGATTCAGCTTTGATTCTCATAAGTCTTCATGTTACAGCATGTGTTTTGTATGTTAAGGATCATGATCATTGACAGTGCGTTTCCCAAAAGCTTCTTTTTTTTTAATGTTGGTAAGTTTCATTGGAAGAATCGTCATTTCCCAACCCCTTTAATCCAACAAACATTCTTAATCGGCGTCAGATAGCTTAGTTGAACTAGCTAGTTTCCTGTTAAATGCTATTAATGCTGTTAACGCAAACAAGAAAAACACAATGTGAAGTTTGTGTATTTGGTTAACAGTTTTGCTCTTAAAATAATTTATTTTTTTATTCTTTCAGTAAAAAAATATTGCTGTTATAATAAGATGTTCTGTATGTACCTACCACATACCTATGGTAGTAGTGATTTATTAAACTAATTCATCTTTTGTTTGCACAGTTAATTAGTGGTAATAATGAGGATTCCTGTAGCTTACCTGGTAAAAGAAGGCAAATACTTTGGTTTTCATGAACTGAAGACTGTAGTCTATATATATATATATATATATATATATATATATATATATATATATATATATATATATATATATATATATATATATATATGGATATTAGATATTTTGTTAGTTCTGCAGTGATTATATATTATAATAATGCAGCATTATTTGGGAAACACGCCCCTGTTTCTTAATTCCAATGTTTCATGTTTTTTGTCTCTAAATAATTTACACTCACCCCTCAAGACCAGCATCGGAGACAAGGACCAGTCAGGACCTCCTGCAAGAACATTAGCAGGAATACTGATAATAGATCTTTAGAGGCAACTCAAGTTCCCACAGCACATTGTAAGTACCACTTTACATGCTTCAAGTGTCTGATTCCACCAAGCAGGCTATATTTCCAGAGTTGACAAAGCTGTGGGAAGACCACCTGGAAAAGCATTGGACAAGAATCTCACAGACTATGATGATCTTGTCAGCAAGGTGGCTAGAGAGCAAGATGTTTGCCAATAGAGGTTGCATGCAGAGGTCTGCAGGGTGATCTCTGTTCAGAGCCTTTGGCTTGCTGGGCATTGAGGAATAGTGGAGGAAAAGAGCCATCCACAGTACCACCGACATGTCAGAAAGACCCTCAAGGTGTCTGGATAGCAAGATGTTTGTCAATAGAAGTTGGGTGCAGGGGTCTGCAGTCTGATCTCTGCTCAGAGGCTTTAGCTTGCCGGGCATTGAGGAAGAGAAGTCATCCACAGTACCACTGTCATGCCGGAAAGCTCCTCAAGGTGGCTGTGGTTCAAAAGAGGAGAGCCATGGGGTCAGAGTAACTAGCTTGCCATCTTTATACAAGCTGATCAGCCCAAGCTGGGTCACCTGGAGAAGGATGCACGCTGTTGAAAGGCAATAAAACAGACAATGATTTCAGGAACATCACTGACAGTAGTCTAGTAATATCAGTAACATATATTTGCACAGCAGTCTTTTGTAAATGTTAGCAGACACATTAAAGAGATGTACCTACTAGTTCTTCTTAAAGCACTTTAGGATAAAAATTTTTGTTTCTCACTCTAGTTTTGTCCTACAAAATCTACTCACAATAGCTAACAGCGTCTCACCTACATACACTGCTTCTTATGGCATCAGCAAGCTACTGTCAACACAGTACACACCAAAAAGGTGCAATATTATTGAGCTGTCTCGCCAGCCAGCAAAAAGGGGAGCAGGGAGGGAGGGATTGCAATCAATAAACATGTAACCTTACAGTCAAGGTCGACTAGCGCTCCCTCTTTTCGCTAGCCTGCCTCTCTCCTGGTTAATGAAATCGGTTTAGCCGTGGCTTCTGTTGACCCTTGCATCTCTAGAAGCGATGCTATAGAATTTATTGTTCAGAGCATTGTAACTACACTGAGAAACCAAGAAGCATAGTGCAAATCCAGAGGAAAGATAATGTTCTATTAGGATGGTCAAGGCCTCGGACCAAATGAACATGAACAAGACAGTCCAATAATTGTGGAAAAACGCTTTTGCTAAAATTTGAATGAATGAATTTCACTATTGATTAAAAAGTAATGCTGTTGAAATGCATTTGCAATAAAATATGACTGAATGTTTAAGTTTAACATACTATGTAAACAGTTTCTAATTAAACCAGTAAAAAAATATCATTACATAGATCCAGGCTCTTAAAATAACTATGATTTGAGTCATTTATGATTGCTCAAGTCAGTTAAATCAAGCTTTTATTGAGAACCAAAACCTGTTAGCCTGGTGTAATTAAAAAATCCTCAGGATGAGGAAGAAGTTAATTTTTTGAATTTTCCCATTCCACTTTAAATGATGCACCAATTACAATTTGGCACCTGCTGCACAATTTAAGGTGGAAGAAGAAAACTGGTGGTTAAAAAGCTGACTTAGATTCCATGCAGTCATAAGGAGCGGGGTATTGTATGTTTCACGGTTTATCACTGGGTCTGCATTGCTGATAGGTTTAAAACAACAGCTACCAGCAACATCACTAACACTTAAATCGGGTTTGACAGTGGCACAAAAAATAATATGCCCACCTAAACAATGTGGCATGTCATTAACATGAGCTGCAATGACTTCTCCTTCTTGGTTCACGATGATCCATATCTTTAGTGATGTTCCACCAGACATTTGAGAGTGAAAACCTGCATCAAGTAAAGAACCGTAATGCTAATGTTGAGAGGTGTAGCAGCATTATATGTGTTGCTAGGTTAATCCTCAGGATATAAGATGACAGGCACCTTGGTACTGAGTTCAACCCTACCGCTAAAAGAAAAAAGTAGCATCTATATACTACATATTTTGTATGCATTCATTTGTTGTGTTGAGTGGAAGGAAGTTCTAATATCTGCTGCCTCAGTAGCAGCTGTTTTTTTTTTCAGTTCAGCTACAAATAGCCCTTCATAACATTAGAATAAAGTCTAGCATATGTTGTAATTTTCTGTATTCTTTCATAATATTGGGTTTGTGATTGTCTACACTGACACAAAGACTGTCCCAATTCTTAGACGCCCTAATTAGACAGTCTATTGGAGTTCCTTTCTTGGGCTGAATTGTAAGGAAGCATCAACAGTTCCTCAGTCGCTAAGACAATCCCATGACCCAAGGCACTTTTTCCAAAATAGTAGCAGCGCTCCTCTTCTTAATATTGGGTGTCTGACTGCAGCAAGTCGAAACTCCTCCAGAGCATCCATCGTGTTGAAACGATGGGGAGATGCTGCAGCTGAGGTCAGTAAACATTGGTCACATGCAGTGAGCGGGAACAAGCCATGGCCTAGTCTCTCTCTAACAAGAGCATCTCCATAATCTGTTTTATGAAGATAAATGTCGGGCGTAATGCTGCTATTTAAACAGCTGCCTACATAGTCATAGCACACTAATCACTAAGCCATAGCCAATAATAGGCGGGCCGGACCCAGACGTTCAATGCGGACCCAAACCAATAATCTATTAAGAACGATTAATACTGACAGTGTTTATTTAGAATGGCGCAACTTTTCTTGTCTTTATGGTATACGGGCTTTGCGGCGCAATAACATCACAGACCTATCGCATGCGTAGTAAAATCACCAAACGCTCCTCAGCCAATCAGATCTGTACAGATTCGGCTGGAGCCAATCACAGCATCATTAGGTGAAAGTGGGGTACACCATGAACAGGTTACCAGTCCATTCATGGCCAACACACACTCACACCTACGGGCAGTTTAGAGTAAGCGATCAACCTAACATACATGTATTTAGACTGTGGGGGGAAACCAGAGTATCCAGAGGAAACCCACTCAAGCACGGGGAGAACATACACACTCTACACAGAATGGTCCGGATATCTCATCTGTGTGTGAGAATGGTCCTAACACAGTTTCAGCCCAGGTTTAAAGTCCTGGCTGGACAACCAATAGCTCTCTTCTCTCACTAAACAAGAGAAAGTGTGGAGGAATAAAAGAGGAAGATAAACTGTTAAGATGTGAAACTCAGTTAACAAGACTAAACATTTTATTTACTTTTTTATTAGAAATAAACACTTTATGATGCACTTTTTTTCTAAATCATTTTAAATGTAGCTCTTGCTTTTAACTAAAGCTTATTTATTAAGTCCAGCATTTCAGTTCAGCATTCAACCAGTAAATATACTGAAATATACTGAACGGTATGTGTGATGTTTCAGTAGCTGATGGTATAAGATGTTGATACTAGGCTACTTCAATAAACAGGATACACCACTGAATCAGAACACATGTTACAAATGATGACTGTCTAGACCTTGGCCTGAGGAGATCTCCCCTAGGTGGACCTAACTGAATTTTAATTAAATACCCATCATAGCACATAGTAGTGCCTACTTAGGCCACTCACTAGGCTTTGAGAGAGACCCATTGTTTAAATTAGCACAGCATGGTCTCCCCTCTTCTATTAGAATTACATTTTTTTACCTAAAACAACTGCAAATGACTTAACAATTGAATCATGTAGCAACTCATGTAGCAAAAGATTGGTAGAGTTCCCCTTTAAATCTGCTTGTGTCATGTGACGAGCTTTATTGCGCAAATGCTTAAAAATAAAATCACCTTTTCGAATCAAGGCAGGCTGATAAATGTTTCAGTTTGATCCACAAATTCTATTTCCTACCAGGCACAGCCATGGGAACAAAGCCGGAATAAGGTAAAATGATTGACTGTGGAGGTACGACTAGATTTAGCAAGCCCTTTCATTCATCCCCTTTTGATTTTATGATCGCTTAGCCATAACTCGCCTAAATGGAAGCTAAAGAGTCTTCTCAGGTCTCTAATTCATTCCGTGCTGCTATATTTAAATGGGGAACGGGGTGAGGAATAGACTAGCTCTGTCTGGCGCCGACATGCTAAATGGTATGCGGTGTCCCCATTCTTTCTAACAGTCATTGTCACTTAGATATGATGCAATAAAAGCGCTGCTTTTGCAAAGCCTGTCTGTTTATCGGGCCACGCTTTTGGTGAAACGTCATCGATTCTCCTCTGGCAGACTGATGATATTTGCTCTCGGAAAATACATGTGAGGAAGCCGAAGAAAAACACAAATACGGCTCACCCTCAAGTAATGAACAGCTTTACCGGCCCAGATTCTCTGGCTCTCGCCATATGTCTCTAGGCAAATATTGATCCCCCCCATCCTATCACAGCAAGTCCTAACTCGCCCCTCTCGCTCCCATCCCATTTGCATCGAGGTATTATTTATGTCTGCTGCGGCTCTTTCTCATCTCTCGGCCGCGCGCTCTTTATCTATTAACGAGGCCTTGTCTGAGCTTTAGCCCGGTGTAATCTGATACAGGCTGGGGCGGATCGTAACGCACTGGATTAATCTACGGAGGCTAACCACGGCTGGCCGAGGGAGAGGGAGCACATCGATTTTCTGATTTTCTCCTGCACCAGTGTCCTCTCATCCTCCAGCAACAGCGCTGCTCAGACCCATGAATATTCAGAGCAGCACCTGCAAGCTTTGGTTAGGGTCATTCTCGATCCATCCAAGCAAGGCTGCTGAAAAAGAAAACAATTTTTAGAGGAACACTCTCAAATTTCTTTTAAAAAGTCATTTATTGTTGTGTTCGGGCAGGAACTGACACCCCAAGCGGGAAAAGATAGGGGATCCTGTGGGGTCTGAGACTTCTTGGACCTCCTGAACGGCACAAAATGACAATTCTGGGAGAGGGGTCCCTAAAAATAAGCTTATTGTGATGTTATGCTGCTTGAAGAACAAAGTTTAGCTCCAGATTTCTCCTAGACAGTCCAGACATTGAATGTAAAGTATTCAGTTCCTTCAGCAGTTCCTTCTTGATTTAGCTTAATGAAGTACTGAGCAGTCAAAGCAGGTATTAGATGAGAACTGTATATAATACTGGATTGATCCACAAGGAAAAGCTTATTGGCACCCCTGATGTTAATACTTTGTACAAGCCCTATTTGCCAACAAGATAGCATTTAATGATCATCGATCATTCCTCCCTGGGTCCTCTCCTATGCACTCTTCTTCAGCTCACCCCACATCTTTTCAATTTGGTTGAGGTCTGAGGAATGAGATGGCCATGGGAGGAGCTTGATTTTGTGTCTGGTGAACTATTTATGTGTAGATTTGGCCACATCTTTAGGGTCATTATCTTGCTGAAAGACCCAGTGACACCCCATCTTCAGCTTTCAGGCAGAGGTCAGCAGATTTTGGTTTAAAATGTCCTGGTATTTCAAAGAGTTCATGATGCCATGCACCGTAACAAGGTTCCCAGGGCCTTTAGAAAAGAAACAGGCCCAAGGCATCCCAATCCTAACCCATACTTCAGAGTGGACATGAGGTGCCTTTCCACATACTCATCTTTTGTGTCACGCCAGACCCACTTAGAGTGTTTGTTGCCAAAAAGCTCTACCTTGGTCTCATCTGACCAAAGCACACAATCCCAGTAGAAGACCCATTACTGCTTAGCGAACTCCAGATGTTTACGTTTATGCTTGTAAGTGAGAAACATGGCTCCCAAACAGCTTGTTGGCATGTAAATAGCACCTGATGGTTGTTATGGAGACTTTGTGACCCCACGATTGTATTCTTTGAGCTTTGGAGACCTTATTACTTCACTTACCGTCCTCCTTACTGTCGGTGGTGGCAAGATAAACTTGCGTCCTCGTCCAGGCTTGTTTATCACTGTTCCAGTCGTTTGAAACTTCTTGATAATTCCACTGACTGTAGATATGGGCAGGTATAGGTGAGTGGTTATTTTCTTGTAGCCATTGCCTGACTTATAAAGGTCGACACACTACCTTACATGAATGGTGTGTTCTGTTATCTTTTCCAGGTTGAAGGCCTGTGTGTCACATCATATTTATATCCAAGGCAAACAGAAAGTGATAATTATAGGTTCCTAGATACTCTGATCAACTTTATAAATTACAGTAGAAATGACAGAAATGCTTCAATTACATTTATTTTCTAGGAATTGTTAGGGGTGGCCATACTTGTGGAATATGTGATTTTATGAAAAATTATGATTTATTAGTCAGGAAAATTTTAGTTAAAGGTTACATTTTTCTACTACTGTCAATGTGAGATTATGCTTCTGCAACAAAAACTGAATTAATTTTAACATATATTAAGGAGGGGTGCCAATAATTGTGGAGGGCGCTATATGTAAAAGCACTAGTTAATGTATTAATATTGTTGCTATATTTTAAAAATAACAAATAAAAAATTCCTCTAAGTATAATAATGATAGAGTGTCTAAAAGTATGCACTGTATTACAATCATTTATTTTTCTGTTTGGACAGGGAATGACAACCCAAGGGGCCAAATATAGGGTGTCCTGTGGGGTCCAGAATCCAATAATTTACCTCTTGGACCTCCTGAAAGACACAGAATGACAATTCCTTGAGATAAGTCCCTGAAAATTAACGTATTGTGATGTTATGCTGCTTCACCCACAAACAGTGGGCTTCTGTCTGTCTTTTTTTAACCCACATTGGTTCGCTCAGTTGGTCCTTCATAGCCTAACAAATCTCTGAAAGGCTTAACAATATGGGATATTTGTAAATTTAGAATCTTGCCCAATTTTTCAAAGCGATTGGCAGAAAGAGTGAATTGTAACTGAATTTTACAAATCAAAGACAGAAGAGGAGACGTGTAAGATCTCAATTAATATGTGGCGGGCTGAGTTACCTAACTAGAAAAGCGCATTTCCAGAAGGAGCATTGTTAATCCAAGCATTTTGTTGCTATTGCTGCTCCAGTAAGTGAAGAGACAGCCAACGCTTTATTAGCGAGCCAACTTGGGGCCCACTTAACACCAGGGGGTACTGCACACACTGCCCAGACCATTTCAGAGTGTGGCCTGAAAAAGGAAATTAGACCATTACCCTGACAAAAAAGATGACCACATGAAAATTTCCATGGCAGTCCCAAAAGTAAAGGTGCTAATAAGAGTTCTTTGGAGCAATCCCATAGAAATGGTCAAGTCTTTTCTAACTGACTGCAGCTTTTCACTCCAAGCAAACTGGAGCACCAGATTTTACTCATTAAATCAGTTGATCTCAGTCTTTGAACAGTTGGGTGCTCCTACTTCCAACCAAAATGGCTCTTTGTGGACAAGTTTAGACCCTCCTGCCATAGAAGAACCAGGTTTGGTTCCCTGAGGAACCATTAGGCGGAAGGTCCTCAATCTCAACCAAAACCATTGGATTGGTAATTCCTTCTTTGTAGTTTTTGGCCATCTTTTAGGAATGAACTGTATAAGTGGGCCATCCATATGGTATCCAAGTAATTATCCAAGCATCCAATGAAGCAGAATCAAATTTTAGTATAGAAGGGTCAGTTAGAGCAAAGTCCTCGCAATTCCCCTCAAATCTTTACAGCCTACACAATGAATAGTAATTAATAATACATAATGAATAATAAGCATGCTGTTTATAGGGTTAATGTGATTAAGAGCATCTCCACTCTGCAGAACAAGTCATTCTGCAGACAAGAAGCTCTGCCAATTTCATGATTAATCATTTGGATTTTAATATTTAAACACAGAATTGGAAAAAAAAGATCTCATAATCTTAAAGACTTCTCTGAATAACAGGCTATTTCATTGAAAGTGTCTGCTATACATTGCAAAATATATGTAGATAATACATATATACACACATGTATGTGTATGTGTGTGTGTGTGTAGATAAAATCAGATCATATCTTCAGTTTGAAAAACAAAGTGTAGTTCCAGATTTCTCCTGGACGCCCCAGACATTGTATGAATGTATTTAGTTCTTTCAGCAGCAATCTTGATTTAGCTTAATGAAGTACTGAGCAGTCAAAGCAGGTATTAGATGAGAACTGTAAATAATATTAAGTTGTTTCCACAAGGAGAAGCTTGGAAAGGGTTAAATAAACACACTGACGTATGTAAAAGCACTACTTACTGTATTAATACTGTATGGATATTTAAAAAGTAGTCTTTTTCTGTCTGGACAAAATAGCTTTTTACATATAATAATGTGTAAAAAGTAATAACAGAGAGAGTAAATGACCTGAGAAATAACTGTTGATAAAAATAAAGAGAATTCTGTATTAAGCACTGGATTTCATGTCACACATCACAATACAAGGTACAGTTAAAATGATCACTGAGAACAATACACAGAAAACCTTAACAACTTGTTATACACAGATCAACTATAACATTAAAAATATATAACACTATAACAATTATAAAATTTTATCAGCTTCATTTACAATTCAGGTTCTACAATTACAGACTGTAGTTCATCTGTTTTTCTGTATACTTTGTTACCCTTTTCTTCAATGATCAGGACCCCTACAGGACCACACCAGACCAGATATGACACTGATGTGGTTGTGGTGTGTTAGCTTGTTTGTGCTGGTATGAGTGGTTCAGACACATCAGCGGTGCTGGAGTTTTTAAATACTGTGTCCACTCACTGTACACTTCTAACTTGCGGGTACAACTTGTAAAGTCAGAGACAGTAGCTCATCTGCTGCTGCACAGTTTGTGTTCTCTAGTCCTTCATCAGTGGTCACAGGACGCTGCCCACAGGACACTGTTGTCTGGATGTTGCTGGTTAGTGGACTATTCTTGGTCCAGCAGAGACACTGAGGTGATTAAACATTCCAGCAGCACTGCTGTGTCTGATCCACTTATACCAGCGCAACATACACACCTCCACCAAGTCAGTGTTACTGCAGTGCTGAGAATGATCCACCTTCCTAATAGAACCTGCTCTGTGGTGGTCCTGTGGGGGTCCTGATCATTAAAGAACAGAGTAAAAGGGGATAAAAATGTGTGCAGCAAAACAGATGAACTAAAGTCTGTAGGTGTAGAACTACAAGTGCTCCTATATGGTAAGTGGAGCTGACAATGTGTGTAGATATTAGGAGGTGGTTTTAATGGTATGGCTGATCAGTGTAGTATCAGTTATTCAGTGTTTACTATGCCCACTCTTCACCTTCCATTCTTTTTGGAAGATGTGGCGTTCAGTTTTTCAGAGAGTTCTGCAGTAGCACCTCAAAAGTTCAGTCTCAGACATTGCATTTTCTGTTGTTCACCAGCCGAGTAATCCCAAACACATTCAATGATGTTGAGGCCTGGACTCTGCGGTGGTCAGTCCATTGTTCTGAGAACACCAGCAGCTTCCTTATTTGATGTGTCTATCTACTTTTCTCAGCAAGGAGCTTCCTGTCAGCTACACATCCTGTCAGCATTGAGGTGTCTTCTTACAGTGGAAGGATGGACAGAAGCACCTGTGGATGCTTTCAGATCTACAGTAAGACTTTCTCCTCTCTCTTAAAACAAAAGCTTCAAGTACTGTTTATCTGCTGGAGTGTTCACATACAGGCCTAAAGTTCAGAAGAACTGACCATATATATGTATATATATATATAATAGAAATATTCTCAGTCCAGCAGTGACAGAACAGAGGTGATAGAACACTCCAGTCATGCCAGCGCAACACACACACCCACACCATGTTAGTGTTACTGACCATATATATGTATATATATATATATATATATATATATATATATATATATATATAGTTGCTTTCCATGTATCTCATGTAACATGTATATCCATTTTTGTTGATTTTTGCTTTTCTACATCATTTGAACACAGCATTGTGTAAAAATTTTATGAGGAATGGACCAATAGAAATGATCCAAGACAGCTTAGAAAAAAAAATCTGATTCCAATAACTTACATTGAAAGTAAAGTATGTTTTTCTTCCCTCTTGCAAAGTTGCAATTTTGGAGATATTTTGGCCACTCTCAGCCAAAAGGGGCCCCTATAGTCAAAAAAACAGTTCTTGGTCGTATAACAATGGTGTATGTGGGCTGGGTGTTATACACTCTTAAAAACATGGGTTCTTTAACTTGATTAAAGGGAATTGCTCTATTTAGAACCATGGTGAAATTAGTCTTCTGTTTTAGATGTTCTGTATAATATCTTAGTGAAAATGGTTCAATGTAGCCCCAAAAAGGGTATTTCTATTGTTACCACCTTGCCATCTTAACAATAGTAGAACCTTTTTTCGTGCTATATTAAACCATTTGCAACACATTCTCCATCATTTGAGCGTTTAAATAAGTCTTTTGGCTGTATATGGTTCTGTATAGAACTACTGTCTTAACTAAAGAACCCCTGAAGAGACAGTTTTTCAAGAGTTTGTTCGCCAAACTGTACTGATATTTGCCTTATTTCCACTAAAAGTTGTGATTTTTGGGAAATGGTGCCAGCATAAAAATTACATTTGAAGCAAATAAAGTTGCTTCTACTTCTGTTATTCTTTATAATAAAATATTCAAATCCCACAGAGCCCTGTGGAATAAAATCCTGAGCATCCAATAAGCAACTTTATATCTGAGTAAACACATCAGAATATTTTTTTTTAAGAATTCTTTAAACTGGATAGTATTCAAAGTTTTGACGTGCTCTATTTTGACATGCTCGAAGTAATGAAGACATGAAGGTATATTTATCTGGAGCTTCAACGCAAGCTGAACTTCTCACTTTCTTTCTTTCAGTGACTTCAAGCAACATTATCTGATAGGTCTGATGGGATGGGGGGAGACATTGGGGGAAGCGTTTTGTTAATTGTACATTACCTTTCAAATATCATAAATACCATCAAATAACTAATATTGGGGGTTGGGTTATATTATATATATATATATATATATATATATATATATATAGTAAATATATATAATATACCCCCAGACACACAACATATATATGTGTGTATATATATATATATATATATATATATATATATATATATATATATATATATATATATATATATATATATATATATATTGCTATTAATGTTGTTATAACTCCTGTATCGAGGCGTATTAAATAGAACCATCAGACTTATGATTGATGGTGATTTGGGGCTTTGGTTGCTCTATTTTGCAATATTTATGGTATATATTGCATTTATTATTGTTGATTTGGAGTTTGTACTGCCTACGTGTGGTGAAATCAGCTCAGGTCATGTTTGATCTGGCAGACATTGGGACTCAAATCTGTAACTCAAACTCAAGATTCAATCTCAGTCAGAGAAAAAAACACAAACAGTTTCATTAAAGAGCAACAACTTTAATGCAGTAAACTATTAACACCTTAAGTTTCATTTGCCTTGCGGTTTTACCACCACCAAGATGTCAAAAGTATTCACAATCATTACTCAGGTAGAAGTATAGATACTAGGGTTTAAAAAGTTGAAGTATCAACTCAGGCTTTTTACTCCAGTAAAAGTATAAAAGTAAAAATAATGTATAAGAAAAAAAACCAATAAGGACAAAAGCTTAGGCCGCACCAAGGGGGTCTATAGTGCACTAGCCCACCTCCACAAAGACCATGTTCTTCTAAAAGCCATAATGACTATAATGTTATATTAAAATGTTAATGTTGATAAATTTGGGATGCGGTAGACTTCCTGTTTTAGCCGCATATACGCCCATTGAACATGAATGTAGTTTAGTACAATGTAAATATATTAAAGAAGCATATCTGTGTACTACTGAGCATTAACATGTGTTTCATGGAACAGAAGATATGATGACTAGTTGTCTATAAGTATTGTAATGGTGCACAAGGTTAAACTTCAAAGCATGTTATCAATAATCTTTACTGGAATGTAAATGTACATGAATGAAAACAAGCTGAAATGAAATAGAAGTAACGAGACTATGTTTAAAATGTAAGGAGTAGAAAGTACTGATAATGGAGTGTAAATGTAAGGAGTAGAAAGTACAGATAATGGTGTGTAAATGTAAGGAGTAGAAAGTACAGATAATGGTGTGTAAATGTAAGGAGTAGAAAGTACAGATAATGGTGTGTAAATGTAAGGAGTAGAAAGTACTGATAACGGAGTGTAAATGTAAGGAGTAGAAAGTACTGATAATGGAGTGTAGATGTAAGGAGTAGAAAGTACTGATAATGGAGTGTAAATGTAAGGAGTAGAAAGTACAGATAATGGAGTGTAAATGTAAGGAGTAGAAAGTACAGATAATGGAGTGTAAATGTAAGAAATAGAAAGTACTGATAATGGAGTGTAAATGTAAGGAGTAGAAAGTACAGATAAAGGAGTGTAAATGTAAGGAGTAGAAAGTACTGATAATGGAGTGTAAATGTAAGGAGTAGAAAGTACTGATAATGGAGTGTAGATGTAAGGAGTAGAAAGTACTGATAATGGAGTGTAAATGTAAGAAATAGAAAGTACTGATAATGGAGTGTAAATGTAAGGAGTAGAAAGTACAGATAAAGGAGTGTAAATGTAAGGAGTAGAAAGTACTGATAACGAAGTGTAAATGTAAGGAGTAGAAAGTACAGATAATGGAGTGTAAATGTAAGGAGTAGAAAGTACTGATAATGGAGTGTAAATGTAAGGAGTAGAAAGTACAGATAATGGAGTGTAAATGTAAGGAGTAGAAAGTACTTATAATGGAGTGTAAATGTAAGCATTAGAAAGTACTTATAATGGAGTGTAAATGTAAGGAGTAGAAGTAAAAAGTCAGCTGAAAAATAATTACTCCAGTAAAGTATAAATAACCAAAATTTGTAGTTAAGTAAGGTAAAGAAGTATTTTTACTTTGTTACTTGTCACCTCTAAACACTATGCAAGTCAATGCTGCAGTGCTGTTATACTGCAGCCCACAATAGCATCAGGGTCAATGTGGCTTCATATAACATGATTTTTCATTAAAGAAAGACTTTTCACATGCAATAAATACAAAATTGCCTCAGAATAGAGTTGTCTTGTTATTTTAGTCACCAATAAGACTAACCAACATAACTCAATCCATTCTAGAGACTTAGGTCTTGAACCCCAGTGATTTGAGGCACAACATTGAGTTTAATGCTATTTGTATGGGCAAATGATTAATCTCTGTAAACTGTCTAAGAACCGCTAAAAGAAAAGACCAACACAAGATGGTGATGACACTGATAAAAACTGATGTCCTCATGGGGAAGTCCAGCCAGACTTCACACAGGCTCTCACGGCAAGGGTCACTTTTTAAGCCTGGCTCACAGTCAGGGTCACTTTTAAGCCAGCTATCACGGCTGGCTTCACAGCCAATGCCCTCAAAAGCTCCAAAATCCCCCCTCGCATCAGTCTCGCCATGCCAGAGCAGCCTGACTCAGGCTTTTCCCATGTTTTGTCTATATCCCGAGTCTGGTTGGCACCCCCCTCGGAGGGTGTGTGACTGATTTGACAGGGCCAGGGATGAGGTGGGGCCGGGCACAGTAAGGGCCATCCAATCGCTCACAGTTAGGCCACAATTTGCTGCTAGCGACATGCTAACAAGACCCCAGAGACTCTGCGCCGAGGCCTGTGACGCTGCCTGTGCTGACAGAGGGGTAATTAGCCACTCGGAGAGAAGATTAAGCTGGTAATACAAAGCCATCCATTTCAACTCTCCACCAGCAAAGAAGTTTCTCTTTTTTAACTAGTCTATCAATCATCGCTGGGTTTAGCTAATCACAGCCTGCTGGAAATGTGTTGGCCAGAGTGATTAGAGCTAGCAAGAGGAAATTGAAAATGTCCACCAAGCTTAGCAGGGGTACAGTGAGTGACGTGCTCCGAAGCGACGCGTCAGGTATGTAGCGCGGACTTGAGAAAAACATGTGGGCTCTTAATAAAGGAAGTTGGATTAGGCACGCAGCGTGGGACAGGCCTCACAAGTCAGTGTCAGCGTCACAAGCATCAGAGCTTCAAAGGTGATGAAGTCCCCAGTGTGAGAAGATTAAACAGACACGTAAAGCCAGAATTAACAGGATGATCTCTCACACACTTTGCAGCAATGTAAACACCTTCCATCCTGTTAGCACTGAAAGACAAGCATCAAGGAGGGCTTCTGTTAGCCTGTTTTTTTTTTTTTTTCAGCTCCTGTCTTCATTTTCACCTTGGTGCGCACACACCCTACCCCCTCCTTCCTCCTCGCCATTCCGTCTCCCTCTCAACATCTCAATGTGACATGTTCCTCATTGGGATGCAGCCAGTGAGTCCCTCATGGCTCTGTTTCCAAATTTGCCTGTGTTTCAGGCCGAGCTGCGAAGTATGAGGCCGAATGAATAAAAGAAGCAGTCGCTCTGCTCTTCCTCATTACTCATCCTGACTCTCTCACCTGTTCTCACCGAGAAGCTCGCTCTGCGAGGCTTTGTAAAAAGCAAACAGGCCCCGCTTGGTCCAATCACTCAGACAGCAGGCTTTTACACAGGGGCTGGCAGGAAAGAAGACAAGATTACATTAAACTATGTGGCTGTTTATTGTAAACGGCTTGAGCAGCAAGACAGCACTTATGTACTGCGCATCAAGGTAAAACCGACTCCAAACATTTGCTAGCTCGTAGCTAACCACACGTGTGCGGTGCACTGCATTGGTTTATAGCAGCGCCAGGTTTGGTTAAGAAGGAATCACAACTAAACTGGATCATATTAAAAAGTTTTCACATGCTGTTTACACTGAAGTAGAGGAGACATTGTTTATTTTTCATCCTAAAAAAGTAGCAGAAAATGCGACAGGCTCACACAAAGTATGTGACTGCTCACCCTAAACTAAAACAGAAAACAAGACAGCTTACTGTTTCCTGTGTAGGAATAAACTGTGGATCCAAACTTTCCCTACAGTGAAGTTACCAGAGCATCATCAGTGCTGTAAGTGGGCAGTGGCTACCTTATATAAACTGTGGACTTTCCCAGGTAACAAATGTATTCCATTTAAAAAACAATCCCATTTCAGTGGGGGACCTATCATTGGGAATGTCCCAATTGTTCCTACAATATTCTTCTTACATTGAAAGCATGTAATGGGAGCATAAGAACAAATGACCTCAGCCTTATCATAAGCATTCTTGGAACATTGATTGGGAATGTACTCTCTCCTTAACTTAGAAGAACATTCACCTCCTTTTGCAAAGACAATTGAACTTTATAGGAACATTTAGGAACAATTCAGGTCACATTTACTATAAATGTTCCCAGAATATTCTGCTTAACCTAGAAGAAGAACATGTAAAATCTCCATAGAATGTTATTTCAACCTCATTAATGATGATAATTTAACATTTTCTGGACAGATATTTCCAGAACATTCTTTTTAACTTCCACAAAATGTCTAGTTTTCTTAATGTTCCTATACATTTCTTCTTTAGTTTCACTATATTGCCAAAAGTATTCACTCACCCATCCAAATTATTGAATTCAGGTGTTCCAATCACTTCCGAGGCCACAGGTGTATAAAACCCCTGACCTAGACATGCAGACTGCCTCTACACACATTAGTGAAAAAGAGGATCACTCTTGATTTGATGCCACGTTAACAACAAGTCGAGTTTCAAGTCAAGTTTCCTTACTACTAAATATTCCACAGTCGACTGTCAGTGGTATTATAACAAAGTGGAAGCGATTGAGAACAACAGCAATGCAGCCATGAAGTGGTAGGCCATGAGAGGTCAGCGGATGCTGAGGTCACCAACTTTCTGCAGAATCAATTGCTACAGAACTCCAAACTTCATGTGGCCTTCAGATTAGCTCAAGAACAGCGCGTAGAGAGCTTCATGGAATGGGTTTTTATAGCCAAGCAGCTGTATTCAAGCCTTACAACACAAAGACGAATCACGCTTCTCCATCTGGCAATCCAGTGGACAAGTCTAGTTTTGGTGGTTAGTCTGACTGCATTGCACCAAGTGTAAAGTTTGGTGGAGGGGGGAATATGGTTTTCTTATAGTTCCCAGAATATTCTGAAATTAGAAGAATGTTCCGCAGAAAAATAGTTTAACCTCTTTTCTAGTGACAGGTCTGTATTCCAGGAAGGCTGATTTGGAATGTTATTTATTTATTTATTTTGGACATATCCAAAATATTTCCCAGAACAACATTCTAGAAATGTTAATGTTATAAATTTGTGACAGTATCCCATTTTCTTAATGTTCCCCCAGAATGCTGTTCCTAAATTAGATGACCATTCCCTGGATTGGTACTTTAACCTCCTTACCAGTGATAATTTTACCTTCTTGAAATATGTGTTCCCTGAACGTTCCTAGAAAGTTCTTCTGAACTTGGAATATTTTTCCTCTATTTTGCGTGTCCATCAGTCTGTATAGGTAAAATGTTGAAAAAAGATTTGTTACGACTCGTCTAGGGGTTCGATCACAGCTGTAACATAAAAGATGAACAGACACCAGATTAACAAACAACAACATAGTATTTTCTTTAATTCACAAGCATCACAATAATCTACTGGATAAACGTTGGAGTGAGCCACACCAAAATAACAAACAAAAACCAAAGTAACTAATGAATTCAGAATCTAACTTACCTATAGCCAAAAATAAAGAAAAGTAAATACAACTCTTTTCCCTGACCCCCTAACTAGCCCAAAACAAGAGAAAAACAGACATACCAGAAGAAAAGGCACCCACTCCTACACCCTGGTCTCCAGGTAGATGAGAAAGAAAAAACAGGTAATATAAAATACAGAGACGCTAGACTCAAACAAGTTTACACTGCCACATTAAATCATCAATTCAAGTACACCATCTTAAGACATGAATACGACGATAAGTTCGCCCCAAGCCACCATGAAGGAAAGCCTCCCCGAAGACCAGCGGTCCTGGGGATTTAATAGTCACCCAAAGTAGGCAGGGCCCCTAATCAGCAGAGGAAAGAGAGAAAAAAGACAACAAAGAGAGAGAACACTACATGAGCCCTAGGAACGTGACACACTATTCATGCAATGTCCCACATATTTATATCACAACTCATATTAATGTTATGGGGACTTTTATCATCACATTATTAGAACATTCCATTAACGTTACTGGAGAAGATTTACTCCAGAAGCTTTCCATAACAATAGCCCCAGCAGTGAGAACGTCCTCTGTTAGCTGGGTTCATGGCACTAGGCTATTCTTAGAAAGCCGATTTGTATTGACAAGTGACAGGTCAATAAACGAACACTAGAAGGAGTGACGCGCAATCCCATTTTCATGCATTAAATGACATGGATACGGGGGGTTTTATGACCACTGAGCTTGATGAAATGACCTGTCTTAACAAATCAGCTGATACAGTGTGCTGTCTGAAGGGATATCACTCATCCATATTTTTTTCATATATGCATGGAGGGCTAATGGGGGCTCACTGCTCCGTTGTATAATGTATGATTATATTAGATTTCACACAGATATGGATGCTGGAGGCTGAGCTTAGTAAGAGTAATGCATGCTGTCATGTGCTAACAGTTTTTTACATTAGTACACAGAGGGAGTTTCACCTCTCTCCCTCTCCCTCTCTCTCTCTCACACTTCTTCAGAAGCAGAAGAAGAGAGGGGGAGAAAAAAAAAGGGGGGTAGAGAAAGACATCTGTAACTGGACAGAATGGTAAAATTTTTATGAAGGCATCACTATGTGCGATGCACCACTCTCTCTCTCTTTCTCGCTTTCATGCTCTCTCGCTCCCTCTCCTCCGTCCATCTCTCTCCATCTGTTGGAGGTACTTTCCTTTCCAGCAGGGCTACAGAAGCGTGCAGGCATCTTGAGAGCCTTTCTATAATTCAAGTACGCGCGCCGTACGGTGGTGGGGGGGGTGTGGTATCACCCCGAGAAAATGGGCCGTCCCTTTTATTCTCTCTCTCTCTCTTCCTCCCTCCCTCTCTCTCTCTCCCTCTCTCTATGCATCTGCACTTGCTGTGTAATGGACATGGTTTGAAAGATATGCAGCATTACAGGACATGACAGGTCATCATTTTAAGCACAGCTATCTTCTGCACTTAACATTTGTGTTTGAAATGTGAACAAACTACACTCGGGGTCTACATGTGTATTCACATAACTACAAACCTGACACATTTCTGGTGGCGAGCTACGAGCCATGTCCACTCTTATGGGACAAGGCCTTTTTCCTGGAATTAAAAGTCTATGCAGGACATCATTTTTGATCCTGCTCCCATTAAAAGGTGGCCTGCTCCCACCAAAATCAGCATACACCTTCTCGCTCACACCTGCAGCAAGTAAATGACATGTTCCTTTTGCAAATAAATGATTTTCTCCTGAAATAATCACAACTGAAAACGATAGCAGGTGTGCAGTGTAGTGGTTAGCACTGTCTCCTCACAGCAAGAAAATCCAGGTTCGATTTCCCCGGTCCAGCCGTTCTGTGTAGGGTTCCTCCGGGTACTCCGGTTTCCTCCCACAGTCCAAAGACATGCATGTTAGGTTGATCGCTCACTCTATATTGACCATGCGCCTTCGCCCCATGATGCTGGGATTGGCTCCAGCCCCGGCGTGACCCCGACTAGGATGAAGTGGAAGATAATGGATGGACGAAAATTACAAAAATTTCATTTATAATCCATTATCTGGTGCTTAATTCCGCTAATCAGGGCCACGGGGGCACTGGAGCCAATCCCAGTGTCATCAGGCGAAGGTGGTGTACACCATGGACAATTTGCCAGTCCATCGCATGGCCAACACTCAGTCACGCACTCACACCTAGGGGCAGTTTAGAGTGACCAATGAACCTAACATGCATGTGTTTGGACTGTGAGAGGAAACCGGAGTAGCCGGAGGAAACCCACTCAACCACGGGGTGAACATACCCACTCCACACAGAACAATCAGGACCGGGAATCCAACCCAGATCATCTTACTGTGAGGAGACAGTGCTAACCTCTACACCACCGTGCTGCTGAATGTATTTATTCAGGCTTAATTTTTCGAAGTTAGGACATTTATTAGTAAATGTTTAGAACACTGTTAGAAAGGATGTTGTTTCTTATTTAAACCTCAGACATCAAGTATTGGTTTGCTCATGATTGTTAAAGTAAGTATAGATGAATATTGTATACCTGTGAATAATGTATTCACAATGCTATACAAATACATCTACAAGGCATCATATAGCATGCATAAACCTTATAATGCCTGGTATATGCCCATATTATTGAATATAAGTAGATATAATTAAATGCTTAGATGATATAATTAAACAATTTACAAGGAAAGAGAATAGAGAGAAAGAGAACTGAAAAGAGAAGGAGAACTGCACAATGTCAGGTTTTGAATAAAGAATATATGTAATATTAAAAAAATTATATTAGCTTTTATATGCAGTGTAAATTTGACAGAATAATTTATTTTTAATGAATTGGTAACTGAATCTATGGAGTCTGACTTTATATCATATACTTTTGCTTTATAAAGTGTTGTGCATATAATTATTATTACTTTATGGAAATTATAGCAACATTATGACTGGTATTATAATGTGATGTAGATGCAATATAATACCATATAAATGTATGTATTTATAAATCATTACGAATGCTGGATTTATAGGAGGTGTTACCTAAAGAGCTATTTGAGGCCTGCAGAAATAAAGTCGTAGATACATATTAGTATCTTGTAGAACCTTATGGATTGCTTCCTTATTAATATTTTAGATCATAGAATCTTCTCGATTGTCTTGTCTTGTCTCATTTCTCAAATTAAATCATAGTTTTTTTGTCACATATATAAACATACACCGTATAACTAGCAGTGAAATACACTGACAACTGTACACTCGCATGACACAATAAGATAATAAAAAGATAATATAAAGATATATTAAAAAATATATAATTATATTGTCTTTCTGATCATGGATCCCTGCAGATTTTTTTGTGTTCTTGGTAATAAACCTTTGAAAGGTCTCTTGTCTTTATGATCATGGAACCCTGCAAATTTATCCAGACTTACAGGTCATAGAACCCCACAGATTTCTCAGTCTCTCATAGAACCCTCAAGATTTCTCAGTCACTCATAGAACCCTCAAGATTTCTCTAGTCTTTTAGGTCAGAGAACCATGCAGATTTCTCTAGTCTCTCATAGAACCCTGATGATTGCTCCAGATTTCTCTAGTATTTTTTAGGTCATAGAACCCTGCAGATTTCTGTAGTCATATAGATCATAGAACCCTGCAGATTTCTGTAGTCATATAGATCATAGAACCCTGCAGATTTCTGTAGGCATATAGGTCATAGAACCCTGCAAATTTCTGTAGTCATATAGGTCATAGAACCTTGCAGATTTCTCTAGTCTTTTAGGTCATCGAACCCTGCAGATTTCTGTAGTCATATAGGTCATAGAACCCTGCAGATTTCTGTAGTCATATAGATCATATAACCCTGCAGATTTCTGTAGTCATATAGATCATAGAACCCTGCAGATTTCTGTAGTCATATAGATCATAGAACCCTGCAGATTTCTGTAGTCATATAGATCATAGAACCCTGCAGATTTCTGTAAGCATATAGGTCATATAACCCTGCAGATTTCTGCAGTCATATAGGTCATAGAACCCTGCAAATTTCTGTAGTCATATAGGTCATAGAACCTTGCAGATTTCTCTAGTCTTTTAGGTCATCGAACCCTGCAGATTTCTGTAGTCATATAGGTCATAGAACCCTGCAGATTTCTCTAGTCTTTTAGGTCATCGAACCCTGCAGATTTCTGTAGTCATATAGGTCATAGAACCCTGCAGATTTCTCTAGTCTTGTAGGTCATAGAACCCTGCAGATTTCTGTAGTCTTGTAACTCATAGAACCCTGCAGATTTCTGTAGTCTTGTAGGTCATAGAACCCTGCAGATTTCTGTAGTCTTGTAACTCATAGAACCCTGCAGATTTCTGTAGTCTTGTAGGTCATAGAACCCTGCAGATTTCTGTAGTCTTGTAACTCATAGAACCCTGCAGATTTCTGTAGTCTTGTAGGTCATAGAACCCTGCAGATTTCTCTGGTCTTGTAGGTCATAAAACCCTGCAGATTTCTCTAGTCTTGTAACTCATAGAACCCTGCAGATTTCTGTAGTCTTGTAGCTCATAAAACCCTGTAGATTGTTCCTAATAGATCGTAGATCCCTGTACATTCACTTATCGTTTTATAGTTTTTTGTAGATGTTTTGAATTAGTTGGGTACATTTCACTGTTTGCACATGACATTGTTGTGGATAGGAGCATCTGGTAAAGTGTAAGATGTCAATACGAATGTCAGTCTGAAGGTCCGGAGATGTCTTGGGCAAGGCAAGTGAAATTGTGATGGACAGTACATTGGAGAGAATGACAGATGTTTATTTAGACATCACATTTCTCCTACTCTGAATGTTGTTGTGTCGTGAACACAGTCGGTCAGTGTGGTCCTGAACTGCTGCAGTCTTATTCCGGGAGTATGAGAGAAGTGGAAGGCCTGGGTGGGAATCTAGGGAGTGATGTCAGCTTTGGGTGCTCGCAGTGTTTTGTAACACAGACTGATGCAATTTATTGGCTAAAGTAATCTGTGATCTGTAAACGTGTGGGCTGCGTTACAGAAAGCTATTGCAATAGTTTAGTGGAACACCATGCAGTTTGGTGCCTCCTCCTCCGCCTCCTCCTCCTGCTTCCAGGCTAAATATCTGTTCTCATAGCAAGAGTCACAACACGGAGTGAGATTCACATGTAAACATCTGTTTATCAGGTGTTTGTATACACATCTGGCCTCCGGGTTCAACAAGCTGGATAACCTTCTCCAGTTATGTTTCTGCAAGGGGATTGATGGGAATAGAGTTATGATGGAGGCATGGAGATGCCCTGCTTAAGTGTACAAGAAAAAGAGAGAGAGAGAATGAGAGAGAGAGAGAGAGAGAAAGAAAGAAAGGGAGAGAGAGAGAGAACTGTGCAAACTTGGCCCATTGTCTTCTTGGCATGCATACCTAGCAGCAGGGCTCAGGGATTCTGGGTACAGTACAGTGCAGAAAGGGTCAGGCCAAGATTTCCTCTATTTTCACACATCTCCCTCTCTCTCCCTCTCTCTCCCTCTCTCTCGCTACGCTCTACTCTCAGGGCTATGATTCATATGTATTTCCAAGCACTACTTCCTTGTGTGGGAGTTCGAACTTTAAAAGCTGGAGATGCAGAAATGAATCTTAATATAAGTCCGCTGAGACAAATATGGAGGGAGCGTACGAGAAAAGCGCGAGGAACTTGAAACGAGAGAGACTTGAAGGGACTCTTGATTTGTCTGGTGCATTTCTTAGATAACTAGAGCCGCATAAAGCATTTTCTCGTTTTAATTAAACACATCTGTCCTGTCAAACCAGCGCGTCGCGTTTGATGGTAATAAAGGGCCGAGAACACGTCTGCAAACAACACCCGCCAATCACTGTCGCGTTTCTAACGAGAGCTTGCATTAAAACTTCCACAGCGACTTCAAATACCCACAGAACTTTCCCTTTTCCCCGCCGTCCCTCTGGAATAGATGCAAGGCAAAACGAGACGTGGTTGATCTCCACATAGTTAGGAGCTTACATAAAGCTGTGGTTTGCTGGGAGGATTTGAAATAGGCCCCATAACTTCATTTTCCATTTTTGTCTGATATTTTTCTTTTTTTAAGCGATTTTTAGTCCAAATTCTCCGTATCTGACTCTCCCGTCGTCGAGTGGAAGTTTCTCACTTCTTTTCTCATCTCTCCATCAGCCCCGTTCTCCCTCTTTGGATGCTTCTCCCTCTCTCGATTTCTCTGCAGTTCTAATGCTCCCTCTCTTTCTCCTTTTCCTCCGATACGCTCACACAGCTAGTGTTGACCGAGACGGAGTGCTGTGTTATATCACCATGTGCTCAGACACACTCAGCCACTGTGCAAGAGTAATAAAGAGAGAAATAAAATTGTTTCTCCTCCCTCTATATCTCCCTTTCTTTAAATTGCTGTTGTTATTTCTGCCCTTGGAAATTTTTAAACTAAGTCTATTCAGTTTCTTATATACCCAGTACTGTGCAAAAGTCAGAGACCACTCCTCATAACTCCCAGTTTTTCAGTTTTTAAGGGGGATACAGTCTGTAGATACTTCTTGTTTGTCCATGGGTGCACGGGGAAGGCATGGAGCCCAATGGTAGCACCAGACTTGCAATAAGAGTAAATACGTTGTTGTTATGGATGTTATTACTGTGGATGTGTTCCTCTGGGTTGGGCTGTGGGGTAGTTGGAGAGCAATTTGACCTCAGCATTTAACCCATCCACACAGTTAAACGCCCACATATACACACACACTAGTGAACACACACACACACTAGAGGCAGTTAGCATACTTGCCTGGAGCGGTGGGCAGTCCTATCCACAATGCCTGAGGAGTAGTTGGGGGTTAGGTGCCTTTCTCAAGGGTGCTTCAGTCATGTCCTGTTGGACCAGGGGCTTGAACCGGCGATAAGACAGGATTCCTAACCTTCAGCCCACACCTGCTAGGTAAGGTGATGTGCTCATAAGTGACCTGTCTGCTGTACTGGCTGTTTAAGTTGCACCGTTGGTGGTTCTCCTCGGTTGTGCTATGTTTTATGCAAGTGAATACATCCTCTACAGTATTTACATTTACTATTTATTTGCTTAGTTTGACACATTGGGGGAAGGTTATGGTGCATTTTATACTTTATGTTTAATTTCATCATATTTGGACTATTCATCTATCAGAAATGGCTGCTCATGAAGAGAATGCTGCTAAACTTCTACCTATAAGAAACTGGGGCCGGTCGTGGGATCGATTCCCGGACCCTTGAGCAAAGAACCTAACCCCCAACTGCTCCCTGGGCTCTGTGGATAGGGCTGTCCACCACTCTGGGTGCTTACTGCCCCCCAATTGTGTGTTCACTAGAGTGTGTATATGTGGGTGTTTTACTGCATACATGAGTTAAACGCAGAGGTCAAAATTCGCTTTGTGCAAACACAAGTGGCGAACAGTTCTAAATCCTATACAGCAGTATTCATAAGGCTACATGACGCCTTTTGTGCAAGGTGTAAAATACAGGGAGTCCTGGGGGCTTAAGAACCCACTGTATAGCCACTTGGACCATGTTGGGATTTTGACAGTATGCTGTCCTTTCATTGTTTAGCTACTTCACCCACAAAACAAGAGGCCACAAATTGGTTCACCCAGTTACTGTTCTATATACTAGCAACTGAAACAATGCCCGGGATGCTTTACAGTACATACAGTACATCATAGCATATTAGAAAATCTATAAACAGGCCCAGAAGGGTATTTCATACACAGTGCTTTAGTGGCAACCGACTGTAAGATAAATAAACATGTATGAAACAGCACTGTGAGCATCATAAAACCTGTTTTGGGGAATGCTGATGTAATTTAGCACCACAAATGACATCTGATAGTTGTTGGAATGAGCTTTTATTAACATTTGTACTGTCTACGCCAGTTGTTAGGCAAGGCTTTTGTAGATGTCATGTTGCTTTATGAACGCTGCCCTAAAGTGTTACCAAGAATATCAGGAGTTTGTAAAACCTTATTAAAGCAAAATAAGACTTGTCTTTGTCTGTGTAATTTCATAAGTAATTTCAAGGTATTTCATCTTACTCTAAAACATGGACAAGAGTAAAAACAAGGATAAACTATAAGTAAGCATGGTCAAGCCCTTGACTGGCATTATAGGGTTACTACTGTCCATAAGTACTATACTGGCAAATAGCTAAATATGGTCATGTCAGTAAAGCTGACTGAACTGAATTGATCAGAGAGAAAGAGAGAGAAAGAGAGAGAGAGGGAGAGAGAGAGAAAGTGTGTGTTTGCCTCCAAAAAAAAAGCCAGTGTTCTGAGTGAATAAAGCATCAGCTGTGGTAGGAAGCTGGAGAACAAACAGGCGTTTTGCTGTTCAGCTCTTGTCCTGTTCCACCTGCTGTAACTAGGCCAGACCTTCTCCAGCTCATCAGAGGAAGCAGCACACATACGAATGCACATGCACACAGGAATGGAACAGGTTGCCCATTGTCCTCATTACTCACACCCCCTCGTGAGTGTGTGTGGACTGCACAGCATCAGGGAGGTTAGCAGCACGGCGGGACGGCGTATCACACCCACCTCAAAACCCCGCTCAGCCGGCCCACTGTTGAATATGCAAATCGACATCTGCTCCAGAACTCCTTCTCCAGCCTCTCGCCATGTGTGTGATATGCAAATTAACCAACTCCCTCTCCTTCTCTCTCTCTCCCTCTCTCTCTTTCCCTCATAAGCTCTCCTGCCTTACCTTCTTGCTCTCTCTCTCTCTCTTCTCTTCCTCTTTCTTATATTCTCTCATCTTACCTTCTCACTCTCTCTCTCACTCTCCCTCATGCTCTCTTCCACCTTACCTTCTCACTCTCTCTCCCCCTGATATTCTCTCCTGCCTTACCTTCTCGCTCTCTCCTCCTCTTTTCCTCTTTCTCATACTCTCTCATCCTACCTTCTCACTCTTTCTCTAACTCTCTCTCTCCCTCATATTCGGTCCTGCCTTACCTTTTCGCTAGCTCCCCTTCTCGATTCCTCTTTCTCATATTGTCTCACCTTACCTTCTCATTCTCTCTTTCTCTTATATTCTCCAAGTCTCACCTTCTCTCTCTCTTTCAGTTGCATATTCCTCATTCTTCTCTCTATCTCTCCCTTGCTATTACTCTCTCTCTTCCACATTTCTGTCTATTTATCTGTCTCACTCTTTAATACACCTTCCTCCTCTCTCTCTCTCTCTCTCTCTCTCTCTCTCTCTCTCCCTCTCTCTCTTACTATACCTTCTCTTTCTCTGCCATTCATATTTTCTCTCACCTTATCTATTCTTGCTCTGTCTTTCTCTCTCCCCCTCTCTCCATATCTGTCTGTTGTATACTCTGTATACTCTCTTCCACATTGTCTATCTGTTTAGAACCTACCCACATCTCTCTCTCTCTCTCTCTCTCTCTCTCTCTCTCTCTCTCTCTCTCGCCCGTGTTTTTTCCCTGAGCTTGCTGGGTGAGCAGATGTGTGCGAAAGGAAAGCAAAACTTCAAACAGCTATAATAATGATGTTGTGGCTCGCTCACACAAACAGTCGGCGGAGTCGAATCTCCATGCTTATTAGCAAACAATGATTGGGAATATGGGCGAGAGTCTTGGGGGGCGGGGGGGCGGGGGTGGGGGGGGGGGGGGGGTGCAGAACAACACTGTTCTTTTGTTTTGTTTTGTTTTTTTTCTTTTCCAGGAGCCTCGTTAAGAGCTCTAGACCGCTTCTCTCTCTCTGCCGTGGATTCACCGCAGTTTATTGCTTCTAATGAGGATGAAGGTTGGCAACCTTCCCCGCGCTCTTGGCGAATCATTACAAGATTATTCACATTATGATGCAAATATGATAGAAAAATTGGTTTCTATATGTGGGCCAATGTCAGCAGTCTAGTTCTTCGATATCTGCCATGAGCTGGAGCACTGGATGGATGAATGGACCATTACAATTTAATATATATATATATATATATATATATATATATATATATATATATATATATATATATATATATATATATATATTATATATATATATAACATCTGTAGACATATTGTAATGTTCCTGCTAAGTAAATATTGGGTGGTAGTGTGTTAGTGTGTGTTGTGCTAGTGTGAGTGGATCAGACACAGCAGTGCTGAGGGGGTTCTTAAACACTGTGTCCACCCACTGTTCACTCTATTAGACACCCTTGCCATCTAGGTATATCTTGTAGACAGTAGCTCATTTGTTGCTGCACAGCTTATGTTCTCTAGTCCTTCATCAGTGGTCACAGGACGCTGCCCACAGGATGCTGTTGGCTGGTGGGTGGACTATTCTCAGTCCAGCAGTTCTGTTGAGGTGTTTCAAAACTCCAATAGCACTGATGTGTCTGATCCACTCTCACTAGCACAACACACACCAACACACCAGTGCTGAGAATGAGACATTATATATATATATATATATATATATATATATATATATATATATATATATATATATATATATATATATATATATATATATATATACTGTACCAGCAGAAACCCGCCTTTGTTTATTTAATTTCCTGTAACAACAGCAATTAAGTACATTTCTTCATCAGGAGATATTTATAAAGAGAGATACTGAAGATAATCCACCATAAGGCCTGGTAGAACACATGCAAGACCTGGTAGACCATCAAAATTGTCCCTGTCAGACAAACAGTACTTTCATCTTTGAGCGACAGGAGAACATCAAGCTCCACTCTTGCTTCAGGTCCACAGGTGTTTCTGTCCATCCCTCCACTGTGAGAAGACACCTTAACAAAGAAAGTTTCTAAAAGGTCGTGTAGCTGTTCAAGAAGCTCCTCACTGAGAAAAGGAGCTACAGACGCATGAAACAAAGAAGCTACTGGTGTTCTCACAACAATGGACTGACCACCCTGGAGTCTAGACGTCTGAGCCTTGCAGCACTAGTTTGTGGAGCGTCATTTCTCATGAATCCACCGGGAGCGCTATCCCACTTCTGACAAGTTCTGCAAAGTAAGACACAGAGGAGGCCACGATTCTGTCATGAGAGGAGCTCTTTTATAAAAACACCAGTAGAAAGAAAGCCTGCTGAGCCCTGAACTACCAATAACCACACGCAAAACACAAACAAACCACACACTCCCCCTCACACATACAGAATAACACAACAAAACATATACACATACAACAAATGAACCAACGATGACACTAACCACAACAATGAGTCCTATTTCTGGAGGATGAGCACTGGTCCTACTGGTATGACATCACTAGTATCAGCCTGTCCATCACAAGTTACAGGTCACAATATATATGGATGTCCTTAAAAACCTAAAGCAAGTTTTCTGAAAATAATGAAAGCAAAATATAGCGATAATAAAAGAACCGAAGTAAATCAACGGTGGTCTGTGGTCTATACACAGTACTGAGTATATACTGGATTATTGAAATCCATAAATGTGCTGCATGAACAAGAAAAAATAACTAAATATGCCCATTTTTTTTTTAAACAAAAGCATATACAAGCACTCATGTTGTGACAGGAAGGTAATAATTGGGTCCACTTTGACACGGGGGAAGTAAACAGAGCTGGCCCCCCAGTGACATGAGCTGCAGACGGTTCCATGTGTGATGGTTGAGCAAACCAGCGGAGAGATGTCTACACAGGCTGTGCTGTTAAAAAGGCCACTGGAGCCTGCACAGGGGAGCTGCTAATCACACGGCTTAATAAGCTGTTCCTGCACCCATAGAGCACCCCGAGACTGCCATTCACTGTCTCAGCCACATCGCCACATCGCCCAGGTCTCATTAATCACTGCTGTGTGTCTGCGTGCAGAGAGATAAAGTGCAGCTGTATAAATGTCTTCGCGGCTACAATAGTGTTGAGGTGAGGGTATGTGTTCTTTTCTGGGAGAGAGAAAGGGAGAGAAAGCGAGCGAGAGTGCAAAGCATTTCTTTATCACATCCTCTGTAACAACTGGGTGGTGGGTGGACAGCACACTCTGACAGCGAATCTCATACCACCACCGTCTCTCACACACACACACACACACAGGCGCGCGCACTCTCGCTCGCTCTCTCGCAAGGCCCATCATTAGGGAGTGAGAGAGTTTGGGGGGGGGGGTGGGGGGTGGACGTTCTTGGAAGCGTATCTCTCTGCTCTGAGTGGAGGCTGTGAAATGGAGAAAAGGAAAAAAAAAAATCACAATTATCTCACTGCCAGCCAGGCAAGAAACACGGGCGTCCAAGAAAAGAAAGCAGCGCCATTTACATACAGAGCAAAGAGTTTAGCATGCCGCGTACAAGTCTCCACTAATGAGGAAACAGATATTAGTCAACACAGCTGCGAGCATTCTCAACATCCCTAATGCAACTTAGCACCAAAACAATTTCAGCCGTGGTGTACTTCACGTATACATGAGAGCGCTGTCGTGCCGTGGCGGTGAGAGAGAGAGAGAGAGAGAGAGAGAGAGGAAGCCATTTGGTGATGTCCACAAATGAAGCCTGCAGCGTTGGTGTAGGACGTGTCCCTACCAATCAATATTTCAACACACCAGTTCACATTACTGGTGGAGTGAAGTCACATTAGACAATTCTGATGTGCCACCCAGAGACTACGTCGCCAAGCCGCCGTTTAGGCACCCTAGCATTTGATAGGCTGAAAGGGAGCGGGGAAAAATCTGAAGGCTCACATCACAACAGGCAAATATTGTTCTTAATGCCAGACACGAAGGAGGCACGAGCTGATCAGTGAGCTAACAGTAAGTTATTAGGGCTGTCAGTCCACATTCAAGCACTGGCGGAAATTTAGTCTTTCAGCTGACTTAGTCCTTTCATCCATTTCCTGCACTGCTGAAAACACATTATTGATTTTGTCCATACCAACGCATGGCACAGAAAAGAGAAGGAGCTTTTTTACCACCCGGAGCTTCAGTAATAGGAAGCACACCTAGTATCCAACAGCCATGTTCATTTAAAAGGAAATCCCTGCAAGCTACCTGAAGACACCACTGTGAAAAAGAATGACAGTTAACCCTCATAGCGAGCATTAACTAGCAAGCTGCCCCTGGCTTTTGTGATCTGTAGGAACAATGTTGTTCTGCAGCCCCCTGTACTCCCTGTACCCCACCTTAAGACTCTCATCCATATTCCCAATTATTGTTTGCTAATACACATGGAGATTTGACTACGCCTACTGTTTGTGTGCAGGTTTCTAGAATAGAACAAACACAAAATGAACGTGTATATAGGCAGCATGGTGGTGTAGTGGTTAGCACTGTCGCCTCACAGCAAGACGATCCAGGTAGGATTCCCTGTTAGGGCTGTGGAGTTTGCATGTTCTCCCCGTGCTTGAGTGGGTTTCCTCCCAAAGACACGTATGTTAGGTTGATTGGTCACTGTAGGTGTGAGTGTGTGTTGGCCATGTGATGGACTGGCCCCCTGTCCGTGGAGTGCCCCACTATCGCCCAGTGAGTAGTGGGATAAAGTGGAAGATAATGGGTGATTGATGGAAGAGTATGTGTGTATATCAAACTATGAGTTGAATTTCAGGCCATGATAAAGTCTCCATTAACTAATTTCTTTATATGCACTGCAGGAAACACAGCAGCAGCTAGAGAAACAGAGCAGACTGATGAAGAAACAAGTTTCAGAAATTATGAAATATAGTTTGGAATTACAGG
Organism: Megaleporinus macrocephalus; assembly: GCA_021613375.1. NCBI lineage: Eukaryota > Metazoa > Chordata > Actinopteri > Characiformes > Anostomidae > Megaleporinus > Megaleporinus macrocephalus. Next base: position 45,683,976 of record CM038703.1, on the reverse strand, counting down.
GAGGGATCAGCATCAAAGTTAGTCTTTGGGGTGTCCAGTAAATTTAACCTTTGTATGCTTACATATTGTCACACTTCTGGACTCAAACTCCACTGACTGTCTGGATTCATTCTCTCATTACCCCCCTCACCAAAAGGCCACCATAATATGTCCACCACTAACCAATCACAGGTCACTATCCAGAAGCTCCTCATTGGAGTTCTAATCTCACACACCTGCAGTTCATCAACCTGTCTGTGTTTAAACCTGTCTGTTTGTTCCATCCTTTATCATTGTAGTTTATGTTTTTATCCTTTTTGCCTTGCCCTTTTGGAATTGTCTGCCACTTAGTCTTTTGGTTTTGACCTTAGCCTGTTTACTTTGTCTTGCTCATGTATCTATTATCATTTTCTCGGTTTTGACTGGACTGTTTTTGTGACTATGTTTTTGGATTCCCCTTATGATGTAAAAAATTTGCTTTCTCTTTGCAACATTACATACATTTGGTCATAAAATAATCAGAGAATCTTACATCAGAACGAGTTGGTTTCATAAGATCCTGTTCACGTTTAAAATCGCCCTAGAATTTGAAATATAATTAATCATATGTTTGCATTCATCATTGCATCTTTTTGTTGTACTTTTATATTTGTACACTTTTTTATTATAAACCCAGAAATCAAATTGAGGGATAAAAATGTTGAGAACAAAGCTACACCAGCATGTAAACTTCACACAGAAAGAACCCTGGTCACCCGGCTGGGGGAGTAAACCCAGGCCCTAAAGATCTTGTTGTCTTAAAATCTGATGGATCAACAGAAGCAAATCATGTCTTGAATTGTGTCTTATCTAACAGCATCTTATCTCAAGTTAAGAAATATTAAACTTCTCTATCAAAGTCGAAAACAAACTGCCATGCTACTGACTATATGACTTTAATGTGAACTTAAGTAGGTGCATTCCAGTTGCCTTCATAGTTCCCTGCAAAGTAGACTTAATATGGTATGCAGTTAAATGAATAATGATTCCAAACAATAGGGAACTTCAAACTGCACAGTATGTACTAAACAATAGTTTATGACCTCACAGGAAGCTGCAAGTAAGTTTGCACAACAGCCTTTTGTATGTGTCTTGAAGATGCAAGATTGATATTGATGCTGTAAGATGTTCAGAATTAAGGTATTCATCAACTGCAGGTCCCTTCCTTACAACATCCGATACTTAAGTGTGTAGGAAATGTACCAGTACTGCTTATGGACTCCTGAATTATGCAGGAAAATTGGTAGAATTTTAAATACCTCATATTTTAGAGGATTCAGATTAAAATAAATGCAGATTTAATCACCCTTTATAATGGTAGTTTTATTGTAAAGTATACATAGGACAAAATATATCAGCTTTGAAACATTTTTGTTTCCCACAGAGTACAATAGAAAAGCATGAGTTGAAAATTACATAGAAAAGAACTAGAAGTTGACTAGGAGTTACTTATTTGGACAGAGATCTATAAAAGCATCTACAAATTAACCACAAAACCAGCCATTTTGACATATAGCCCCCAACTGTACACAAATTAGCCTTTAGCTAACCTCCAAATTATGGAAAGGGGTAACTCTGAGGGAGGTCATATGAGGCGTGAACAAAATAATGGCTCCAGGTACAATAGATTGACTTAACACAGTGTTATTAACATACACAGCTAAGCGTTAACCATGCATTCAGTCGAAAGGTGTTAGCAATGAATGTTTAGCACTCACCTCAAAGGGGAATTCTACCAATTTCTCTTTGCATTCCACCAATTTTCTCTTTCTCTTAATTAAAAAAAGTTACAATTAATTCAGAGTTTATCGAGGTGAAATGCATGATTTAAAAGAATAAAAAAATAAAAAATAAAAAATTGATAGGAACCAGAGCTCTAAAAAGTTTATGCAGGGTATGATAAGGCAAAATAGTTCCCAAAGAAATGTATTCAGCTTTATCACTATATTTCAACATTAACATTCCATTTTAAAAACTCACTGGCCATAGACATTGCAACTTCTGGTTTCTATCACCACCACAATAAAGAAATCACAGTTCATAAGAGATAGCAACAATGAAACCACTCAGAATGACTGTTTACATGTCACGGAAAGAAGAGTATAATGAATTCTGTTTTCACACATCAAAGCATTCAAATAATTTAAATTTGAAAGACATCAGTTGTAGCTCACTTGGTTCCTTAATAAATACATGACATGGCCATGCGATGCTTCCTCATTACAAACCTGTACTAGAAGATAATTAACAGCATATGATGAGTAAAGAAGAATAATTGAGCCGTCATGAGAAGCACACAGAGTCCCGAGATGTTACGAGTGTGAGAATTTGATTGATTTCACTGCACCCTCAAACCACCCAGTTCTTCTAATAATAGCACTGAGATTAATTTCACCTCCGCTTTATGGCTGAAATATTCATAGTGGAACATTAGGTATGGAATGAATAACTGAGATTACGGTATCTGAGATTAGGCTGCTCCTCACATTCTGTACAGTACATGAATATTTTAACGTCTGTTTAATATTTAAAAACATATTTTAAATTACTCAGAGGATAAATTTCCCATTACTTTAGGAAGACATATTTTTAGAAAAGCAGAATCCATTTTTGTACTTATTCTGATAGTTCAGTATAAAAAACAAACTCTCATGCCATGCTGGAAGAACCCTGGTTTGTTGTTTCTCTTTCTCTTAGTAGCCACAAAATGTGCAACAAAAAGCCGATTAAACAAATGAGAGCACAATATTATACTTTTATCAATTGAGGAAAATGATCCAATATTCAGTTAATTTGAAGGTGAAACCAGAATTAGGTTTTTTTTTTTTTAAGGTCAGGCATGAGTGGCCACCAAAGTCAGATCTTCATAACATAGGTTTGTGGAAGTGTATTGTGCCACGAACAAAGAACCTCAGAAAACGAGTTGTTGATGCTCATTTGGCTGGAAAGTGTTACAAAACCATCTATAAAGAGTTTCTTCTCTACCAGAGCACAGTCAGACTGACTGTATATAAAATTTAAGACCATTGTTATCCCCCCCAGAAGTGATCAACCAATTAGCAAATGTGTATAATAATCTGTGAGGTCACCAAGAAACAGGTAGTAACTTCTAAGCAGCTAAAGCTCTTTCTAACAGTGGCTAATGTTAATGCTGATGATTCCACCATCGGGAGAACACTGAACGACAATGGTGTGCATGGCAGGAAATACAGCTACCCGTCTTCAGTTTGCCACAGATCATGCCAGAAGGCTGTCAGAAAAATGTTTTGTACATAAATGAAACCAAAATAGGTCTTTTTGGCTTAAACGAGAATCCAAATTCCAGTATAAGAACAGTATAAGTATAAGAACAGGATTCTAACTGTGAAACATGGTGGTGGTAGTATTATGGTTTGGACCTGTTTTGCTGCATTCAGGCCCAAACCTGGACCCGAATGCTCTGGGGACCTTCATGCAGACAACAAGAAACAACAAGGGATCAATTTATGTGAGGGCTGTGTGGAGTAATCTAAATTGCATCCTGTTTATTTAATTGAGTTCTCTTTATCTACTTTTAGGATCTGTTTGAAAAACTTGAAACTTTCAAGCACCCCTGTATTCAGACGGAAATGTGTGTGATTTAGAAAATCAGAACCCTACTTCACTTCGACATTTATTACATTCCACATAATATTAAGTTCACATTCAAGTTATCGTTTAAATGCTAATGTTATTGTGCTGCTTGTACACAATGATGATATGGAGAAAGTTGAGATTGCTGAAGTTTACTTGCTGTAATTTCTTATTTCCCTGAATTCTGTGTCTCAACTTTGTATCAGTGTGAATATCAGTTTAAATAGGTGTAAGCTATTTACCACTGTTTATTTTGTATGTAACGTGTTCATGTATATGTTTGACGGTGTCTGCATTGTGGTTTCAAGCATGTGTCGAGCCTTTGTGCACCTCTCTCCAGTGATTAGTCAGCTCCCATGATTAGTCAGGCTGGGCGTATTCATGTGTTTCAGTTCATTGGCTTTGGAAGGGGGGGGCTGGGTTTGAACTCTTTTTCAAAAACTAGCTTATACTAATACCTAATTACCTACTCCAGCTTTAACCTGAGAACAGTATTATGTTTTATTTGTTTATATTATTTATCAACAATATCCAACAGTGAATATCAGTTGGGGAATGTTCAGTTCAGTTCAGTTGTGTTGCACGCTGCTTTGCACAAATGAGCAACACAGACGGCAACACCGGTGGGTGGGAAAAAGAACTGAGAATAAGAGGAAGAAAAGCTGAGAAACAAATTAGAAAACTGCCCAGTAAAATAACTGCTGGACTACTGATTGTGGGGGAATCGTGCAGGATGGTGGTTATGAGGACACAGTGGGTAAGAATGTCAGTAGGAGTGTAAAGCAGGATTACTACTTCCAGAAGGAGGTTAGGAGTTCACGCAGGGGTCAGCATGGAAGTAGTTTGAGAGGGTTGCAGAGAGACTATTTATTAAATTCTCAGCAGCACCCAGGTGAGGGTTTTTAGTGCATGAGGGATGGATAAGGATATGGATAAGGAAATAAGTAGTGATATTTTTATGATGGCCACAAATTATCACATACAATAAGTAAACCAAACAGTGAAACAAATAGTTCATAGTTGTCCACAAATTCAGTTTCTGCCCGCCTTTCTTTAGTTAATGGAAAGTGATGAAACTCACCACAGCAGTAGCAGGACAAACTCCAAACAGCATGAGGAAGAAACCAGGACTCGATAGGGGAACTATGATCTAAGTAGGACAAGTTTGCAAAGCAGTTTAGACTGAGGCACTGGGAGGAGACAGAGGAATGATTCATGATGATAAACCTCTGGCCAATGAGTGGTAACACCAGTGCTGTTTTTTTTTCAATATGCAAACTATGCAAGTTGCCTTGGGCTCCAACCTGCCAAAGTTACCCCTATATAACCTACATTTGTACCCCAACAGGCTTTAAGCAAGTTATGAAGTTCAAGTTAAAGGTGCCATAGAATTATTTGTGAAAAATGCCTAGATTGTGGTTTTACATGCCCACCCTTAAGATTTGGTGATAATAAATCAAGCTGTGGTGAGATCATGACTAATTTGACACTTTTCTGATTGGCTGATTGGCCCAACACATGTAGGAAAATAAAATAAACCTTCATGTAAACTAGGTGCTCACAATATTATCTATGCTAATGTTAGTTACCAAGGGGACCCTGGTAGCTAATGTTATCTTTACTAGCTACCTGCGTTTAAAGATCTGCTTCAACCAACAAAAGGTGGATACAATCACACAGCATGGCTGCTACTTACAAGATACTCTTGGGGTTCTCCTCAATCTCTTCTGTGTTAAATGCTGAGAAGCTGCTCGATATTGTGTTCAAAAAACGGTCCAGAGTGAAAGGTGTCCGGCATCTTGCTTCATGTTTCCCAGCTTGTTTCATGATTTCTCCATTCCATCTTAAATGGAGGTAAAGGTGTCCAGCATCTTGTTAAAGATGTGGGAGCTGAAGTTAGCTTTCTGTTCTCCAGCTTGTTTCATGATTTCTCCATTCCTCCTTAAATGGAGGTAAAGGTGTCCAGCATTTTGTTAAAGATGTGGAAGCTGAAGTTGGCTTCATGTTTCCCAGCTTGTTTTATGATTTCTCAATTCCACCTTAAATGGAGGTAAAGGTGTCCGGTGTCTTGTTAAAGATGTGGAAGCTGAAGTTGGCTTCATGTTTCCCAGCTTGTTTCATGATTTCTCCATTCCATCTTAAATAGAGGTAAAGGTGTCCAGCATCTTGTTAAAGATGTGGGAGCTGAAGTTAGCTTTCTGTTCTCCAGCTTGTTTCATGATTTCTCCATTCCACCTTAAATGGAGGTAAAGGTGTCCAGCATTTTGTTAAAGATGTGGAAGCTGAAGTTGGCTTCATGTTTCCCAGCTTGTTTTATCATTTCTCAATTCCACCTTAAATGGAGGTAAAGGTGTCCGGTGTCATGTTAAAGATGTGGAATCTGATGTTGGCTTTCTGTTCTCCAGCTTGTTTCATGATTTCTCCATTCCATCTTAAATAGAGGTAAAGGTGTCCAGCATCTTGTTAAAGATGTGGAAGCTGAAGTTAGCTTTCTGTTCGTCAGCTTGTTTTATCATTTCTCAATTCCACCTTAAATAGAGGTAAATGTGTCCGGCGTCTTGTTAAAGATGTGGAAGCTGATGTTGGCTTTCTGTTCTCCAGCTTGTTTCATGATTTCTCCATTCCATCTTAAATGGAGGTAAAGGTGTCCAGCACTTTGTTAAAGATGTGGAAGCTGAAGTTGGCTTCATGTTTCCCAGCTTGTTTTATCATTTCTCAATTCCACCTTAAATGGAGGTAAAGGTGTCCGGTGTCTTGTTAAAGATGTGGAAGCTGAAGTTAGCTTTCTGTTCGTCAGCTTGTTTTATCATTTCTCAATTCCACCTTAAATAGAGGTAAATGTGTCCGGCGTCTTGTTAAAGATGTGGAAGCTGATGTTGGCTTCATGTTACCCAGCTTGTTTCATGATTTCTCAATTCCATCTTAAATGGAGGTAAAGGTGTCCAGCATCTTGTTAAGGATGTGGAAGCTGAGGTTGGCTTCCTGTTCGTGAGCTTGTTTCATTATTTCTTAATTCCACCTTAAATGGAGGTAAATGTGTCCGGCGTCTTGTTAAAGATGTGGAAGCTGAAGTTGACTTCCTGTTCGCCAGCTTGTTTCATGGTTTTTTCCATCCACCTTAAATGGAGGTAAAGGTGTCCAGCATCTTGTTAAAGATGTGGAAGCTGAAGTTGGCTTCCTGTTCGTCAGCTTGTTTCATGATTTTTTCCGTCCACCCTAAATGGTCAAGTCGAGTGTTGCTTAGGGTTGTGTCTAGGCCAGAACTGGCAGATATTTGACAGAAGAAAGATCGATCCTACTACATTCAGACACACACACCGACCTTCTAACCAGCACGAACACGCCTGCATATCGATTACACGAGATGCTGGATGCATTGCTCAGAAACGTTGCACCATTCAGAAGTGACTGAATTCCACAAATGGCATTGAATTTGATTGATTGCAAATTGGATGGCTCTACAGTCTTGCTGTGAACAGTGTTTCCCCCTTCATTACAGCTGTGTACTGAATAGACGGCACCAGACACTGAAGCAATGGAACGTCACTGCCACTGTTCCTGGAAACATTCACTGATGATGCGTGCTTTGAGTCATGGTGCATTATCATGCTGGAAGCGTCTGTCCATGTGTGGATAAAGTGTAGCAGTGAAGGAATTAACTCGAACAGACACTCTTCAGTGGGTACCACAGACACTAATATGTGCCAGGAATAGAATCACACTGCCACCACTGGCCTGGACTGTTGACACCATCTATGTGCTTCAGATCTTTCCATCAACATGAAGGGGACTTTTTCTTTTCCTCCCATGTTCAACAGAAACAGAGTGAGTTGGATAGCATTTGCATTGTTTTTGTGATGTCATTAACAATTTTTTATAAAACTGTCTATTCAGCTTAACATAGTTTAACCTCATCTATTCACACAGTTACTGTTGTTCTGATATTATACAGCATATGTACTGGGTTTACACCTGTTAATATGACCTTTTATTTGACCCTTTAGGCACTGTTTACATGTTTACAGTCCAATAAAACTTGAAGTAACAAGTGCCACTTTAAACTGCTGCTGCTGAAACCAGTGGAGAAACGTCATGGCCCTCTACGCCCTAAAATATTGTTAACACACACACACACATTATATATATATATATATATATATATATATATATATATATATATATATATATATATATATATATATATATATATATATATATATTATTGTATCTACTTACAGTTTGACAATCAACATCTAAACTAATACAAAAATATAGGCGTGAAACAAACTTTATATCTCCATTTTTCACATTCTAACAGATTTTCAAAAAATCCTGTTGCCTCTTATATTTTATTCAACTTTCATGGTGAATGGACCAAAAAAAACGGCCCAGAATTTCTCTGAAACGTCTGGTTCCATTTATTTGAATATGAATACGTTGAAACCTTTTATTGCCCTAAGAGAACTTGTCTTGCACATGAAAGAGCCACATTAAACATTAAAAGACAAACAAAAATAAATAACAATAAATAAAACAATACCAAACATCTAAGAACACTAACACATCATGATAAAGGGATCATGATGTGATCAGAATCTAAAGTAATTAAATAATTAAATAATTCAACACTCAATAATTCAAAGCTCCTCGCACAAATGATGGGATGGTTCAGTTTGTTCTTGCTTTAGCCATTCGAAACTTGCGTGGAGGGGGGGGGAGTACTCACTAAAAAAAAAGTGGGAGGGATGGATCATCCAGTATTCTCAGAGCATCCAGTAAGGTGTTGTCATCTTGTCCAGTATATTTATATACTGGATGGAGAGACACCAACACAGGATGGTAAAGGTCACTACGCGCTGTATAAAGGTTTAAATAAAACTATGTTAATTACCTTAAAAAACAGAGACATTGATGTGCTTTACTGTATCTTGTTAATGTGTTAGCAGTCCATGCAAGTTTGAACTCAGTATGAATGTCCAGATACTTATACTCTTATGCTCCTACAATCTATCTCTATTTATTTGTTTTTTATTAAATGTTTAAAATGTGTTTTGTCCTGTATTTATGTTTTTGATAGCTAAAAATTATCTGTAAACCTAATTAAAGTATAATTAGTAAGATGACTGGCATAATTATTAGTACACTATCAGTTAACACTTTGGACGTGCCTGTCCAGGTTTTTTCTATTTGTAATGACATTAATAATAATAATAATAAAAATTAAAATAATAATAATAATAATAATAATAATAATAATAACAATAATAATAATAATAATAATAATAATAATAATAATAATAATAATAATAATAATAATAATGGAAGCGACATGGCGGTGTAGTGGTTTGCAAGACGATTGGGGTTGGATTCCCGGTCTGGGTGGTTCTGTGTGGAGTAAGTATGTTCTCTCCGTGCTTGAGTGGGTTTCCTCCAGGTACTCTGGTTTCCTACCACAGTACAAATACATGCATGTTAGGTTGATCACTCACTCTAAAATGCCCGTAGGTGTGAGTGTGTGTTGGCCCTACGATGGACTGGCAGACCTGTCCATAGTGTACTGTTCCTTCACCCAATGACGCTGGGATTGGTTCCAGCCCTCCCGTGACCCCGACTAGCGAGATAAAGTGGAAGATAATGGATGGATGAATGGATGGATGGATGGATGGAAAATAATGATAATAAATAATTTGGTTTAAATAATGTTTACAGTGTCTTTTAGAAATGAGCTCATTTGCTCTGATGCAGGTTTACATACTTTTAACATTCTGACCTGAAGCCAGGGTCACAGGGGGGACTGGAGCCAGTCCCAGAGTCATTGGGTGAAGGTGGGGTATCGTCATTTTTTTATTTATATATACAGTAAAATGTTTGTTTTAGATATATATTTATATATAGGCTTTGTACTTCACTATTTAAACTTGTCTTTCAACAGGATCAGATCAAAACGTTTTCATAATTCTCCACTCAGTGAGGTGTGCCCAAACTTTTAACTAGTGGTGTATGTGTATCTAGAACATTTTTAGAGCATGCCGCTGAAGACATGTCCCAGTCGTTCTATACATTACCTTTGCATTTATATTAAAATAGTTTTTTCTCCTCTGGACAACTTTTTCTTTTTTGAGATACAAGTTTTTTTTCCCCCCAGACAGCAACAATACCCACCTCTCTCCTCTACACCTCCACACAATCTTGTCTATGTTCATAGGACCAGCTGCTCGGGTCAGGTCCCATCCCCATATGGGCCCCCCTCCTCTGGAGAAGCCTGATTTAGCTGCTGTTCTGCTGAATATGATAACGTGATTTTTTTTCAAACAGCATCTTCCTGAAGGCGCAGCTTATCACCTGATATGCTGCTCCAGTCATTGTAATTCATGCTCTGTTTCCAAACACTCTCTCCGGGGTGAAGAGAGGGGAGCGAGGCAGCGGCGAGATACGAGGAAAACGTCTCTAATTCATGTAAATGTAACCTATTTCACTTGGCTGCTGCTCCCTGCTCCCCTCCAGCCGCCCCCACTCCACCCCCGGAGTGCAGCCTGTCCAGTAAAAGCCGGCCGCGGACAGCGAGGCACTGACCCCTGAGACAGAGAAGCCTGATAATGATCCCAAGACGCACCACACATGCGCAGCGCTCAACCCAACGGGGGCAGAGCGAGGTACTCTCTCGCGCACTAACTCTCTCACCCCTGGTATTTTTGTACCATGCTTTCCCTTGTAAAAAAAAAAAAAGAAAGAAAAAAAAGAGAAAGACAAAGAAAAGAAGTCTATTTCGAAAGCAAACTCCCACACCTCGAAGACCTGTCAACGACTGTCTGCTATTGAGCTCTAGCACTATATCAAGCTAATGGGGGGGAAAGTGGGTCATCATGAATTATTCACAAGCTTCCTCCATCTAAAAGGAGACGTTTTCAATATGTCTTATGGAAATACTGTATAATAGGTCTGGAATCTGTGTTGTAGATAAGGCCGACGATAAATCAGATGCAGTCATTAGCTCAAGCCGCGCCGATACGTAGCCACGTAGTGGCTTTCAGACGGTGCCAATAAGCTATACACAATTAAAAGTGCCCCTGCCTCTTCCTCACTCCGGCAAAATAACTCATTAATTCCCCTGAAATGAAGGAAGCTGTCGCTTCCATCTGCAAGGATTACTCCGTGCCACCTCTGCACCTCAGGCCATCATCCGGGGAAACAGGCTGCTGTAAGGAGGAGTGACATTTCCAGTCAGGTTTTCTCCCCTCCACTGTCTCCTCCTGGGCATGATGCTGACATTTAATTAGTAGTAGAATGGAGACAGTACTCCAGATTGAGCTTGTACTAACTCTGACCTTTTCAGCCCTTTGCTCTGCTCTGTCATTAGAATACCATCCCCCAGAAAAACACTCTCACGATAAGAATGCCAAATCATTGGCCTCGGCGCAGAGCGAGCCGCTCGGTTCTTAAAGCCATTACAACCACCGCGGAGGTCCTTTTAGTGTCGTCTCCAGTGTTCTCTCATGTATAAACTCAGAGACTCTCATGCTCTATATGGACTGCGCTATAGCAGTCCAAAAGTAACGGCTCAGGGGAAAAAGCACATGTACTCGCTTTTCCATTTAGATCTTATGTAGCTGAGACATTGTTTGGTGTCCCATTAGTTTCCCTGCTTTAGTTTTAAACTGCAGTTATCAAGCTAACCAAGCTCAAAAACACTAAAGCCAATAGTCACCCAAACCTTTTCTGTGTATACATATCCCAAAAAAGCTGAATCCGTCCTGCTCTAAGGTCTTTAGCAGGCTTGGCAATGCAGTTTAGGACTGCTTAGGTCTACAGTCTGGCAAATTTGTCTATTAATGTTTATAAAACAAAAAGGTTATCACTGTTATACTCTAACAAAAGTAATTATATAGACAGCTATTCCTTTAATAATGCTCACGGTTAAGTATTTATTAAAGGACAGGGCAGTCGTGACCTGAAGGATATGGATCCGGTCTTGTGACCGGACGGTTGCCGGTTCGATACCCGGGGTCTCCCAGGCCACGACTGAGGCGCCCTTGAGCAAGGCACCTAACCCCAACTGCTCCCCGGGTGCCGTGGATAGGGCTGCCCACCTCTCCGGGCATGTGTGCTCACTGCTCCCTAGTGTGTGTTCACTAGTGTGTGTATATGTGGGTGTTTCACTGCACGGAGGGGTTAAATGCAGAGGTCAAATTCCGCTGTGTACAAACACATGTGGCTAATTCGAGTTTTTAAAAAAAAAATTATCCAAAAACTGCTACATATATATCTGAGAAATATCTGACACACAGCTTGTAGGCAGAGTCTAAATTATCAGAAGCAACAGAATTGTATAATTACATGTTATAAAAATGTTTTTTTCTAACCACCTACAGGTAATGTGTACAAATAGAAAATCAAAGGCCCTAGAACCTACCCTTGTGGTACTCCACAAGATTTTTTTTAGAAATTACTTAAACAAGGAATGGCTTATTGGTTAAATATGATTTAAACCATTCTAAACCGGCACCTGAGAGGCTGACCCAGTTTTCGACATAGACATAGACATACAGTAATGCATTTAATGCAGTATAATTTGCATGTGCTGTTCATGTTTTGTGGAAATTCTTTACACAGCAGCGCTGTGATTTTGCGCAACTATTCCTTTAAAACAGAAATCAGATTTTTATATTAGTCACATAAAGGAAGCATTTTGGGGAGACTTGTGGCAAAAGTTCTTTAGGGAGCCATCTCTGAGCTCTGGCAAAAGAATGGTCACTACATTTTTCCCATCAAAACTGATTGGACTCAGTAGCAAGGTATAAATAATACAGTTTAACAGGTTTCTGATGGTGAATCCTGTTTGGATATGAACCAGCATTGTTGCTATTACTCAGATGAGAACCTTTCATTCTTCCAGTGCCGAAGGTCATTATCTCAGCATCCAGAAATGCTGGCATGCTTCATCCTGCTTATTTAAATGGGGACAAACCCCAGGGAAACATTCAGGGGGAGCTATTCAGTCCTCCATGTAGGAACGCCATGCTTTCATCCCTATCAAGAACCAGTTGGAAGCCCTTTAAGACCCCCTTAAGAACAGAGCTTTCTAACAGGCTAAGAAGTTGCGGAAAATTGGAATTACGGCGCAGGCTGTTGCTTAATTTTAAAAAGATCCCAGCATCCAAATATAAAGCCCATCTGCTCCTATTATCTCTAAGCCACTGAGTAGATTCGTTATTATCTAGCTTGTGCAAGCGAGGGCAGAGAGACGCGTATGAGATAATCTAATCGGCCGACAAATAAGTCCAGATGACCACACTCCTGACACTTTCACATTATTACATCATCCATTTCCGTCACTTGCTTCAACAGCGAGGTGGCAAATTGCCAGGTGAGTCAGGCATTGCTCCGCCAGCCTTCCGCCAATGAAGGAGAGAGTCTGCTCAGTTTTCAGCCAATTTGAATCAATCTTAGGTGTTCTGTCGCCAGAGAGCCTCCGTCCTCCCAGGTGGGACTAATATGTTGCTGCGGAAGCAAGATACAACCTGAGAAATTTCTGCATGTCCCTTGAAGTGCTCCTACAAATGCTCTCCTTACCCCGGGTTATCCATCAACCCTGAGAAGTGTGACCCCAATAGCAAGGACCACAGAGACTTGGCATGGTCTTGGCAGCCAAATGTACCCAGATGTCCCTGCAATATTGGGCTCCAGTCCAACATGTCAGAGAGGCCTGAAATACATCCCTTGCCTGCAGATGGAGAGAAGAAAGCAAATACACTGGGTAGGACTTTACTGTAGGTCAGTGTTCATGAGGCTAAATGACACGAACATAAGCCCTTCAACTGACGAAGACTGACATGAGGATTTATAAGCACTGATTCTAATGGGTGCCAATAGCCATAAAGGTTGCATTGGCCAATTATTGCATTCTGTATTTGTAGGCATCTATGTCCTCTGTGACATCCTGTGACCACTGGTGAAGGACTAGAGGATGACCAACTTAAACTGTGCAACAACAGATGAGCTATCATCTCTGACTTTACATCTACAAGGTAGGAGTGTCTAATGGAGTGGACAGTCAATGGACAGTGTTTATAAACTCCATCAGCACTGCTGTGCCTGATACACTCACACCAGCACAACATACACTAGTAACACTAGTGCCACACAAAAAATACCGACTTTATGGTGGTCCTGTGGGGGCCTGACCACTGAAGAACAGTTGGAAAAAGGTATGCAGTGGAACATCTGCTAACTTAGTTAGTTTGCTTTGATATGCTTGAACTCTTTCCATGTGTAGTTTATGGGCAAAACATAAACACTCAGGTACTTTAAACATTGTTATTTCTTTGTGCATTCAATTTAATTTAGGTTAGGACTATACCAAGTGACAGGGTGGGTGGTAACTGTATTGGGTAGATTTGGAAGACATCTTAGACGTATTTTGGGAGAAACTGCTGAGTGATGTATATGTTGGTCACCTCTGTTTCGACTGTTTCAACCTTTGTATCTTGTCAAACCAATAAACAGAATTGTCAAACAAAAACATTGTTATTTCTACACATTCTGTTATTAATTTTGGTTAATTTTGAAATATTTCCAGCTTAAAATCTTACAAATTCACACCTTTTAAGTGTTTATTTATTTATTTATCCCCACTTAGCTCCTGAATTGATGCCTTTTAATTACCAAACAGCATCAAACTCTTTGATATGTAAACTAAGTAATTCAGAGAGTGGTGATGGGGACCAGGGGTCACCATGTCTACAACACAAATATAGCCATTTTATTTATAATCCAAGACCACCAGAGAGCCTAGGATGATAAAAAAAAAGCCTATAGCCTTTGACATTTTTTTGCCTTGACGTCATGTATCCCTCTACTATCAGTGGATGAAAATAAAAGGATTAAAATACATTTTAAGCCAAATCTTTATCACCAAACCATCACAACCCAGCATCTTAGACATCAGGCAGCACATATCTGATCAATTTATGGGATAACTTTCCAAGAGGCAGGCTTTAGAGGTATTACCTCTTTAGACTTTGCTCCCCTTTAACATCTGCTTGAATTGCTCTAATGCTAGCTAATGTCCAATGCTATAGCCACATGTCTGAGTTAATACAATGCTTGACCTTGTCATATGTATGACGTTAGTGAAAAGGGGCTGGACACTCTCTATCTTATGATGAAGGTGTCGTGAAGGTGTCGTGAAGATGAAGGTGTCACCACAAAAGATTTTGCAAATCTCTGAGACATTTCTGGTCTTCTTTGATGTGCTACATGACCACCTTCCCATTGGAAAAAAACTTGTCTTTGATCCAATACGGCAGCCATGTTTGGGACATCACCCATTACTGGATGGGGTATTCAGATACGTCATTTTCTCTTTCGTTTCTAAAATAAAAGGCTGTCCTGAGACTTTTGACTCTATAAAGTGAGAGTCATTTATTAGACGGTGTCAGCATTTTGTCACTCTGACATACCCTAAGCTGTGAAATCAGTTGTTAGTGAGTGTCACACCAAACTAGTGTACAGACAACCCAGTTTTTATGACATAGTTTTTATGTCAACTGGTATCAAAGTTGACCGAAGCAGCCTTATTAGCCTTAGCCTTATGGACACTGGCCTGCAGTAGAATGGAGGAATAAAATATTGACACCGCAACTGGAGCAAGAAAAAAAGTGCAAAAAAAGAAGAATTGATGCTAGAGGGGTAGAGGTAGCAAAAGCGAGAGTGAAAGAAAGAATGAAAAAGGAGAAAAAGAACAGCTTGCAGGCTCGCAGGTAAAGGGTCAGGCTCTCGAGGCTCTGCGGATCAACACGAGGCAGCAAAAGGTTAGCGAAAGCGACAATGTCTGACTGTGACAGCCAGACGGAGTGGACAGGACCAAAAAGAAGACGAAAGCAGCCGAGAGGCAAGGGCGCTAACTGACCTACGGAGACTTCCCGTCTGTGTGTGTGTGAGAGACTGGAGCGAGGGCTGGGTTGCTGCACATATGGTGGCGGGTGTCATGGTTCTTGTCCCCGGTGCTGAGAGGAGGCCATACGCCCCTGCAGCACGTCTGTCTGCCCAACCATGGACCACCATTATCTGCATAATTTAACTAGTAGGACCCGCCAGCCGGCTCAATGAGCCATGTGTTCCCAGACAAATGGAGGGGCCGTGATGGAGGTGCTTATAACGGCTTCAGCACCACAGGGCAGCGGGACAAACTTCAGGAACGCGGTGAAAGTTATTACAGATATCATTCACCACCAACATCCACCTCGAGCACATACACAAACACCTATGCTCCCTTAAAGCAGTTATCAGGGGGAAGTAGAAGAAGGCAGCAGGAGAAACTTCAGGAACCATGTAGAAAATTATTACAGGTATCATTCACCAACAAAATCCACATACACAAACATCTTGGCTCATTTAAAGTTTATAAGGAGATACAACAAGGGCAGATATTATAGGCTTCCAGGCTTTCAGAGAAGGCCTACTGGTTTATGGGAACTAAAAATATAGCAATCTGTATTCATAATCCTTTATATATACGTATATCTATAAGGCATCATATGGCACACATATAATATGAAGCATAAGAGTGTATAACTGCACTTAAGTAATCATAACTACATGTCTTGGATTTTATATGTATATAACTTTATAACGTCAGGTTCCATAATGCACCATAGTATCTGTTCAGTTAGCTAACAACAAATTCATCTGTCAAATTCATGCTACATGAAGTTTAAAAGTTTTATTAATGGTATAATAATAACATGCTGATTTACTGCTTGACTTTAGCTATGTTAGGAGCCACTGTTGTAATGCATATGGGTGCTATACAGGAAATATGTAAGATTGCCACATCAGAGTGTATGCCAGGCATTGTACGCTGTTATTTATGCTATATAATGCTTTACAAAAGCATATATATTATATTTTGGAGATCCAGATAAAGTCTTTTTCAGACAGTGTCTTGCTTGTTTCAGCAAGAAAATGGCAGCATGAATTATGACAGCATTAGCTCTATAGTCTGGGTTCTATACTTGCTTGACTGGGGTCCAGATCGGTCATCCATTGAAAATATTCAGAGCATTATGAAATGAAAAATAGATCAACGGGGACCTTGTTGAACTTATGAACAGATGAAATCCTGCATCAAGCAAGAATAGGAAATATTTCACTTTTAAAACAACAACAATCCCAAACATATACAGAAAGGTGATGAACACAGTGATGAACAAGAACCTGTCCATACTTTTCTTTAAATATGTTGCCTGAATCTAATTAAAAATGGGCAAATAATTAAAAAAAAATATATATATATATATATATTTGATGTGTTGTCGTTGCACTATTTTCAGTTAAAAACAGAGTTTAAATGATTGGCACATCACTGCATGCTGTTTGTATTTATATTTTGCTTAACTTTTTGGAAATGTGTTTTTAATGCTACGCTAACTTCATTAAGACAGAAGTGTTTTGCTTAAAATGCCCAATGGATTTTATTTCATCGTCAGCTGAGCTACAGCTGAGCACTCTCATTGGTTAGGACTTCAGGAGCAGGACAGAAGGCCTAAACGTCAGATTATTAGGCGGTCACAATGGAATCAACTGGTTAATTAGCAGAATCAATTACATTAGACGAAAGGTCATACCAGGAAAGTCTGAGAGATGCCAAAGACGTTGAACATAGTCAAACATCGTTTCAGTCCATTGTTAGAAATGCCAGAGCTCCTCACTGAAGGAGTTCCTGTAAAACTGCTATATATCGTCGCTGTCCAAGGAAAAACAAGGATTTCTAAAATTTAAACTTCACAGGAGAGGCCCAAAACAGTCTTTAGTTTTAATGAAAGTCAATGGAACCAGAAGATTTTCCAAGCTATTTTGGAGCATTTCTATTGGTCCCTTCATTATAAAATTCTCACATAATGTAAATGGCAGTTGATCCATTCAAATGGAGTGAAAAAATGAAAATTGACAAAATGAAGATATACAATATAATATAAGGTGTTTTTTTCAAGCATTAAAAGTCCATGTTTAATCTAGAATAGCTGAAAAGATTTTGCTCACCAGCATTAGTCATACTAATCATTGCTGTCATACTAAATGACCATTACGGAAAAAGGTCTTCACCTTTTTTGAACAAAGTTCTGACGTTTATGGCCCGAAATGAAGGCCTAGCTCTAATAGTCATGGTTTGCCACTGCTTTTTAGAAGGAAAAGTAGGAGACATTATAGACCCCCAATTTTACAGGCTCTAGGCTGTTCATGCTGCCTTTCCTTCAATTATTTCCTCTGCAGGCCGTTTGAAGGCGGCTGGCATAATTCAAATAGAAATGTCCCTCTTTGAGCCCAGTCTTATCCGCGACACAGTGAAAGCTTTCTGTGAATATCCTCGGACCTCGGTGCCGAGAGATTGTTAGGCACGTCCCAATAAAGCATCAAAGGCGACGCTTGAAACAAACACCGAAAGTCGAGAGCGTTCAAAAATCCCTCCGCGCTATCCGACACTGCCGCCTTTCCAGCTCTCCTCTCGGCGTCATCCCTCTCCTTTCCATCCGTCTCCATCCCTCTCGCTCGTGCTCACCTTCTTCCTCCCCTGCACTCCCTTTCTCTCTCTCTCTCCTTCACTCCCTCCACTCCTTCGCCTCCTTTATCTTACTTTTCCCACTCGCTCTCTTTCTCCCCCTCTCTTTACTTCTGACACCTAAATCATGGCACAGGATCTGACAAAATGATGAAAAAAACAGCCCCCCCATCATTAAGCCCATCAAAAGCACCAGGCTGCGGTGTGTAGACAGGCTCTCTGGTGGCCCCCCTCTCTCTCTCTCTCACTCCGCACTCTCCACTCTCCAGCGGCGCACTCAACCAAAGGAAGAAAATCAAAATGGCGGGGGAAAAATATTCCCCACTCTGCGCTGAAGGGAGGCTTTTTCTGGTCTGATGTGGAAATACAAATTGCCCCAGCTAGCTTCCCCCTGTGTAAATATTGGTGCTCATTAAAAAAGAGGGAGATTATTAAAAGTGATCGAGCAGGAGAGGAGTAGTCAGGACACGCCGGCTCCTCCGATTAATAAAAGAGAGAAAACCTCCAGAAAGCCCCGGCTCGCTAAAACTGAGGAAATCTTAAGGGTCTTCATCAAAGAGGCTGAGATTTCTGCGGCAAGGGATGTGGCTAAAAAAGCTTTTACACAACCAGGAGAAACGTGTTTATCTTGGAAGGAAGGGGGAAAAAAAATGAATAAAAAAATTTATCCTGAGTTGTCAAGTAGGAATTCGCAAAGTCTCGAGGTCCGCCAAAGTGTTTGTTGTGTTTGAGCACCTAATCATTCACAAATCCTGCAGCGGCCGAGGACGTAAAATAGACACATCAAACGTGGGACAATGTGCTGCCGGAGAGATGCTCTAGTTTTTGTTATACTTTATGTACCGGACGGCACAGTGGTGTAGTGGTTAGCACTGTCGCCTCACAGCAAGACGGTCCGGCTTGGTTTCCGGGTCTGGACGGTTCGGTGTGGAGTTTGCATGTTCTCCCCGTGCTTGAGTGGGTTTCCTCTTAGGAAACGTAGGATCTTAGGTTGACCACTCACTCTAAATTGCCTGTAGGTGTGAGTGTATGTGCGAGTGTGTGTTGTCCCAACCCCCGTTATGTGATGAGGGTTGTGTTAGGAAGGGCATCCGACGTAAAACACTTCTAGCGTGCGAGTTGACTCGCTGTGGCGCCCCCTGTAAAAAGGAAAAGCTGAAGTGTGTGTATGTACTATACTTCATGTACCTGTGCATATAAAGTATGGCACATAAGTCAGAGAGCCCTCTTCATTTGTTTCGTTTCCAGTCAAAGGACCATAATATACAAACAGTATTTGTTTATCAGAAACAGAAAATATAATTGACAAACATAAAACCCACTTGTCTATATACAGTTAGGCTCAGAAATAATTGGACAGTGACACAAGTTTTGCCATTTGAACTGTTCACTAAATCATATTCAAGATACTGTTATATAATTAATGTGGGCTTAGAGTGCAGGCTCTCAGCTTTAATTTAAGGGTATTGTAATTCTAATTGGAGGAAGGGTTTGGGAATAACAGCTCTTTAATATGTAGCTGCCTCTTTTTCGAGGGACCAAAAGTATTTGGACAACTATGAAGAAAGTATGAAGAAGGCTTGGAAAGGCTCATGATCCAAAGCACACCACATCCTCTGTAACATGTGGTGGAGGCAATATGATGGCATGGGCATGCATGGCTTCCAATAGCACTGGTGTTTATTGATGATGTGACAGAAGACAGAAGCAGCTGGATGAATTCTAAAATGTACAGGAATATACTTTCTGCTCCGAATCAACCAAATGAAGCAAGGTTGATTGGACGGTGCTTCACAGTACAGATGGGCAGTGACCCGAAACATACTGCTAAACCAACCCAGGAGTTTTTTAAGGCAAAGAAGTGGAAAATTCTGCAATGGTCGTGTTAATCACCAGATCTCAACCTGATTAAGCATGCATTTCACTGCTTAAGACAAAACCTCAGGCAGAAAACCCCTTAAACAAGCAGCGACTAAAGACAGCTGCAGTAAAGGCCTAGCAAAGCTTCACAAAGGAGGAAACCCAGCGTTTGGTGATCTTCATGGGTTCCAGATATCAGGTAGTCATTGCCTGCAAAGGTTTCTCAACAAAGTATTAAAAATGAATATTTTATTTACAGTACTGTTAATTTGTTCAATTACTTTTGAGCCCCTAAAACAAGGAGGCTTTGTAGAAAAAAGGTTGCAAATCCTAAACATTTCATAGGATATTTTTGTTTAACCCCTTGAATTAAACCTGCAATTAAATACTTTAGTTGCATCCCAGTTGTTTCATATCAAATCCAATGTGGTGGCATGGAGAGCCCAAATCATGAAGATTATGTCACTGTTCAAATATTTCTGGGACTTACTGTATATATGGTTTCCATCAGGAGACTCAAAAGTTTTCAAAGTTGTCTTCTTTTCATCATCTTTTCTCCCATATTCAGTCTTAGAAGTTGGTTACATTTTCTCCTTTTTATTGTCCAGGTGATCCCAAACACATTCAGTGATGTTGAGGTCTGGACTCTGGGGTGGTAAATCCATTGTTCTCAGAACACAAGCAGCTTCTTGATTTCATTTAATTTTTTTCTGTGTTTGTTTTCAAATCAGAAACCAGAGTGTAGCTTAATTGACCCTGTATGAAAGCGTAAGTGCATTTTCGGTTACTCAATTTAAAAATCAAATTCACTCAATAACTGAGATCACTCTAGACAGTTCCAGGCTTGAGTACTGCCCTTGTAAATCTAAACATCACTTCAATAGAAAGCAGCACATTTCTAGATGAGGTGCCATATTGACAGCAATTACACCCAAGTATTAAATCTTCTCAGAAGTACCACGAAAATGCGGATGAACAGCTAAAGAACTACAGGCCTTGTGCTCTTCAGATAAGGTGAGCACTCACGATTCCACCATTAGAAAGAAATGGAGATGTCTTGTGGTCTGATGAGCAAAAAATGGAACTTCTACACACAGCATTCCACAAAAAGAAAACCATGTCAGCAGTGAAACATGGTGGTGGTAGTGTGATGTTGCTGAGATGCTTTGCTGCTTCATGGTCTGAGGGACTTCCCATAACTGATGGAAGCATGAGTTCTGCTCTTTACCGAAAATCTTGCAGTAGACTGTCCAGTCATCAGGCCAGGATATGACATTTAAGAGCAATTGGGTCATGCAGCAAAACAAATATACAAAGCATTTCTTATTGTCTCAAAAGAAGCTAAATTAAGGTTTTGGAGTAGCTCAGTCAATGCTGGCAGTTTTATTTTCACGTTTTTCAGGCAGGTGTGAAAAGTGAAACTCAAATTAAAACAAGTGACCAATAAAAGGTGCAGTTTCTGTGCAGTTGTTAAAAAAGCAAAGACAGTTTTTGTTCTCTCCTGTAAAGTTGCTATTTTGGAGAGACTGGATATATATATATATATATATATATATATATATATATATATATATATATATATATGAAAAAATAAGACGAACAGCCTGAAATAAATGTAACAGTGTTCTCCCCTTGGACTGCTCCTACTCTGAAGCCTTAGGCACAAGCTTAGCCACTTCAAAAACATTGTTTGTGGGACATCACTGACTAAGCAGTCTTTCATGGAAAGGGGAAGTATACTTAGTGAAGAGTTCTCTCAGTTTATGCTTTAGCTATATTTGTGCAAGCATATTTGCAAATTCACAAATGTATTTTAAAACAGCCAACGTCTTCATTTTGGTCAACACCAGGGCCTACCTTCTTAAAGATTCCCACAGTTGAGGTGCTCATCTAGGATCTGTTCCTGTCTGTAAGGTCATTGTAAAGAGAAAGGAATCTGATAATTAATCAGTGCACTTTCTTTAAAGGGTTTTATGAATGATCCAGGTTACTCATAGGAAGGATCAATACAGACTGGCATGACACACAAAGGGTACAAGGCCAGGAAGCAGTAAATAACCTACAGTTGATAGTAAAAGGTGTAGCAGGCAATTAGCTACTGCTGCACGTAAGTATTTAAAGAGTTTTTGTTTTTTATTTAAGTACCATTTGTAAAGGAGATGTAAAACACTGGTAGTGGAATGGGTCATACTGAGGCTCTCAGTGACTTTAATCATGGCACGGTCATGCCACCTTTACCACAAGTCAGTTTGAACTTTCTGCCCTAAGCCTAATATCCCTATGTGCAATGCCAAGCATCAGCTGTAGTGGTGTTTTGAGTAAAACGTGCCTTCTGGAGTGATGAACTATGCATCACTTTCTGGCGGATGCCAGGAGAACACAATATATCTGAATGCACAGTGTGAACAGTAAAGTTTGGTGGAGGAGGTATAATGGTCTGGGGACGTTTTCAGGCCCCTTAGGTGCAGTGAAGTGTGATATTATTGCTACAGCATATACAGAATATATATTAGATGTGCTTCTAACTTTATGGCAACAGTTTGAGGAAGACCCAGGATGGAACTTGTACACACAGCTAGCTGGTTTCATGAGTTTCGTGTGGAAGAACTGCACAGAGCTCTGACCTCAACCCCAGTGAAGCTCTTTGGGATAAAATGGAATGTGGATTACAAGCCAAGGCCTCATCCAGTATCATTACCTGACCTCATAAATGTTCTTTTGTCTGGCACAAATTCTCACAGACTCACTCCAAATAGAATATAGAAAGCCTTCCCAGAAAATTGGAGGACATTAAAGCCAAAATGTGCTGTTAGCCACAAAGTGCTGTTTGGTGCTGTTGCCCCACCACTTCACGCAATCATATCATTTTGTTGATGGTGGAGTGGGGGGATCCCAGTGTCTCTCATGTCTATGTTACCTTCTGGTTCTCTCCTTTTAGTTTAGACTGTTATAGTTAGATCTGCCGGAGTCGCCAGCCACACTCTAAAATTCTGAACATTCATATTCTCTACAGTCGCACTCCTGAGCCCAACTAACTTTCTCTCTTTACTCTTCCTGAGGTAATGACTGTCCTCCAGTCTGTAGAACGCTGTTGGAGGACTGACCATCAGGGCCTCCTCCCCACCATCACCAGCCAGCTCTCCTGTCTATTTGTGTCAACTGCTACACCCTCAGTTACATCACTGTGCCATACAGACGTACCACCACTGAGATAGGATGGGACTGTTTCAGCTCACGCCCACTTTACATAAAGCCTCAGTGCCTCTACCTGTGCAGCTTCTAAAGCTTTGCTATCCAGATTTCAAACAGAGACACTTTTCTTTGATATTTAGTTTATTAAACTGTAAATACTGTTTGACCAGAGGAGGATGGGTCTCCCCTTGTGAGTCTGGTTCCTCCCAAGGTTTCTTCCTCCAGTCTGAGGGAGTTGTTCTTGCCACTGTTGCCTCCGATTTGCTCACTGGGGGATATATATGTTGTAACTGTCTGTTTTCAAAACTCTGTAAAGCTGCTTTGAGACAACATTGTTGTAAAAAGCGCTACACAAATAAACTTGACTTGACTTGACAAAGTGGGGGTGATATGATTTCCTATGTTTTCGGATGGTTCCTCCAACATATGACTACTTTAACAGTACATATTCATAGAAACTGATATATTTATTGTTTTATTACCTTCATGGTTTCTTTTATCCAACTGTTCTATTTGGTCCCAGCTTTAAAAAACAATTCACATGAGGAATCCAAAGACAGAAACAACACTGCGCTTTTCTCCTCTGCTGGTCGCAGCAAAACACACTACAGGCCTCCATCTCTCTCAGCTGACCCTCAGCACTCCCCCCAAGCCTGAGCTACCGCAAAAGGCCAAGCGCAGAGGAGAGGTGGACATTAAAGATTCATAGCCTGCCTGCTTATATCTGTCACATATTAATGTGAGCAAAATGCATGGGGCCTGCTGGGGATTGTAGGCTGTGTCACCACAGGTGGAAGCTTACTGGCAGAAATCAATAGAGCCACTTGTCCATATCTTACACAGGGTACATAAAGGGAGAGAGAAAGAGAGGAAGGGGGAAAGGGCAAGAGAGACAGGGTGGGGGGAGAGGGAGAGAAAGAGAGACAGACTCACTCGAGAAAGGAGACAGAGAGAGAATTCTTGCAGTGCGGGTTCAGTTTTCACCCAAGCTGCTGAGGCATTGGGCCAAACCAACAGAGCAGACAGGACACACTGGACACACTGAGGTCCAGACACACTCTCTGGATTCTCTGCGCTCTACTGGGTTTGTGAGAGGCGGCGTGAAAGAATTTCGCAACCCACATCCATTTCAGCTTTAAATGCCGCACATAGAAGAAAAAACAAACACATTGTCTTTGCTTTTTAAAAATGATGGTATGGTATGAAATAACGATACTATATGCATTTACCACCAAGTCCATACGGTGCATATATAGGATGAATCAGCATTACATCATGATACCAAATAATCTACAGCCAGGTTGATGAAGCAGGAGGTGCTGCAGTGGTACAACATGATGTGTATCTGTTTTGAGAAAGAAAAATGAAAAAAAAAAAACAGAAAATCTTTCAAAAATCAACAACTTCACAAATGTTGTGCTTATGTTTTATTTCATTGCCTTACTTATTAGAAGTTTTGGTTATTTATACTTTACTGGAGTAATTATTTTTCAGCTGAAATTTTACTTCTACTCCTTACATTTACACTCCATTATCAGTACTTTCTACTGCTTACATTTACACTCCATTATCAGTACTTTCTACTCTTTACATTTACACTCCATTATCAGTACTTTCTACTCCTTACATTTTCACACCATTATCTGTACTTTCTACTCCTTACATTTACACTCCATTATCAGTACTTTCTACTCCTTACATTTACACTCCATTATCAGTACTTTCTACTCTTACATTTACACTCCATTATCAGTACTTTCTACTCCTTACATTTACACTCCATTATCTGTACTTTCTACTCCTTACATTTACACTCCATTATCAGTACTTTCTACTCCTTACATTTACACTCCATTATCAATACTTTCTACTCCTTACATTTACACTCCATTATCAGTACTTTCTACTCCTTACATTTACACTCCATTATCTGTACGTTCTACTCCTTACATTTACACTCCATTATCAATACTTTCTACTCCTTACATTTACACTCCATTATCTGTACTTTCTACTCCTTACATTTACACTCCATTATCAATACTTTCTACTCTTTACATTTACACTCCATTATCAGTACTTTCTACTCCTTACATTTACACTCCATTATCAGTACTTTCTACTCCTTACATATACACTCCATTATCTGTATTTTCTACTCCTTCAAGGATTCAAGGATTCAAGGATTCAAGGAGACTTTATTGTCATTCGCATCACATGTGGTACATGGGGTGGAACGAAATTGTGGTACCCAAGGACCCAGTTTTACCCAGACAGCAGTACTTAAATAAATAAAATAAACATAAATATATAAAATATATGAAAATAAAATAAACAGGAATGGAGAAGGTAGCAGCAGAGTGTATTAAAGTGACTGGTGTCGTAAAAGTGTCAGTGCAGTAAAAGTGTCAGTGCAGTGGTTCCACTAAGTGGTGTTAAAAGTCTTACAGCTTCCGGAATGAAGCTGTTCCTCAGTCTGTTCGTTCTACACTTAACGCTCCGCAGCCTCCTGCCTGAGGGGAGCGGGACAAACAGTGAGTGTGCTGGATGAGTGGGGTCCTTCATGATGCAGGTGGCCCTCTTCCTGCATCTGGAGGTGTATATGTCCGTGGTGGTGGGGAGGCTGACTCCGACAGACCTCTGTGCAGCCTTCACCACCCTCTGCAGAGCTTTCCTGTCTGCAGCAGAGCAGCTTCCGTGCCACACGTTGATGCTGGAGCATGAACGCTCTCCACCACACATCTGTAGAAGGAGGTGAGGACCGAGCTCCCGAGCCCAGCTCGCCTCAACCGCCTGAGGAAGTAGAGCCGCTGATGTGCCTTCCTGACCAGGCTGGAAGTGTTGTTGCTCCAGGTGAGGTTGTTGCTCAGGTGAACACCCAAGTACCTGTAGCTGGAGACCACTTCCACCGCAGACCCTCCGACATGCAGGGGGAGGTGGGCATGTCTGCCCCTTCTGAAGTCCACAATCATCTCCATTGTCTTCTTTATGTTGATGCAGAGGTTGTTCTTTCTGCACCAACCCTCCAGGTGTTCTACCTCCCGTCTGTAGCCAGACTCATCACTGTTTGTGATGCATCCGACCACTGCCGTGTCGTCCGCAAACTTCACAATATGACAGCCTGGGTGGATGGGTGAGCAGTCATATGTGAGCAGCGTGAACAAAAGGGGGCTCAACACACAGCCCTGAGGGGAGCCAGTGCTGAGGATTGTGGTGGAGGAGGAGAGGTTGTGGATCCTCACAGACTGCGGCCTGTTGGTCAGGAAGTCCAGGACCCAGTTGCAAAGAGAAGAGCGCAGACCAAGTGAGGAGAGCTTATCTGTCAGTGTCTGGGGGATCATGGTGTTAAAGGCGGAAGTGAAGTCCACAAAGAGCATACGGACATAAGAGTCCTTCTGCTCCAGGTGGGTGAGGGCAGTGTGGACCACAGAGGAAATGGCATCGTCTGTGGATCGGTTCCTCCTGTAGGCGTACTGGTGTGGGTCCACAGTGACGTCGATGGTGGCTTTGATGTGGGTCATAACCAGTCTTTCAAAGCATTTAGTGGCTATCGGCGTGAGAGCTATCGGCCGGTAGTCATTCAGACCTGTCACTGTGGAGCTCTTGGGGACCGGGATGATGGTGGCGGTCTTCAGGCAGGTGAGGGAACAGCTGCCTGGGTGAGGGAGACATTGAAAATGTCTGCCAGGACCTCGGAGATCTGATCAGCGCACTCCCGTAGTACTCGTCCGGGGTATATTATCCGGACCAGCACTTTTCCGGGGGTTGATCCTCCTGAGGGTCCTCCTTACCTCTGCTGGTGTCACACAGAGGGGTACTTCTCCAGGTGGAGGGGTGAGTCTTATGCTGGGCGGGGTGTCAGGGTCCTCAAAGCGGGCATAGAATTTGTTGAGAGCCTCGGGCAGGGAGGGGTCTTTGGAACATTGTGCATCTCTTGTTTTTATAGTCTGTGATGCACTTAATTCCCCTCCACATGCTCCTAGGATCCTGGGAGGAGAAGTGTCCCTGGATTTTCAGAGCATATGCAGCTTTGGCCCTCTTAACACCTGCGGTCAGCTCTCTTCTAGCCCTCCTGAGTTCCTGTGCGTCGCCAGACCTGAAGGCAGCATCCCTGGCTTTCAGTAGAGAACGCACCTCTCCATTCAGCCAGGGTTTCTGGTTCGGGTAGCAGGTCACTGTCTTTGTGGTGGTGACATCCTCCACACACTTGCTGATGTACCCGAGGACAGCAGATGTGTAATCCTCCAGATCCAGCTCCCCCTCACTCTCTGCAGCCTCCCTAAAGACATGCCAGTCTGTGCAGCCGAAACAGTCCTGCAGCACAGCGTCTGCGTCACCGGGCCACACAGTGATGGTCTTCTGTGTGGGTCTGGAGCGTCGCAGCGGGGGGTGGTATGCAGGGACCAGCATAATGGAGATGTGGTCGGAGAGCCCGAGGTGGGGGTGGGGGACGGCTCTGTACGCGTCTCTGATGTTGGTGTAAACACGGTCGAGTGTGTTGTCTCCCCGTGTTGGAATGTCTATGTGTTGGTAAAACCTCGGCAAAATGTTCGTCAGGTTCACGTGGTTAAAATCCCCCGCCACCACGTAAAACGCCTCCGGATGCTTGTTCTGAAGCGAGCTGATGTTGTCATGTAGCTCTTTCAGTGCGTTGTTAGCATTAGCATCCGGTGCTATGTAAACGGCAATGACGAACACAGCTGTAAACTCCCGAGGCAGATAGTGTGGCCGACACTTCACGGTCAGCTGTTCTGTTGCCTCGGAGCATAGGGCGTTTACCATCACACAGTTTGTGCACCAACCTTTGTTTATGTAGACGCATAAGCCGCCCCCTCGTGCTTTTCCGGACAGCTGGTTGCGGTCCGCGCGGAAGAGCTGCCGGCCGGCGAGCTGGAAGGCTGAGTCCGGCATGCTGTCGTTTAGCCATGTTTCCGTGAGACAGATCACAGCGCAGTTCCTCATCTCATCAGAAACACTCATCCTCAGCCGCAGAAGGTCCAGCTTGTTGTCCAAAGAGCGAACATTGGACAGGAAGAGAGATGGAATCGGGGGTCTGTCGGCGTTAGCCTTGAGCCTGGCTAGCACGCCGGCCCGCTTCCCTCTCTTCAGTCTTCGCCTGCATCGCTTCCTTTTTGCCCTTTGTTCGTACCGCTCTGACCCGCCACGCCGGTGTCCGGAGAAGTTGTAGTCTGCCCAGCTTGGCTCTGAAACTACTGTCCATAGTTGCTACTTTTGTGGCAGAGCTGTCCTTAATCTTAAAAAGTTCGGTTCGGCTGTAACTCACAGGCTTAAGGCGCGTGAAATCGCTATCAGAACCGACGTAAAAATAACTGAAAGCTGGGTTTTCGCTGGGAGCGTGAGAAGCTGCTGCACCACCGCGCGCGGCCATCTTAAGGACTCCTTACATATACACTCCATTATCTGTATTTTCTACTCCTTACATATACACTCCATTATCTGTATTTTCTACTCCTTATATCTCGTTACTCCTATTTCATTTTAGCTTGTTTTCATTCATGTACATTTACATTCCAGTAAAGATTATTGATAACATGCTTTGAAGTTTGACGTTTTGCTCCATTACAATACTTATAGACAACTAATCATTCTTTCTTCTCCATGAAACACATGTTAATGCTTGTACTAAACTACATTCATGTTCAATGGGCATATATGCGGCTGAAACAGGAAGCCTAGCGCATCCCAAATTTAGCAACATTAACATTTTAATATAACATTATAGTCATTATAGTTTTTAGAAGAATGATTTTTGGGGGAGGTGGGCTAGTGCACTGTAGACCCCTGTGGTGTGGCCTAAGATTTTGTCCTTAATGGCATTTTTTTCCTTACCTTACTTTTACTTTTATACTTTAAGTAGTTTTGAAAGCAGTACTTTTACACTTTTACTGGAGTAAAAAGCTTGAGTTGATACTTTAACTTCTATAGAAGTATTTTTAAACCCTAGTATCTATACTTCTACTTGAGTAATGAATGTAAATACTTTTGACACCTTTGATGAGAATACAAAAACAAAGACTGATTCGAACAAGAATAAACTTTGTTCTAGTTCAGTGTACAAATGTTTAAGAGACAGTAATAGAGTACAACTATAGTGAAACAGTAATATATGATAAACATGACTATGGTCATTTGATATCACTCTAATGTGGCCATGCACTGAGCTTTGCGGCAGTGCTGAAGATAAGATAAGATAAGATAAGATAATCCTTTATTAGTTCCACAGTGGGGACATTCACTGTGTTACAGCAGCAAAGGGATAGAAAGGCATATAAAACAGTACAGTATATACAATATTGCAGTATGACTTTCACATGCAAATACATTGTACTATTGACTTTGGACTATGTTCGGTTCTAAGTTATTAGTTGTATAAGTTGAGATATTAAGATATTGTGTTATTCTGTGTTGAGGTGTGTGGAAGTTTGTGTGGGTTTTCACTTTACCATCAAAATGGAGCACGTGGCTAGAACTGACCTGCCTGTTATGCCAACTGCTAAGGTAGCACTGGGTGATGCTGCCGTGT
The DNA here is from genome assembly GCA_021613375.1 of Megaleporinus macrocephalus. Classification (NCBI taxonomy): domain Eukaryota; kingdom Metazoa; phylum Chordata; class Actinopteri; order Characiformes; family Anostomidae; genus Megaleporinus; species Megaleporinus macrocephalus. Next base: position 45,654,193 of record CM038703.1, on the reverse strand, counting down.
TCAATAAACAGGAGTCACTTAGTGTTCCGTTTTCGCCTCTCTCTCTTTGCCAAGACATCACAGTAGTGCTCAGAAGTGGGCTTTTGACGCTGAGATACAAGTTTGAGTGGAAGAACAAAGAACTCTGTGATGGTCAGTGACAAAGAAGAATGATCCCAGTTGTGAGCTATGGAAGAAGAGAAGGCAGCATGGTGAGGATGAGCACCTAAGACGATATCAGTGCAATGAACACTGGCACCAAAGCCAGGCGGAGCACGGCAAAAGAGGCTGCAGCAAGAACACTTTCATGGGGGTAGATGAGGATCTGCAGTGTGGCCGCATAGTACTCTTAGCAATGGCTCTCCAGTGATGCTTTAAGCTGATGGAGAACGATGGTTCAGCAGGCATGTCTAGCTTTTGAGAGCTAGCTTGGCATATGCAGCTTGCAGCAGACATTTGCTATTGAGAGACTGTGAAGGGTTGACCCCACGTGCCTCAGGGGCTCTTCTCGTCCTCTGCTCTGCTCGGCTGGGAGGGCCGGGAGGTTCATTTTCCCAAAATTGTGTGTAGAATTAACGAAGCTTCAGGCTTTATTAATCAACTGTGAAAATATGAGCATGTTCAGTAGCCCAAATGCTAATACTATTAGCTTCTTAAGAAGAACATATCACCTTTTGTTAAACATTTTGTGAGGTAATAATTCTAAAAATATCTATTAAAGCAACAACTTACGTTGCATTCTGGCACTCTTTATGTTATAGCACTTGCAATTTGGTCTTCATCTAATAGAGTAAAGGATTCGCTAAAGAGTAATTACCAAAGAAGATCTCTCAGTGAAATAGCAGCTCTACTTATTGTTGAAAGCAAGAAATCGGAAGTCTGTTACATACTTGAACACGATAGCCTTAAAAACCAGGTTTTTGAATTATTGTCAATGATCTGTCTGTTATGTTTATATTTATTGCAAATTGTATGCTGACTGAAAACAATACTTTATATTTTAAACATTTATATATATATATAACATATATATATATATATATATATATATACATACCAGTCAAACATTTTAGTACACTACCAGTCAAACGTTTTAGATCACTACCAGTCAAACGTTTTAATACACTACCAGCCAAACGTTTTAGTACACTACCAGTCAAGCGTTTTAATACACTACCAATCAAACGTTTTAATACACTACCAGTCAAACGTTTTAGTACACTACCAGTCAAACGTTTTAGTACACTACCAGTCAAACGTTTTAATACACTACCAGTCAAACGTTTTAGATACACTACCAGTCAAACGTTTTAGTACACTATCAGTCAAACGTTTTAGTACACTACCAGTCAAACGTTTTAGTACACTACCAGCCAAACGTTTTAGTACATTACCAGACAAACATTTTAGTACACTACCAGTCAAACGTTTTAGTACACTACCAGACAAACGTTTTAGTACACTACCAGTCAAACGTTTTAATACACTACCAGTCAAACGTTTTAGTACACTACCAGTCAAACGTTTTAGTACACTACCAGCCAAACGTTTTAGTACACTACCAGTCAAACGTTTTAGTACACTACCAGACAAACGTTTTAGTACACTACCAGTCAAACGTTTTAATACACTACCAGTCAAACGTTTTAGTACACTACCAGCCAAACGTTTTAGTACACTACCAGTCAAACGTTTTAGTACACTACCAGCCAAACGTTTTAATACACTACCAGCCAAACGTTTTAGTACACTACCAGTCAAATGTTTTAGATCACTACCAGCCAATAAATTTAGTACACTACCAGCCAAACGTTTTAGTACACTACCAGACAAACGTTTTAGTACACTACCAGCCAAACGTTTTAGTACACTACCAGCCAAACGTTTTAATACACTACCAGTCAAACGTTTTAGTACACTACCAGCCAAACGTTTTAGTACACTACCAGCCAAACGTTTTAGTACACTACCAGCCAAACGTTTTAATACACTACCAGCCAAACGTTTTAATACACTACCAGTCAAACGTTTTAGTACACTACCAGCCAAACGTTTTAGTACACTACCAGCCAAATGTTTTAGTACACTACCAGTCAAACGTTTTAGTACACTACCAGTCAAACGTTTTAGTACACTACCAGCCAAACGTGTTAGTACACTACCAGCCAAACGTTTTAGTACACTATCAGCCAAACGTTTTAATACACTACCAGCCAAACGTTTTAGATACACTACCAGTCAAACGTTTTAGTACAGTTTTTAGTAACTTTTTAAACTTTTAACCGGTAGTGTACTAAAACGTTTGACTGGTAGAGTATATATATATATATATATATATATATATATATATATATATATATATATATATGTAGAGTTGCAGTAACAACATTCTTAAATTGGAAACATTTTTTGGTATATTAAAACCACACAAACATGGGAAAAAGTAAAATTCCACTTAAATGTGCAACATGGGGCCTTTTAAAGAGATAATCAAGATGCTTTATCTTCATGACCTGGCAGGTGAAGTAATATCTTGCCTGATCCTTTTACCACCAGAAATATGAGCATGCTTTTGAAGATGCGCTGCTGGTTGGGATTGACAGAAATTGAAGCCGTATTGATGGAAAGGAATGTTTACACTGGTCAAACAAAACTGCCAAAGCCTAACAAGCAATTAAACCACTGAATTGACGGGGTTACAGATGGCAGCTGGGTGAGCTCCTGATTGCCTATATGCCAGCCACATAGAGGCTTCGATGTATTGACACTGACTGCAGCGTCCTAAGAGCACAAGAGAGAAATAAATGATGACTGAAGAGTGGAGTTCTCCTCAAATTACTACTTGTACAGCAGTGCCTGAACCTTCTCCAGTGGGTGAAATGTAAGGGCAAGTTTGGCCCTGAACTTCTAAGCTTGTATTTTTCTGTATATTAATGTATAAGCCATATGTTGGTATTTTCATGAGACTCTAGGCTACAAAGAGTACCGAGGGATTTGTGACATTATTATATAAATAAATGAGTTGAAATGATGGTTAAACATTGTTAAAGTGAGAATTAATTAATTAAACATTTCACTGATTTGTTTAATTTTTAAACACAAGCTTATATCATTTAATGGCATCTATTTAATTATTTAAACTTGTATTGTTATTTTAATGAATTGTCGCATTCAAATAATTAAATGAATTATTTTACCACTTACTTATTCATGGTTGCCGAACAACACCATCCATCAAATAGGGGACAGGCCTATCTCTGATCGATTCAGGTTGATTGCTTTGGCCTGCTGTTATTGTTTTCCAAAACACAGCCGCTCTATTTTTTGGGCTGAAACTGAAATTGGCTTGTCTTGAGTTTCACCTTAAAATTAAGGTGGAATGGGAAATACAAACAGAGAAGCCATTCATGGAATTGCAAGAAATGTCTTTGGCTTTTGTTAAATGTTTCTTACAACTAGCAAAGGAAATTAAATCAGGGGTTCAATCACAGACTATCAGGGGTAAAAGACAGGAATATATTGAGGTGGTCAGGGTTATTTCTGCTAGACCAAAGGGCAGCTTCAGGCTTCAAAGATATGCTCCAGGGCTCATCCAATATTAGAGCACTACAACCTGAGCAATGACTTGGCATTGGCCTGCCAACATCCCCAGTTCAGCTCAGCACTCTGCTCTCTGTGGAGTACCATAATGGACCTATCTCTAGTAGTTCTACTTAAGCAAATGACTTGTTCTTAAATTACTCTGTTTAAAGCTTGTGAGATTGTGAGTTAGCTAGATAATAGGTAGAAGTACTAGCTCCTTTCTGTAGTAACTCAAATTAAGTAGCTAGTAGTTTTAATAGTTTTATTGTAACGATTAGACAAATTATAAGCTCCCTATCCAGACACTCCATACATATCCATGAATCCATGATTTGGTAATCCACAAAGAACACAGTGCTCAATTACTGCATGAGAAAAGCCATCAGTCGCTGCTTAGGATGCAGAGCTGTAGCCCTGGAGAAGCACTGTAGGACATCTTCGTCATGTACCCATCAATATTATTCATTATAACAATTAAACTATTATAAGAAATAACTTATTAAATAAAATTTTATTGTAATAAGTTATTGTTTTAACAGAATTTCTCATCGTATTTATGACTGTGAAAAAAAATAATAAAATAATAAGTCATGCATGTCTTTGTAAACAAAAATGATAACTGTGACTTTTAAGGATAAAGCTTCATATCTAGTGTAACGTACAGCGGGATGAGGAGGCAGGACGCAAGTGCAAACACCAGATGGAAGTTTTATTTGGAAACAAAAACAAACTATTGAAAACAAGAAACTAGCGATGGGCAAACGGGCTTCGAAGCTTGTGTTGAGAAATCCAGAAAGTCATTTAAGAGCGTATCGAGATTTGCTTCATTAAGGGCAAGTGACGTCACTGATGACGTCTGAAGCCTCGCTGGCTCAGGACATGGTTTGAGTATTAGCATGATTTATTGTTTTTTTAATAAAAATTAAAGTCACCATCACCCCACAATCACTGTCCCATCTCTTAAAACCACTGCAACAGGTTTAACATCAATATCTCACATCCTATTGGATTATTTACTGACTGAAATCATACTGGTAGTTTTTTTTTTTTTTTATTAACAGACCCACACACTCAAACACAAAAATGAATTAACCACAGAAAATGAAATTAAAGGTGTTTCATGTATATACTTGTTTCCATGCTGACAAAAGTTGCAAGAGGCCATCACCATAGTTGAAATGACAATAAAAGTTTTGGGCAACAGCGGGGTTCGTGTGCAGATGAAGCTTAGAGTAATGAACCTTTTTTGAACCATCTGGAGGGAAAGCTTAAACGCTTCAAGAGGCTTCATCTGGCCGTCACATCAAGAAACTAAACACTGACAAACTAGCAAAGTACCAAAAGAAAACAAAGACATGATAAACACTAAACCAGAATCAAGAATACTCACTGACATGGACAAAGCAAAGGAGGACAAAACACCAAGCACAGACTAACCAGACAACCAGAGATAAATACAGCAACTAATAAAGAACACCTGGAGATAATCAAGGGGGGGACAACATGATCAGGGGAGGGGCGGAGACAGAGGGCGGAGACATAGAGCACATGACAAAACAGATCCACATGGTGGGGAACATAAACACAAGCACATGGGACAGACAAGGGAATGTAAACAAAGAGAGATAGCCAGACAGAGGGCAGATGTGATATCTAGTTTTGTATCTGTGTTTATTACAGGCATTGCTCATCAGCTCGTGTTAAATGTTGCACGGTGTCCTGGAGTAACAATGTTTTGTGATCACCCATCATGTCTGTGGAACCTAATTACTATTATTTTATTACTGTTAAATGAACTGATATCAGTAGGTATTCTAAAATGATGCCATAGTATAAAAGAAGATGGCAGTATTTGTAATAAAATAGCATTGCTAATTAGTGGAATAGCAATATAAATAATAACGCAACAATATTAAGTGCTAGATTTCTTATTTAGATTTGAAACAGGAGATATTTTGCTTTTTAACTCTTTTCCTTTAGTGTGTTGTTGCTTTTTGTGCATGTAATCAGTCTGCAAAGTTCTAAACCCAAAGCATATGCCAGAGGGAGAAGCTCTGACACACCTCATTAGAATTCCAATCCTATTCTCTGTTACAAAGTGACATCATCTTGTAACACAATCCTTACTGACTGCCAGCACTGACAGCAACATGAGTACAAACTGAGCACTCTGAAACGTCCTGCTACAGTCTTGCTTGTGAAGGTGGATCTTGTTCTACTTGGCATTCAGGATTGAACTCTGGCTCAAACTGATATGACAGAACTGACACCATTGTAAGAACAGAGCCAGAGATGTGGCAGCAGAACTTGTAGCAGGATGCTGGCAGAATGCTGGGAGTTGAAGAATAAGAACGAAGTTGGTGAGCTGACCAATCACAGCACGCTGGAGGCGGGGCTAAATTACACATGGCTCCTAACAGAGAGTGCATCTGAAATCACGTACTTCCACACTGAACAGTATGCAAAAGCAGTACGCAAGAAGTCAAGTCAAGTCAAGTCAAGTGGGTTTTTATTGTCATTTCAACTACATACAGAATGACTAAGGTGTCCGAATACATAGTGTTCCTCGAGCAGTACGCGGAAAGTCCCTAGATGACCTACTGCAGCTGCAGACGTTTTTCAGTATGTAGCTTCAGCACACTGTCAAGTTTCAAGTTCAAGTTTCAAGTTTTAAGTTTATTTCTAATTTGCACATCATGTCAGGACAAACATGCATTGAAATACTTGGGGTGAGGCTCAGATAATAACTCTACAGCAGGGCAACAATTATATATGTAGTAAAAACAGCACAAACCTTACAATAAATAGACAATAATGAACATATACAACATACACAATGAACATATACAACATACACAAGATATATACATAAGATATACAGGAGGACATATGTAGAAACTTTTGCATAGGCAGGCTATCTAAGAAGATATCTATTTAAAGTGACTTAGTGATATTGTCCATAGCAGCGATATCAGAATAAATAATATAATAATTTAATATAATATAATATAGTATAGCAGTGGCCAAGTGAAAGGTATTGGGGTCTTTCAGCTTCACAGTTTGTTCAGAAGCCTGACAGCCTGTGTGTAGAAACTGTTCATTAGCCGGGTTGTCTTATCGATGATTCCATCGGATCCAGGGAGGAATACAAAGCGGAGGAGAATACAGTGAAAAGCGGAATGTCAGCTGTGTGTACGTAGCTACAGCTAGTGAACCGTCGCTACAGAAGTTAGCGCTGCTTCTGAGGTAAACAATGATTGAATTTCTCCTTCTCTGACCTACAGCTCGACACCATGTGAGTACATATCCAGACAAACACATAGAACAATGTCACGAATAGGATCTAAATCCGTCAGTAAACAAGGCTTTTCAATGAATAGCGGTGGTGGTCTGACATCTTGCGTCACAGGACGTTGGTAAGATGGCAGACGTAGTGCATCCGAGGTTGTTTGCATCCTAAACACTTACACACTGAAAGAGCGCACTGCTTTAACAGGCAGGCAGTGCACACCAGTTCCAACTGTGTACATACCTAGACTGTTTCAGACAGAGGGTGAATACAGATGTAGAGTATGAGAAAAAAATAATATGTTTGAGGAAAATGTATGAAAATCTATTCTAGTAGACCCCCCCCCCCCCCAAAATAAAACCAGGACCAATGAGAATAACGCTTCTACAGTGGTGCAACATAATAATAAAGTTAACTGTCTTTTTTGGATTTGCACCCAATCTTCTCTCCAAATTAGTCGTGTTCAATTCCAAATGCCATAATACAATTTCAAACTGCTGCTAACGAAGCATCACTGCACAGCTGAGTACGCTTAACGGGGAACTCTAATGGCCAATTCTGTTACGTCATCTAACAGATGCCTACACTGCCCATGCATTGGGTAATAGAGGAGTAGGAGAAACGTCCTACCCATTCAAAGTGAGGGAGGGCAATCACACTGTTTCGGAGTGGGATATAACTCACGGTCCCCTGACAACAGGGTTGCATCAGGCTGACTGGAGCAGTAAAACATTCAGTCCGTATTACATTAATGCCATGTACATTTCTAAGTTTGTAACATACTCAGAATTTAAATAGCCACTTATGGGTACTATGTAACCTTGTGTGGATTCAGTGGGCAGCTTTTCACCCATTTTAGCCCGAGCCTATTCAGTGCTTTCCAATCCCGGACTTCCTTGGAACTCTTTTTTTACATACTGGATTCAGCTGGTAAAGGGTTTGGTGTTTATCTCAGTCTAGCAGGGGAAACACTGAACTGTTCAGTTCTGCAGCAGTCTGGGAGCAGGACAAGGTACTGGTCTGTGTAATAGAAGTGACATTTTGGTTGAAGAAAAACAGTATAAGATCTAGCATGCAGTAATTTAGAAACAGCCTCTCAGCCCAGCCGTCAGCCTCCGATGTGTGGAGCTGCGCTGTTCAGACAAGCACAATGAAACTGCATTTATCTTGTAAATAGCAAAGTGACTGTATGCATTAGCTATAGCCACTGTAGCGCTGCCTGCGTAGCACTGATAGTGCACGAGTCTGTAACACCTGCTGCTTCCATTGATGAACGGGACTAGCCTACTGTTGTGCTCGCAGTCAAGCTTAAATATTGGTTATGAATATGAGCATCCTCCACCATAACCTTGCATCCAGTTGCGAGGTGTGCAAACTTATACTATGCAGCTTAATCATATACTGTGGAATGCAAAATCTGAGCACCCCAGTCAGATTAGCCTTTCTGTTTATTCAATTTCCAGAAAAAGGGGGCATTTGTAGTACAACTACAGACTGTAGTCCATCTGCTTCTCAGCATACTTTGTTATCCTCTATGGTCAGGACCCCCACAGGAACACCAGAGGGCAGGTATTATTTATGTGGTGGATCATTCTCAGCCCTGCTGTGACCCTGACGTGGTGGTGGTGTGTTAGTGTGTGTTGTGCTGGTATGACTGAATCAGACACAGCAGTGTCCACTCACTGTCCGCTCCATTAGACACATCCACCTTGCTGGTCTACCATGTAGAGACGACAGCTCATCTGTTGCTGCACAGTTTGTGCTGGTCATCCTCTAGTCCATCATCAGTGGTCCCAGGACGTAGCAGGCTGGATATTTTTGGTTGGTGAACTATTCCCTGTCCAATAGTGACACTGAGATGTTTAACTCCAGTGGCACTGCTGTGTCTGATCCACTCATACCAGCACAACACACACTAACAGTGTCAGTTTCACTGCAGTGCTAAGAGTGATCCATCACCCAAATAACTCTTGCTCCATGGTGGCATGATTTCAAGCATCAGCTAGAGGTTTATGAAGATTCAGCGTTGGGCTGCCCCACAGTAAACCTGCATTCTCTGCAGTGATGGAGCTCAAATACCTTTGGGATGAGTTGTTGTGACCCACAACTAATCATCCAACGTTCGTACTCGCTCCTGTGGCTGAAAGCATCCTCACGGTGATGTTCCAGCAACTACAACAGGTCTTCCCAGAAGACTAGAGGCTGTTGCGGTGGCAAAGGCAGCACAGCCTCTATTAATACCAGGAGAGATGCTGGATCAGCAGATGTCTACAAACTTTTGGACACGCTAGTAGGGAGAAGGTGTGCAGTGTGAGCGAGCGATGAGCTTCTGGAGAGGCTGGGACGTCTGGACGTGTCAGAACAGAGACAGCTGAGCGGGGGAGTGTGATGGCGTGTGCTTGTGTGTGTGTGAGAGAGAGTTAATGTTGCCCGGGGGGTGATAGAACAGCTCAGTTGTGCATTGTGCGTAAGCGTGAGTGGGGATGGGTGCACTGGAGTGCTTAATTGAGTGGGATCTGAGCCAGACCCAGACGCAAGTGTCCCTTTTACCTCCGCTCTGTCTTTTCCAGCAGCTCACTGTCTGCTGCAGTCTCACACACTCGCATCCATTCATTCTTACACACTGGCATTGCCGCAACGAACTCCTTACACTTTACATGGAGTTTAATAAGCCACGCCCCCCCTTAGTGTGGTCCACTCTGTACTATACTGCTTATGTCATCATTCTGTAACATACTGTAAATAATAGTTGGCTTTGTATGTTTCCTTAACTCTTGCACATACTACTGCCATTGGAACAAAAGCTTGTGTATCCAAAATAATAACTTTAATATTAATAAATTATAATGAACAATAATAATAATGATTAATGATAATGTTAATAATAAGTCATTTTAGACCATATTTTTATATATATATATATATGTGTGAAAAAAAAATTATGAATTATATATTCATTTATAAAATTATAAATATGAAAAAAGGAAATGCAATTTTTTGTCCCAACAGCAGCAATATTTATCTTACAAAATTATTAATTTTATCTTTTTTTGTTTGCATATTTGTTAATAGTCTGTGTGCTTCTCTGGTCTATTGCAGTATGCAGTATGTCACTCATGTGTGCACTCACCAAGACAAATTCCTCATATGCATGAAACTTTAATGAAACTTTATCAAGCCAGTAGTTAGTTTGTAATTACTTAAATGCTCATTACTTCTTTATTAAGCAGCAACTAGGCTAAATTGAATATTTTCCAGATGTCATTTATTTGCCCACTTGACCAGGTAGGCTATTGACCAGAAGTGATGTTAATGAGCACAGTTCATGCAGAGCCCACCCTTGAATAAGGCCAATACAAAAGATTTTACACCTATTTCCTACTAGGAGTACAAGAATTCCTTATTTGTCTTGATTTAAAGTTTTTAATTATTGCGGAAATTATTGATAGGAATAAGAAAAAAATAAGCACAAGAGTTTGAAGCTTTGCATGCAGGCTAGTACATCACCACCCTCCTCCTTGTCCTTAGCCATGTCTTTGTAATGTGTGCAGCATGACTAGAGAGAATACACCGTGGATATGTCGCTGGTAAGTGGTAACAGTTTCTTGTCCTGGGTCAGGAACACATAGCATACATTTCTTCCAAGAAAGATCTGTAATACTGATTCGTCCAATCACAGTGCATGTTTTCACTGTTCCAGTGCATGCTCCAACCCATTTATGGCATTTTGGCACTTATCTAAAGCTACTTACAGTTTACATGTACACAAGTTGGGAAAAGTAGTTACCTAGGTAAAGCATCTATCATTCTTACACATGAGCATTGCTACAACAGACTCCTTGCACTTTACATGGAGTTTAATAAACCCCGCCCCCCTTTATAGTGGTCCACTCGGTACTGTGCTGCATAAACCTATGCATTAACTTTCATTTAATTCTGTAACATACTGTAAATAATTATTGTTAACCTTGCATGTTTCCTAAACTCCTGCATACTGCTGTCCACATTGCCTGTCCACATCCCCAGTTCAGCTCAGCACCATGTTCTCAGTGGAATACCATAATGGACCAAAGTCTACTAGTTCTACTTGAGCAAATGGCTTGTTCTTAAATTAATCTGTTTAATGATTATGAGACAGTTAGTTAGGTAATAGGTAGAAGTACTAATTCCTTTCTGTAGTAACTTAAATTAAGTAGCTAATCCTTTTAATAGTAAGGAGTAAGGTGGTTACCCAGGTAGGGAATCGAACCCCAGTCTTCAGCATGGTGGTCAGCGGTGTAGCCTACTACATTACACATGTTTCTGAATGCATTAACATAGGGCTTTCTTTTGACACAGCAGTGTTTTAACTAGCCCTAGTGGCTGCAATAATTAAACTATATAGCTTACGGATGAGTAAAGGTATAACCTAAAGTCATACATCTGAGCCAAGATTTGTTCAATTGTCTTTTAAAATGCCAATAAATACCATTTGTGAGAGTTCAGCCTAAACAAGAAGAAATATCACGTGTCCATGACTGAAGTGACTAAGAAAACTCACTATCAGTATATTTTGGATTTTGAAAGTGGTGATCAAATCTCAAGGCAGATATAGTCATATGTAAAACTCTGAACGCCCTTGGCCAAATTACACGCCTCGCCCTACTTCAAACAAACCAGAAACACACCATTTTAGTGGGCAGTTGTGAATTTAATATACTGGAATACATTTAAATAGTTTATAAAATATACCATAACTTTTGCAGGAGCTCCATGTAGGGGCAGTCGTGGGCTGAAGGTTAGGGAACCAGCCTTGTGACCAGAAGGTTGCCAGTTCAATCCCATGAATCGACAGGACACGACTGAAGTGCCCTTGAGCAAGGCATCTAACCCCTGACTGCTCTCCAGGCGTTGTGTTAGGGCTGCCCACCGCTCTGGGCAAGTGTGCTCATAAATGGATGGATGGGTTAAATGCAGAGATCTAGAATTTCTCTCTGGGATCAATAAAGTATCTGTATATTTTTTATTTGTCAAATTCTGCAAATAATCAGTAACTCTGCACAAAAATGTGAAGCCGTTCCTTCTGGAATGCTGGACATGCCTGCCGAACCATCGCCGGCAGCTCAAAGCAGCACTGAAGGGTTGTGGCCAATGCTACCAGGCCGCCACGCTGCTCTGCCATCACATCCTTGCCAGCCGCCGCCCAAGCGCCTCATACACTGCTGTCCTCCCACTGGGCCCTGCTGCCAGTCTGCTGTCTTTGTCGCTCATCCTCTCCGTGCTGCCTCTTCCTCCACAGTCCTCAGCATGGTTTCTTCCTCTTCACAACTTGTTGTTGTGTGTGGCAGTGGAGAAACCACAGCAGTGGAGTAACCGCTTCCCAGACAGTGGGCAAGATAGCAGGCAGCCGTGTCACCTCTAGCCATACAATTCAACTACATGATACTACCACTACAGTTCAGCCCAGTACAAAATAGCACAAGCAAACCATTTGCACACAAGTATGTCCAAGATTAAAGTCTCTCGTGCTGCAGATGTGGTGTTCTGTGTGTTACTGCTCCACATGGCGATCCATAGTTGGATGCTACAGTATAGCTCTATATACCATTTTACATGTTCTTTATTTTTCCCCCTTTGGGACCCACTTATAACCTTTACAAACAATTTTTCCATTTTCTGACCACTCTCTTTTGGTTTTCATTACTGTTCCTTTGATTTTGATATGGTACCTGATCTACATAAATGACCCCTGTTCTAATTGGCCTTGTGTCTATATGTCTATCAGTCCAGGCTGAAATACTCCTGATAACTTTCTATGTGAATGGGTGAGGCTGAACTGCTGTAGGCTGAATATGCAGCTATGTGCAAATGCATATTATGTATTGGTTAATCTAAATCATATCATAAGAACAACAGGCTGTCCTTGCTGTTTAATTGACATAACTGGATCTTAGGGGTAGGGCATGGTATGTTTTGAAACTATGTTTACTTTTATTAGCCTTTTATTAGCTTTTTATTACATGGACTCTTTAATTTTGTCACGTCTGCCCTATGTCTTGTCTGTCTGTCTGTCTGTCTCTCTTTGTTTACATTCCCTTGTCTGTCCCATGTGCTTGTGTTTACGTTCCCCACCATGTGGATCGGTTTTGGCATGTAATTCTTGTCTCCGTCCCCCACCTGCATCGTGTTGTCTCCCCCTTGTTAGCTCCAGGTGTTCATGGTTAGTTCCTGTATTTATCCCTAGTTGTCTGGTTAGTCTTCGTTTGGTGTTTTGTCTTGCGTTGTGCTGTTCCGTGTTAGTGAGTATAGTGTTGCCTGTTTTCTTGATTTTGATTCTATGTTTTTGGTTCTTGGTTTTCTTTAGTTACTTTACCAGTTTGTCTGTGTTTATAGTTTCTTGTTTTTTAGTATATTTTGTTTGTGTTTTGGTAATAAGCTTCCATCCAGTAGTGATGGCCAGATGAAGCCTCTTAAAGCATTGACGCTTTTCATCCAGGTGGTTCGAAAAAAGGTTAATTTCTCGAAGCTGCCAAGTATATACATTAAAAACACTTTAATTTACTGTTCTGTGGTTCATTCATTTGTTCATCTAATCTGTGTTTGATTGTGTGGGTCATATTAATAAAAAAAAACCTGCCAGTACCATTTCACTCAGTAAATAAATCCAAACGTGATGTTTATATTAAAACTGCTGTGCTTTCAAGAGATGGGACAGTGATGGTGGGGTGACTTGATTCGTTTGTTTTATTAAGAAGCAATAAATCACACCTATACTCAAACCACATCCTGAACCAGCGAGGCCTCAGACGTCATCAGTGACGTCACTCGCCCTTAACGAAGCAAGCCTCGATACGCACTTCATAAACGGGTTCCTGGATTTCTTGACACAATCACTACCATCCGGTGTGGCACTTGCATCCTGCCTCCTTGTCCCTTCCAACCGGGACAATTTGATCATTGTTGTTTTTTTTATTGATATTGGCCCTTTAATAGCGTTAATGTACTGTTAATTCTTCGCAAGGTAGATTAACTTGTACTTCAGTAGAATTTCTGCAGATGCGACAACAAAACCAGAGGCCCACACAAACTTGCATACAACTGTAACCTCAGAACACACAACACACACACACCCAAACCAACACACACTCGACTGTCCATCCATGGCCAGAAACAGCTTGAGGGCAGAGTGTGAGCAGAAGTGGTGTGACAGGCTGATTGATGCACCCAATCTGGCTCCATCACACACTGTTCGACTCACACTGTCACTGTGAGGGGGGCGTGCCCTGATCCGCCCGGGCTGCCGCGAGACCGGCCGAGCGATGGAGGGATACGCGGAGAGAACAGATATGAAGAACATTAATGCAGCATTAAAAGAGCGGCGGCCGGCTTCCGTAGAGTATAAAAGAGAAGGCAGATAAGGCGAGGCAGGGCCAGAGCTTATCTCGCTACAGAAGCTCAGGAAGATGATGTTAGATATATACTAACAACAGCTTCCACCAGGGCTGCAGCAGGATAAGGGCAACATTCTAGTCTTACAGTTTAATTGCTACATATTATGGTACGTCTTGCACTATACCAGCTCTCAACATAACATCAAGAATGGAAATATTACTTCTTCACAGTCTCCATTTTTAGTAAAAAACACTAACAATGAATAAAAAATGTTGGTCCCAAACTGCTTGAGTTGCAAGACTAGACTCAACTCTTGGTCCTTGTGTATTTGTGCATGAGTGAAACATATTGTTTTGCAAGATTGCATAACTAAATATGTGTTCTACAACCCTTAAGACCAAAATGTGACTATTTCTGTCTTCACTGTTGAAGGGGAAGTTAGCTGATTTTTCAAAATTTCTGCATAATTCAGTCAATAAGATTTAAACGTGGTACTAAACATGAATTGATGGAAAATGATCAATAGTGAAACATTCTGATTCTGATTACTTTACAGTGGTAGTAATAGGAACCAGGCCATTTGATTTAATATCCAACAACCATCCATTATCTTTAGCTTCATCCCACTAGTTGGGGGGGTCACGGGGGGGCTGGAGCCATTCCCAGCAGCATCAGGCCAAGACGGGGTACACCATGGACAGGTCGGCAGTCCATCTTATTCACTCAACATTCACTCACGAATACACTCACACCTATGGTCAATTTAGAGTGCGCGATCAACCTAACATGCATGTGTTTGGACTGTGGGAGGAAACTGGAGTACCCAGAGGAAACCCACACCACCATGCCGCCTACTATCCAACATTTTTAATACATAATATTAATGAAGGTAAAATAGTGCTGAATGTAAAAATACTACTATATTATGTGCCTTTCTGCTATACATGCATTCAAAATATTTTTTAGGACAAACCTTTATAACTCACTCTCTTTATCTGAACGCCTAAACCCCATCAGGCAGCATATATGTAATCACTCTGTGCAACAACATATTTTAACCCAACATTTTTATTATTATTAATTTCCTATCACCACCTCTGATCAATTCTGGCTGAGTGACTTCTTCCTCCAGAATGGAGGCTTTCATATCAACCCATTCTGTATGACTTCATTTCTGATAACTAATCTTAACCATTTATCTACAAACATCATGTCTTCATCAATTCTGTGGTGGCATTTATTTGGTGAGGAATTTGATCTAACAAAGCTTGAAAATGTTTGGTATTTATTTCAGAAGCTTAATTTTTATGTAGTTTAACATACGAAAAGAAATGTACTTTATACCTCAGTCTTCTTTTAGCACTACTCTGATCGAGTCGGTCAGTAATACCACATTCCAGTTCAATTCAATTCACCATAGAAGTTTTTCAATAGCACAACGAGCACTGTCACAAAGCAGCTTTGCGGAAAATCCAGGTCCAAATCCTCCAGCCAAGTGAGCCGAGTGCAAAAGTGGCGAGGGAGAAACTGTGAGAGGAACCCAGACATGAAATAGGAACTCATCCTCGTCTGGTCAATAGCAGACATTAAATAAAGAAAATAAATTTAGATTAACCAATAAAAACTGTACAACATTGATGAAAACCTTATAATAAAAATAACGTTAGTATTGATGCATAGAGTTCTCAAAAAAATATATAGGCCAAATAAATATAGTTCTAGTTGGAGTGTTTGCAGACACTAGTATCATGAGGACGATGAATGGGGCATGCAGGTGAGACTTTCTGCACATCAGGAGACTGAATAAACATGCAGGAGCCTCCATGGTGGCCGAGTCGGTCTGGAGGGCAGGTGAACAGGAGCCCTTGATCAAGGCAGATCAGCATCAGACCAGACAGGATAAGCAGCTGTTCAGCTCCACAAAGAAACACCCAGTTCAGTTTGAGGTGACTGGGCACAAAATGTAGTTTAATAGAGTGCAAGCAGTGACTAGCCATTACAGCCTAAACTAAAAAGGGAGAGCACAAGGGTATAAGGGGTCCCTAAGATGTTAGCTCCCCCCCACACCACTGTCAACAAAACCTGAGTGCATGAGAGAGGCAGAACAACAGCATCAACATTTCAGATTATTATAACAGCTATGAATGTCTGTACCAAACTGGGGGTATTATTAAAGGCCTGTCTAAACAAGCACAGTTTTAGCTTAGACTTAAAAACTGAGTTCTGAACACTGACTTGAAGGTTATTTCAAACCTGGAGGGCTTTGTTTGAAATAGCTCTACCCCCTGCTGTTGCTTTATTAATTCTAGGTACTAGTAGTGAGCCAGCATCTTGTCGTCATGGTTCATAATAAGATCTTTTGCAATGTGGTAGCTAAATGGAATTTGACTGGAAGCCAATGTAAAGCTGATAAAACTGAACCCAAGCCATGTTCTGAATGTGTGCACATAGAAAGCATACAGCTTGTTCCATATAGTGTCCCAGAATGTACCACCAGCAAGGCATTAGGTTTGATAGGATTGTGGCTGATATACCTCGATTCATCAGAACACTCGCAGTTGTGCAACTGTTATGAGTCTAACTTCTCTCAGCAGGCAGTAAAGAAGCCCTGTGCTTGTGATTAACAAACAATACACAGCGCAGCCCTAGTTTCTACCTCTGTGCGTGTATATCTGTAAACCAGCAGGCCTGCTGGTGAGGTATCAGTGCGGGGCAAGCTTGGCTCGGCTGTACGCTCTGAGCAAGTCGGCTAGAGACTTCCTAAAGGAAGAATTAGTCACACTGTCTCCCTGAGCCTCTCCACACTGTTACAATCTCGTTTTCTGTGAAAAAGAAATGCGCTCGCCACACGTCTCACCCCTGTCACCGAAGAATCAAGGGAGTAAACAACACAGCAGCACAACGGGAGCATTTAGAAAAGGTCACCACTGGCACCAAAACAAAGAGCCTCTCTTACTCTTACTTTAAAACACTCTGATTCCTCATCATACCACACATCATAAACACATCACTAAAGGTTAGCCGGAATGGCAGAGCGAAATGCGAAGAACTCCTCAAGGAAATGTGGTCAGAAGCACGGAATGGCTGAAGGATTTGATTCACAGGCTATTGGAGGCGTAACAATGTACAATGTAAATCAATGCAGTGTTTGCAGGCAGTCAGAACGCATGTTCTTGGTGATACTACTTTCTGCCCTTTTTGCTGTTTTTATTATGCGGTTTTCATCCATATGTCTCACTTTATTGATTTGCTTTGTCCAAGGCGGAGCACACGATTTCAATCCAATACACCAGAGAGGCAGTTTTACTTAATCTTACTTATTCTTTTTTTTCTGTATTATTTTATTTCTTTTATTATTTTATTTGATTGAATTAGTTCTGTATTATTTTATCTTATTTTAATGTTATTTTTATTATTTTTTTTCTCTTAAATTTCTTTTGAACTACTTTAATTTTTTTATTATTTGTAATCTCTTACTAATTCAATCTTAACTTTTATCTATTTTTCAGTTTTATTACTTTTTCTACTTTTATGTTCACTGTTATTTTTACATTTTTGTTTAATGTATATTAGTTAATTTCTTCTCAGATTGTTTTAATTTATAATTAATACATTTTGTTTTTAATTTCTTTATATTAATCCCTGTCCATGTAAATGCTCAGCTACATTGAAAATGAGGGTTGCCCTTAATGTACATCCGAGCTTAAATAAAGGTTGATTGATTGATTGAGTTCAACAGCGGAGAGACCTCAGAGAATTGACGGTGACGCATTTCAAAGGTGGAGTGACGAGGCTGACTTCGACTTCTTATTCATATTTTTCCATTCCACCTTAAATGGTAGATTCCAGTGTCTGAGGTACCTGAATGTACCTGCTGCACCATTTAAGATGCCGCATGGAGGTGTTGTGGTCATCACTGTCACCTCCAGGTTAGTGTACCCTGCCTTTGCTCCAGCCCCCCCGTGACCAAGACTAGGGGGATAAAGCGGATGATAATAGATAGATGGATGGAGATAGAAGAGATAAAAAAAAAGAAAGACACTGACTTAAGCTTCATTGAGAGTTAAAAGACATGAAGAGAGATGGAGAGGTTGGTCTGGTTCTACTTGTTTCTGCTGTTTCACAGAATCAATAGGTCAGTACAGGTTTGTCCTGTTAATGTTTGTAACCGCAACTGGCTAGCATAACAGCAGCACTTGTATAGACAGTTTTCTAAGCCACAAACTAGCTAACAGTTCGTTTCAACTCTAGCTGTGAATTCCTTCACTGTTAATGATGTGTTATATCATGGTCATTGTCAATACAAATGATAAAACCTTTATGGACATGAAGATCTAAAAACAAACAATTTTTGCAATCCATTGTCGTTCACATTGAAAATGTGTCCACGAATGTGTAATGGTTGTGGCGTTGTGGATGCATGCACTGAGTAGCTTTATTTGGTAGTAATGGTAGAAACAAGCAAAGCAGTCTTAAACACTCTGGATTGTTTGGAATAGACATGTTAATTACATACAGCCATGTCTAAAAGTTAGGTCAACTAAGAAGTGTGTGAGAGAATGGCGAGACTTTGGAAAGTCAAAGAGCAAACCAAGTTGTACATATACAAGAGTTAATGAGTGCTGGATTTAGCTGCGCACAAGTGTGATAACAGGAAGGCAATCCAAGAGTGAACCAATCCCAAATGATAGAGTTAATGATCTGATGATAAAGAATGTATGAAAACAGTCACTGAGCGCTGCATCCATTTATTAGAATAACACTCTTAAAAATAATAGGTGTTCAAAAGCATTCTTTGGAGCGATGCCACAGAAAAAGCACTTTTTGTTCCAAAAAAACTTTTCAGCGGATGCTTCCTTAAAGCAACACCATGTAGGATTTGTGAATTTGTAGACTTCTCCGGTGGGAATATGCTGAACAGCATTGTGTAACGTTGGTGGTGCTTTGGGTGCTTGTTTGTTGAAAAAGTGTCCTCCTGGTGAAGGACGTGGGTGAATTATCTACTTTTATCATCACATCTTCGTTAGTGTAGTGTTGATTGCACGTTGCAACCTTAAACTAAACATAAACTAAACAATCTGAATGTATGTCTCTGTATATTATGTCTGACTTCATAAATTATTGGGTCTGTTTTAAAACCTAGTGAGTGTCTAAGTAGGCTGTCTAGGTAGGCAGCTGTTTAAGTAGCAGTGTTCTCTCCTCATCTCTCTTCATAAAACAGATTACTGAGACACTCTAGTTAGAGAGAGACTGTGTCACGGCTTGTTCCCACCCACTGCACGTGACCAGTTGTTCAGCTGGTTGCTAAGCTACTGGCCAAAGGCTTAAAAATCTGCTAGTGTAAATGCTAATGGCTCGAGTGTAAGACTGCAAAATGGTCAACGACTGTTACAAATAAAAGGCTATTTTTGTGTGGTTGTACGACAAGAAACACATTAAAACACCCAGAGAATCAGAATAACTTACATTTGAAGATAACTTCTTGGCTAGTAGCTCCACCACGTTGGGAAAAAGTTCTACCTGTGTTGGATCATGGGACTGCCTTAGCAGCTGAGGAAACATTCGATGCTTCCTTAAAATCAGGGCAAAATAAGACAGCATGTTTAAGGCATCTAAGAATTGGGTCAGCCTACATTACAGGAGTGCATACTATGACGTAAAATGCTGCATATGCAGGCAGCTCACTAGGTTTTGAGACACACCCATTGTTTTAGGCTTTACAGGGTGACTTACAGCAGCGTATACTGACCATATTTTCAATTGTTCTTTTAGTTTCTCCATACTCAGCAATGCTATCTCCTTCAGTTTTAACAAAAAAACACATTTTTGTCTTTCTTTTGTAAATATTAGATATGTTAGCACAATTAACATTAATATTTGTTGAAAAACTGCATAAAGGTTCTCATAATAACATAACTGGAACACCACGACACCAATATAACTCACTTATGACATGAATCTGTCAAATCTGCATTGGCATTTAGGAGGTCTTATTCCAACAAGCATCAGTTGCCACAAAGGCTGCTTTAGGCTTATTTATTTATATTTTATTCATAAGTGCTGACACTGAAAACTTGATTATCAGGGATAGTAAAAGACCCGACTTCTAGGGTTAGGCCACAACATACAAGGTGTCTCCCTAACCTTCCCAAACTTCGACCCACCAGACCAAACACAGAAACAAGATGCTAATCTCAAGTGTTTTATTTTGCCATTAAGGAAGCACAAGACTTCAGGGATGGTCTCAGCCCAAAAATAAAAAAAAAAAGATTCCTCCTCAAACTAATTTAACCTTAAAAATCAAAGAAAAGAAGACACAGCAAACTAACCTAACTCTCTAAGCAAAAAACATAATTAAACCCCCAAAAGAAATAGGCTTCAGCCCCTACAGCTTCCAGGCTAAGAAGGTTAAAGCTTTAGGCATGGGCTTTTACACACCACCATAGAAAATCATAAACAAATCACAAAAGTTTAGTAAGAAATTGAGAGCATGCCACACTTCTCCACCTCAAGATCTGGCTGGGCAGGTAATGGAAAGAAGGAGGAGCCCAGAGGCAGCCGGTTGACTTGATTATAACACCAGCTCAACCAATTAGCACAGAGTCTCAGTCAGCTCAGCAAGCACACCTGTAGACTATTAGATAATCAGGGGAACGAGAACTCAGAAAGGTGAGGGGAAACGAGAGAACACACAAACACAAACAGCTCCTGCATGTAACAATCCAATTTGCTTCAATCATAGAATCTAAAAACAAAAACACATCAAACTCTAATACAACAGCAGTAAACAAAAGAATACTCTTGATGTCCTCATGAACTGGTAAACAAAAAATAACATTAACATCGTCCAGTGGAAAATGACTATCTAGAAACCCTCTCAGAACCCATCAGACACACCGATTCAGACCTAGTTTGGAAGCATCTAATTCAATGACTACAGTAAATAACATAATAATCAATAGCCAAAAATAAAAGACACACACACATGAATAAATAGGTGAACAAAGTGTTCATGTTCCTGTTTTCTGTTTAGGTGTAAATGTATATGTATATGTATATGTATACATGTGGGGTTTTTTTTGTTCTTTGTGTGGGGGGGCTGTTCGGTTTTGGCATGTCTGTATAGTTTTGAGGGTTTTTGTGATTTGTTTGAAACAGCTGAACCTCTCCGACGCCGCCCACTGCATTTTCTCACAGTTAGCAATAATAATAAACCTGATTTCTGCTTTTTAGTTAGTTTAATAGTTTAACCGCTCATGTCACTGATGCCCAACTAAAAATATGCTCCGAGATCCAGGAGCCCAAACTGAAATACAGAACTTCACTATTATTTTATGGCTCATTTGGTTTTTGACAGCAGCTGTTGATATGAGATATGAATGATATGAGTGTCTGTGCAGAGTCAGATGATAAAACAGACAGATTCAGCTGACGGTACAGCACAGATATGCTGCTGGAAGAAGGAGAGAGATCTACTGATGAATTCCCTCGTATTATCATAGAATGTGCTCCACCTGAACCAGAGTTGGGCCGGAACTGGGCCGAGATCTCTGACTAGCTAATTGTCTGCATCAAATACCTGCAGTTGCGTTGTTTCTCTGTAAATTTTATTTTGTTGTGTTGCAATGTAAAATGTTTAACTTTACTGTCCATTATCTTCCACTATATTCTGCTAGTTGGGGTCACAGGGCCTGGTGCCAACCCCAGCGTCATTCAGCAAAGGTGGGTACACCACGGACAGGTCCCCAGTCCATCATAGGGTCAACACACACTCACTTACACCTACGGGCAATTTACAGTGACTGATTAACCTAACATGCGTATGTTTGGACTGTGGGAGGAAACCGGAGTACCCGGAGGAAACCCACTCAAGCACGGGGAGAACATACACACTCCACACAGACTGGCCCGGACCGGGAATCCAAGCTGGACTGTCTAGCTATGAGGCGACAGTGCTAACCGCTTCACCACCGTGCTGCTCTTTAACTTTTCATTATTAAATTAAATTTACAATATAATATACTGCATCCCTCTGGGTACAGGCCTGGTGGTCCCTGGCCCACATATTAAGAAACCCTGGTCATTAGCCACCTTGTTTTTTGAATTGTTTACATTTAAATAGCATTCTCCAGACAATCACGAGCATGTACGCTGCTTGTAATTCTTCATATGCAGTATGAATGATGTCTCGTGTAAAGGCCAAAATCTAAATGATCAACTCAGAACAGATGTCTTTCTTAAATGAGGATCAACAAAAATGTTTACTGAATTCATTATGCATCCTTCTACAGGCTGCCAACTTCGAACCAACTCCGGCTGTTTTAGGGGGTATATTTGGAACAGCATTACGCGGCGTGCCACGCACGGATATTGCCAACTGTAATTCATAATTGGGTGGAAGCTGAAACCTGATTTGCGAGAACACGCACCTGCTATGCGATGATGGCAAGAGAGGCTGAATTGCAATGAAGGATTTTTACTTCCCGATGTATACAGTAGGTCCAAACGTTTGTAGAAACATGCTCAGCCAAATGTTTCTCATAGAGTTAAGTAGATTAATAAAGAGTTAATCCCCCTCTTTGCTGTACTAACATCCTCTACTCCTCTGAGACGGTTCCATTACATGTAGGAACATTGCTGGACTCGTTGGATAATCAGTGTTAGATCCATTCCAAGTCATCCCAAAGCGAGCTCAATCTCTCCAGAGAATGCAGATCCACTGCTCTGCAGCCCAAAGCTGGGAGTCTTTCTACCTAGTCTGGCCTTCAAGCTAAAAAAAGCTTCTTTTCTCTTTTTTCTCTTATTGAGGATGAACCTGACACCTGAGTGGGGTTTAATTCATTTTTTTTCCACAGCTCATCCAAGCGTTCTAACTGCAGTCTGCGTCACCGCCTGGGCTACGTCAAAGGTCATTGCCTCAGCGAGCAGCCCATCTCCATCTGAAGAGATAGAGATGAAAAGAGAGGTTGGTGGGGCTAAAACGGAGTCAGGGCGCCCTTCTGATATCTCCCTTATACTCGCTGACACTGAGTCCATTCACTTTCTCTAAGTCACCTCTGCCTATATACTATTATTATTAGACAGCCATCTGTTCATACCTCACGTGTTTCCATCATACACACCCACACATATGTAGCCGCACATACATGCACGGCTTTGGCGTTACCTCATTTTACTATAATTTTAGTATAAATTGCTGGTAGGAGACACTTCAACTACTGTAGCTGTCAAAGCTCTGCAATTATTTACAGTAACACCCTCCAGCAAGTTGCAGTGGCTGTCACATGGAGCTGTCTTCCCCTCTGCTGATGTAAATACACTCTGTGGGCAAATGAGCTGTAGTGAGAAGCAACTATACGCAGCTAGCTAAGGAGATCAGGATCAAAAACCTCTCGAAAGCTCTCTCACTTTAGATGAGGACATTGCCATGCTGCAACACTTGATACGCCTTCTGTTATCAAACGGAGTGTGTGTCTGTGTGTGTGTGTATTTTTTTTTTTTTTGGTTGAAGCATGAGTAAGAGCTCCATTTAAGAAAATAATAGGATAAAAGAAAGAAAAGAAAAAAAGGAGCCATTCTTTTGTACCCGATTCTAGTGTTAGGAATAAGTGTTTTGACCACTGTTATGCTCCATGTCAAAATAAGCCAAGTCTTGGCAGTAATTCCTGAGGGTCATAATCGTTTCCTTTTACGCGTCTACAAGAGTGGTATGAAACGTGGCGATGTGCGAGTAGTTGTGTAAGGCATAGTGGGATGCAATTTGCTGTCAGTGACTCTACTGATACTGATACTGGAGCCACTTTGTGTTGCATCAGTCAAGAACACAATGGTCAAAAATAGAAATGTCAATGGCAAGCATGCAGACCAAAGTGAGGCTGATAGACAAGGATAAATGAAGCAAGGGCTCGATCAAAACATTAGGTGGGTCAAAATCAAACGTTTTATATCTCTTCAAGGAGCAGGAACAAGGCGATGAGCTTAGAAGTAGCAAACAACCAGGCAGAATAAGACCGGAAAAGAAGCCAAACAACTTTTTCAATCTGGTTAAATGTCCATCATTCCAAATGTAGATATAACAAAAGAATGCAACCCATTTGCTGGACTCGTCAGATAATCAGTGTTAGGTCCATTCCAACTCATCCCAGAGGAAGCTCAATCTCTCTAGAGAATGCAGATCCACTGCTGTGATCCACTGGTCTGGCCTCCAAGCTATAAAAAAAGATTCCTTTTCTCTTTTTTCTCTTATTAAGGATGAACCTGACACCTGAGTGGGGTTAAATTCTTAATTCTAATTGAAGGAGCAAGGTGATGAGCTTAGAAGTAGCGAACAACCAGGCAGAATAAGACCGGAAAAGAAGCCAAACAACTTTTTCAATCTGGTTGAATGTCCATCATTCCAAATGTAGACATAACAGAAGATGCAAACCATTTGCTGGACTCGTCGGATAATCAGTGTTAGATCCATTCCAACTCATCCCAGAGGCAGCTCAATCTCTCCAGAGAATGCAGATCCACTGCTCTGATCCACTGGTCTGGCCTCCAAGCTATAAAAAAGATTCATTTTCTCTTTTTTCTCTTAGTAAGAATGAACCTGACATCTGAGTGGGGGTTATTATTTAATTTTAATTGAAAGAGCAAGGCAATGAACTTAGAAGTAGCAAACAACCAGGCAGAATAAGACCAGAAGAAAGAAAAAGAAGCCAAACAACTTTTTCAATCTGGTTGAAAACTTGTAAAGGAGATCCATCATCCCAAATGTAGACGTTACAGAAGATTTTCTAAGCCTCAAGAACAGAAAGACTACCGTTTGTTATTTGTTGTTTTTTTTTGTACGGTGCATAATAAGCCTTCACAGTGCTGAGTCATGTGCTCTGAAAACATCAACCCACACTAGAGTGAAGGAAAGAGAAAAGTATGAAGAAACAAGCAAATGCTCAAAGCAAATGACATCGTGTGTAAAGCATGGTGGAGGTAGTTTCATAGCCAGGCCAAGTATGGCTGGTGTTAAAACTGGCTTTACTTAAACACCAGAAACATGTATTAATATATTTTTGAGTTGTCTCAGTAAAAATCTGTGGATCTTTGTTTATATGGAAGTTGTCCTGTGTGAGAGAAGGACGAGCACAACATCGCCCAGTTTGTAGGTTCTTCAGAACTATTCAGCACAGCGCTGATTACTCATAGGATTTAACTCAGAGGACATAATAGTATCAAAGACTTCTCTTTCATGCACAGTAGCCTACAGTATTGTATCTCCAAAGGCTTTCATTAAAATGCATAACGCTGTTCAGGTGCAGCAAGATAACAACGTGTTTGATCAGTCTGCCCTTGGAAATGTTTAAGGTTCTCCACTGGAATTAGAATGTTAAAAGAATAAGTGCAGGTCATATATTCAGCATTTCTATAACACCGTATGAGGTACAAGGCACAAGACTTTTATAACGTCCACTCAAAGCACCATCTGACCCAGAGCCGTGCGGCCGTCTGCCCTCTGGATAATGGCTTTATGTCCGAAAGTAATATACACGTATTCTAGATACAGTGCTTGCATTCACTGGATTCTTTTACAAGGAACACAACGATCCAGAATGAAACGTCCTCTCCAGCACGCAGCGCTTTGATTCAGGAAATATCCTTTTGAGAAAACAGACACGGCCCGCACTTCAAAACCTACTGCGGAGCCCATTCAAGCATCAAAAGCATACATGCCATCGCACATTCACACAAACGCTTTGGTTTCTTCCATTCCGCCGTAATGTGACACTTCAGCCAAGACGTGTTGGCAAGAAAGCAAGCCAAGAAAGTGTGCTTAGACTGGCTGCTTTAAATAGCAGGGATCTCGGGGGAGCAGTCAGTGTGTTGGGGACTGAATATTTTTATCAAAGGACTTGGGGACATATCCAGGTTAGGCTGATGTGGCAGAGTCCAAAGACAGAAGCGGAGGAGAATCAGATAGCGTTTTCCTTTAAGGCTGAACCGTTTTCTTCGCCTGGACTGCATCTATAAATACCCCGCGGCAATCAGAAGTTTTTTTTTTCCATAATACTTTTCAGTTTGGCGCGCGAACCTTTCGCCCTTTTTTTAACGCTCTTTCTTTCCTACTGTCGCAATGCCCCCCGACTGAGGAGGCTAATCCATTCCCTTTGAACAGGCTGAGCTGGACGGAGCGTTCGGTCAGAGAGTTCGCTGACTGCTCTCTCTCTCTCTCTCTTTCTTTCTCTCTCTCCTTCTTCCCCTCCCGCTCTGCTCTTATCTCCACATCCAGCAGGCCTGACGCAGAAGGCTGAATAAGGGTGGTTCCGGCAGTACAGGGCTCCAAACAACCCCCACCCCCAACACCACCACCCTTTTCCTCCTCCTTGGAGAGTTAAGACTGTAAACCTGCTACCGGGCTCATATACCACTGCTCTGTTTTATTGCCATCGGTCCAATTATTTGATAGGAATCTGGTGATTATTTCCATTTATGTGCACATCTAGAGCACGCGCTGTCCTCCGCGGAGGAATAAAGCATGCTGTTATTTACAAAGATTTCCCCTGTTAGTGTTATCGGCGTAATGAGCGCTTTATATAACGTGAGAATCCAGTCCTTGTTTGGGGAAATGATTCGAGCTAATGAAGATTTCAGAAGTTTTTAGCCGCGAGTGGCCAGAGGTAGGTCAATTGCCCACAAGTAGGCCACCGCGAAAGTGTAAATATGCAACAACATTATTCATTAATGAAACGTCCCATTATGTCATCAGCTGCTGAGTGATAGCTGTTAGCGGAGCCGATGAGCAGGAGATTGTGGCTTTTACAGCAGATTAAATGTTTTAATCAGCGCAAGGGGGGGAGGAGGGAGCTCCAGGCCTGGAGGGCCGGATTCCCTCACAGATTGGCCATTTTCCTGTTCAGCGCACCTGATTTAACTCATCAGGGAAATGTGCAGCATATGCTGGACCCTTCATTTCGCCACCCTTGTTTCAAACTAGTTCTGACTCGAACCACAGCCAACTCAGTTGATATTCAATATTATAATCAATAGTAATCAATCAGGGGTTAAATTGAAGCCACTGCATATTTAAGTGGGACCAACTTCTCATATCATTCCACTGATTATTATAATCATGTAAGTATTCAGTCCTTCCTGCTGTTTTATGACATTTTAACTTGCTGGGTTTATTCATTAAGCCACAACCTTTAAGTGCACGCCATTATTTATCTTTTTAAAGCTAAAGTCATTCCAAAACATTCTCCTGCATCGGAATCCAGACAAATTTAGATAGATACAGTCGTCAGTACTAAGTCACCACTGCTGTCATGTATAGTCAAGACAGCTGATATTGCCTTTAAAGGTAATTGTTTGATAGTGATTTAATAAATCAGTGTTTGATGTCATGATGGGTATCTACAGTACATTTACTTTACATTTACATTTAAGGCATTTAGCAGACGCTCTTATCCAGAGCGACTTACAAAAGTGCTTAGTGTTCAGTTAGAGTATCTCTATCTAGTACAAACAGGATTAAGTCCAAACTACTCTTATACTCAAACACTGCCATAAACACAGGGCCAGTGCTGATACCTAGAAAAAAGACAATGCAATACCCAGCAAGACTGGAACACCTACAGAGAAGAGAACAAATACAAGACTACATACAGTACAAGTGCAATACTTAGCCAGTGCTCCTAGAAGATAAAGTGCAATTACAGTTTATACCAGTACTTTAGTATATAGTGTTTATAAGTGCTTTACAAAGAGATGGTGGTCTTCAGTCTGTGTTTGAAGACTGCGAGAGAGTTCGCTGTTCGGACAGCCAGTGGAAGTTCGTTCCACCATCTGGGTGCCAGGACAGAGAAGCGTCTTGTTGCGTGTCTTTTGAGTGATGGCGGGTCAAGCCGAGCCGTACTTGAAGCGCGAAGGGCTCGAGGTGCGGTTCCACTTTTGACCATTTCCATAAGGTAAGGAGAAGCTGGTCCATTCTTGGCTCTGTAGGCATCAGAACTTTAAACTGAATGCGAGCAGCTACAGGAAGCCAGTGAAGGGAGCGCAGCAGTGGTGTGACATGAGTGAACTTGGGAAGATTGAAGACGAGCCGTGCTGCTGCATTGTGGATCAGTTGTAAGGGCCTGATGGTACACTTAGCACAAATTAAGACATCAACTTTATGAGTTCAGCGAAGCTATACTGGTACACTAGTGCTCAAAAGTTTAGGGTCACTTGTCATAATGATAATAATAATTGTTATTCAGTAATAACAGTCAAATCTGGACACCAAAGCAATAGTTTATTCCCAGTGTAGAATATTTTGGGAAAAACATGAAATTGTTACTAAATAGTAAGCTATAATTTGTACATTTGTTGGAATATGTTGTGAGAAAACTACTATGAATAGCTGTTTACAGTGCTTAATTTATAAAACATCAGGTAATGGAACACTAAAGGTGGGGTGATCCAGCAAGTGGCAGTGAGGGAAAAGGTCCTGGAATGCATAGGCACAACAGTGCTTCAAGTGTCCATCTAACATAGTAGCGATCTGTGCAATAAAATAATCTCAGCTTTAATGACTGCAGTAAGGAGCTGCAACCATAAAATCTGAAAGATGCAACTGGATGAATAGTTTTTGATGTCCTACAAAAAAAAGACGTCAAAGAGGTGGTGGATCCACTTAAATAAGTTCTGGAACGCAGGTGCCTGAAATATGTAAGGTGGCGGATCTTGTTCCAGGAGGATCCGGCACAAATTAAGCACTGGCTGTTTAATTAACAAGATTTGCTTACAGGTTTTCAAATAATAGGCAATGTGGTTGTCAGATTCTTTATTAGTTCATTCTCAAAGCTGTACAGATTTCTCAGTTATCATGAAATCACTTACAGCTTTGTTTATCATCCAAAACCTCTCAATTTTTAAGGTTTTCTATGAACTGTTTAAAAGAAATTAGTTTCATTGTAGAAACATTTAAGGCAGCTTGGTTTTATATAAAGAAAGTCTGTGGCCCAAGCTTTTAAGTGATGTGTATGTGTATGTCTGGTAGGAGGTTTGAGGTCATTTGAGAAGTAGGCATCTGAATGTGATTGGATGACTTTGGACATTTCACAAACGCAGTTTGTACAGTGTAATAGTGTAAAAGCATCACTGTGACTCACTGTGACTGTCAATCAGATGATAGTTAATATAATTTTTTTTTTTCATTCCACATCTGGCACATTGGGAATGCAACTAAAAGTCAGTGCAAATGCACTGCTTTAATTTAAGGGTACTTCAAATTTCTGCTCAGAGATGTTTGATGTAAAATGTTCAATTTTAGAGAATCTTGCTGGGTCTGTAATGTTCACAGTGGTGGTGACAGAATCCAGATTTCTCTGAAATTGCAGGAAGTTATTATATGAAATAGGTGTAGTTGCTGTGTCCTAAAATTTTTTACATTCCATTTATGGCAGAGAGGTAAAAGCAAGGTGTTGTTGTGAAAAACATTTGTTTCAGATTCACTACAGTTTTGCCCTCATCATCCTGGTGGTTTAGGGTAGTTAATAAAACATCGATTTGTATTGAACATGGTTTTAAGTTTAGAATTATTCTGAAATTCTAAATTTTACCTCTGCATTTAACCCATCCATGCAGTGAAACACCCACATATACACACACAAGTGAGCATACACACTTGGGGGCAGTGAGCAGCCCTATCCACGCCACCCAGGGTTA
Source organism: Megaleporinus macrocephalus (assembly GCA_021613375.1). Lineage (NCBI taxonomy): Eukaryota > Metazoa > Chordata > Actinopteri > Characiformes > Anostomidae > Megaleporinus > Megaleporinus macrocephalus. Next base: position 45,624,291 of record CM038703.1, on the reverse strand, counting down.
ACCCCCAGCAGTTGGGGGGTTAGGTGCCTTGCTCAAGGGCACTTCAGTCGTGTCCTGCTGGTCTTGGGCATTGAACCGGCAACCTTCCGGTCACAAGACCAGCTCCCTAACCTTCAGGCCATGACTGCTCCTCACGTGCTGTGACACCTGCTTTCTTTCACCACCACTGTAAACAAAGGTATTAGGTTTCTCTACAATTAACTTTTTAATGAAACCAGTCTATATCTTTGTTTACACATCACTGACTGTATTTAAAGAAATTCGTTTTTTTAGTTATTTAGTTATAATAAACATACCACCAAGTTTAAAGACATTGGTCTCCCATTGTTCATCTCAATGGAAAACATATGTGCTCACCTCCAAATTACCAGTATAAGCCTATAATGAGAAAATGCAGGCTCAAAACAAGCCAATCAAATGAAATTTAAGCCATTTTGTACTTATAGTGTAGCTTTATTTAAGCTGTATAGTAATAATATTTTCATTACAGCCGAGGAAACCAAAAATAAAGGAGAAAAATAAGTTTTAGTAAAAATGCAAAGAGGAATTAAATAAATAAAAGCCAATAAAACTAAGTTGAAAAATAAAAAGACGATATGGAATTCTGTCTTTACAAAGTCTTTACAGTCGGGAGTCACTGGTGGATGCAGTTCTTCAGTTCTTCACTGCTACCATATTAAAAGAATCAGTTTGTCCAAGTACATACTGAATAACAAGTCTTTATTGTATAATAAATGGGATTTTAGGAAGTTGAGATGGTTAACAGACTTTTTAAGGCCGTGTTTTAAGATGCGTATCAAAGTTTCACCAGTTAAAGCTCTGCTGAATAACTTCTCTCTTGAATATTAAAGCAGTGGTAATTCCTCCAGCTGCGTAGATCAAGAAAGCATATTGATCAGGAGCGAGACAAACGATTCAAAGGCTGGATGGTTTTCAGATCCGTAAACAAACTCCCATGACGGCAGAAGAGAAGCGACGTACAGTATCGCTTTCTTTTTCTCCCACAGGGGGAGTTTTTATTTGTCTTTTGCGCTGGAGACTGGGGCCCTCCAGAGAGCAGGAAAACACAGTTCAGAGACAACACACAGGCATCTGAAGTCCTTCTCTCCCCCTTACGTCTGCCAGCACGACGCCAATCAACGCTGCACTCCAAACCCGCTGAGCAGCGGAGGATTTAAGCAGAGAGGAAAGAGGGAAAAATAGAAAAAGAGCGAGAGAGAGAGAGAGAGAGAGAGAGAGAGAGCATGGCCTTCTCTCTTCTTTGAATCCACTCCCTCTCTCTCTCTTCCAGTGGAGATTGTCTCTCACTCTGTCAAAAGGACAGCAGGACGCCCTCGCGGTGAGAAAGTGCACGCAGTCGTCATGCAGCCGAGCAGACTCCTCTCCATGGCTGCAAACTGTGGAGATAGCCTTCCCATCATGCTCCAGGGCGCAGGCATCAATAACGAGGCATGGGTGAGCCTGTTAGTAAGTAAACAATGCCCTCTGAATCATGAACAAAGGAAAGTAGAATTGTCTTCGTCTTGCTCTCAGACCAAAGTCGTGACTGCGTTAGTACGGATGGGGAAGCGGAGCGCCCGCATGAAACCGGGAACGCATCAAAGTCGTGCTGGTTCTCCCCATGACCAGTTCTATCAGACGTGGGCTATAAACAAACAGCAGCCCAATGCCTGGCCCAGTTTGACCTCACACAGGTGAAAGCATCCAAACGTGTGCTCCTGAAAGGTAAAGGTAGTTCCTAGAAGGAACCTCTTGGCTCGGATGTTTATTTCTAGAAAAACACTTGAATTAGTACAGAACCTGGACATGGAAGTCCTTCAGCTTTAAATAGCTTTCTTAAGCATTCAAACTGCTGGGTGATTATAAAGAGACTGCTATGAATAACATCATCGTCTAAGTCAGGGGTGTTTAATTAGAGTTCAGTAAGGACCCGTTAGAGATTTCTTCAGGCCAAGGTCCAGACCGTCATCATTTCTAACTTGTGTTCTGATTCAGTGCCATATCCTGTTTACTGAAGTAGCCTAGTATCAGCATCTTATACCATCAGCTACTGAAACACCAACACATCACACATACCGTTCAGTATATTTCAGTATTTTTACTGTTTAAATGCTGAACTAAATGAATTATTTATAAATGTCCAGTTTATTTTTTTCCTCACTTCAAGTAAAAACAATGGCTACATATAAAAAACCGAATGCTTTTGAAAAAAAAAGCATCTTAAAGTGTTTATTTATAGAGAAAGTAAATAAAACGTGTGTTTTCTTGTTAACTCAGCTTCACAGATTGACATGTTGGTTTTACAGAGCGGTATTCTCCAAAACTAGACGAGCAGGTCCATTCCAAAACCGTTCCTGTTAAACACTCAGTTTTCTCTGTTTACTTTTCTGTTTTTAGAGCTCGTTATTCTTTCTGACTCGCTTTGGTCTCCAGCTGCTGCTTCTAGCTTCGTACCTCACCTGTGTGCACGTGGCACACGCCCCAATCTGCACTGATCTGATTGACTGAGGAGCGCCTTTGATGACTTTACAGCTCACACGCCGTAAAGCCCATATATCGTAAAGACAAGAAAAGCTCGGCCTCTTAAAATAAACACTGTCAAGATTAAATAATTCTTAATAGTTTATCCGTTTGGGTCCACATTGGACAACGTCTGGGTCCGGACCCAGACCGAGGTCCGCCTATTAGTGACCTCTGGTCTAAGGAAAAACACATATCACTATTTTTATTGATTTTTATTTTTCTGTATCATTTAAACAAAACAGCTGTAATTTATATTGTGTTAAAAGTTTATCACTAACGGACCAATGGAAATGCTTTAAAATCAATTGGAATAAATTCTGCTTCTATTGGTTTACATTAAAAGTTAAGAAGGTTTTTGCCCACTCCTGTAAAGTTGCCATTTTGGAGATGGTTGAATTTTTTTGGACATTGAAGATATGTACGATATTTAATTATAATCAATTCAAATCAAATAACATGTAGTTCTATAGTGCTTTTAATAGCTGATGTCATCACCACACAGCTTTACAAGAATTTAATGATAAGAAACATTCAATAGAGCATAAATAAGAATAGGAAGAAAATAAAAACCCCTGGAGAGCAAGCCATAGGCGACAGTGGCAAGGACAAACTCCCTCAAAACTGGATTAAGAAACCTTAAGGAACCAACACTCACAAGGGAGGGACCCATCCTCTTCTGATCAAACTACTCAAACAGTACTGACAATAACTGTCCCACCATATACATCTACTCAGCTGCTCAGGTGTGCTTATATAATCATGATATATATAACTAAGATGAATTGCAGTACAGATGAAGAACAGTAAGAGTGATGATGACAGTTAATGAAGGTAGAAGGTTTGTGGAAACTAGTTAAAGTCCATGTTCATTTCAATAAAGTCTATAATGGAGGTTATAGTCAGCTAGTCTGAGGCTATGTAGCTGGTATGACACGGGTAACAGCAGGGCCCAATGATCAGTCTGGTGGATGACTTGGGTGGCAGGGGAACCTGGCAGTCTGTCTTCCATCAGCGTTCTGAAACACTGAAACATTGGCATCCCTCCACTCCATCATCCACAAACCTAAGTGACCGCATGCAAGCGATGGGATTATAAGATCATTTCAAGCCTGAGCTCACACTGTGGATTTCCAGGATAAACTCGAGCTAAATAACCCCCTGAGCCTAAACATTCACACATATGAATAACATGTTTGTGTCATTACTAGATACGATTTTCTGAAGACTGGACTGGAAAGAAGATGCCTGAGTTGTGTGCAGCTTGGGGCTGTACAAGCAATCCAGACCAGATCCAGAGAATTAAATTTCACAGGGAAGACTGAACAAATGTTTTTGGTTGTATTTGGCCTTTATAATAATAAAACAACTGGCTGGCTATAGACTATTAGTAGCTAACATTGACAATAAAACTAGCTAGCTGTAAAAGTTAAGAGGCTTAAGAAGAAATCATGTAAATTCACCCCAATTGAGATTTTCATCTAAACGCAGGTATATATCAAGTCAATAGGAGGTTTTTTGAACCCATAATGTAGCTAAATATCACACATACAGCAATTACAATAGTAAAAATGGAAGCTGTTGCATTTGTGTACTTACATAAGTTGTACTACCATAATCTGTCTGTTACGGTGAATATATCTCTGGTAGTTACGTTGTTGTTACATGTATCATTATGTTTTCTTAAGATCACAACTTAAGGTTTTGCTGTCTTAAGATCACAGCTTGTGATCTCAAGATAGTAAATGTTGTTTTCTCTTATGATCACAATATATATGTCTGGGGTTTTTAAGATATTGTTTTCTCAAGATCACAACTTCTTTTCTGGTGGACTCAAGAAAGTGACTGTCATTTTCTGGACATGACATCTTATTTGTCTTAAGATCTCAAAATAAAGAAAGCTGTGAACATTGTTTTCTCAAGATCTAAACTTATTTTACTTTACTTTTATTTTACTTTGTTTTCTCAAGATCACAGATTATTTTTATGTGATCTCAAGATAGTGAATGTTGTTTTCTCAAGATCACATCTTATATTTCTTGATATCTCAAGACAGTGAATGTTGTTTTCTTGAAATCACAATTTAGTTGTCTTTGAAAACTTTTCTGGAGATGACAACTTATTTGTCTCGGGATCTCAAGCTAAAGTTGTTTTCTCAAAATCACATCTTATATTTCTCTTAGATATCTCTGATATCTCAAGATGGTGAAAGATGTTTTCTCAAGATATCAACTTATTTGTCTTGGGACCTCAAGATAAAGAAAGCTGTTTTCTCAAGATCACATCTTATATTTGTTGATATCTCAAGATGGTGAACGTTGTTTTCTCAAGATCTCAACTTATTTTACCTGTGATCCCAAGACAGTAAATATTGTTTTCTCAGGATCACAGTTTACTTGTCTTTGGAATCTTTTCTGGAGATGATAACTTGTTTGTCTTGGGATCTCAAGCTAAAGTTGTTTTCTCAAGATCACATCTTATATTTCTTGGCATCTCAAGACAATTAATTTGAGTTGATAGGAAGATTATAAAGATATAGACATATTAAAAAGATTTCTTTCTTTTCTTTCATTATCTTATCATGTCTTACATTATATTCTCTGAGGTCATATAAACCAACAGCCAGCCAGCTGTACTTATCGCTCTGCAAGGTTCTTTCTATATACTTTTTTTATAAAATTGAAAGTGAATTCCACAGTTTTTTATGAGTAAGATCGTCTCCCCCATTCATCTACCGGCAGACGGCTCTCCTTGACATGGCTAGTTTGACTACAAAGGAAAGTCATGATCTTTGGAGCTCAGTCTGGACGCACATTTGATCTATTTAATTTCCTTATTGGTGTTTTTATTTTTTACATGAAAAAGGATGCAGAAAAGGACACCCCCACCCGCACCCCACCCCATCTCTATTCCAGTTTCTTTTCCTCTTCAAGGACTTTACGGTTTATTACTCGGAGCTCAGGTGGAGCAAAAGTCGCTTTTTGAAAAGAGAGTGGAAAAAGTGACCGAACGCAGGCAGGAAAACGGAGGTTGCGTGGCGAGAGTGAAAAACGAAGTGAAAAAGAAAAGGCTTTCCTACCCGAGGAGAAAATGGAGAAATTAATGGAGAGGAAAGAGAGAGAGGGAGAGAGAGAGGTGGAAATGGAAAGGGCTGGTGTTGACTGGATGTGTTTACGGCCTGTCGTTTCTCCACGGCTGTGGAGTGTGATACTGAGCGGGGCTTTGGACGGACACAGAGAGCGGAGAGCAGTTGGTCATTTCACAGCTCCTGCCTCCTACAAAACAATGTTGGAGTAATTAAGCCTAATTACATGCTAATCACCCCCTTTCCATCTCATATCTTTAATTCGCTGTCACCGCCTTCCACGCCGAACCCCGCTCCGCTGATAACAGCCCCGTCCACAGATGTGCACAAGCACTCTTCAGCGCGCCTTTCCGCCGTCCTGAGGTTCGTTCTGCATATTTTAAAAGCAATTAAAATTCAGAATCGGCTGATAACGGCGCTGCGAATCATAAGTTTGGGCACACCTACTGTAGAATCTCAACATATTTTTCAGCACTGAGCATTGGTTTGTGATACTAATAGGCAACATGATAAAGGGCAACACCACCACATTTTCAAAATCATTAGAGATGATATACAAGTTACATATAATGTAGGATATACACTACCGCTCAATGGTTTAGGATCACTTTAAAATTTAATTTCATGCAATTTTCATGCAATTCATGCAATTTTCATGCAATTCACAAACAATATTGTCCATTTCACAATTAATGTAAGTGTATCAGATGATTTTTAAAGAATAAAAATGTTTGTATTAAAGCCTATTTTTGTATAGAGGCTTATTTTGCATATGGTTCTATTACCAGCAATTCACAGTCCCCTGTCTAAATCTCCTGGTACGGCCGCCAATCCAAGTTAAGGATGTTATTGGACTAATTGGTTGTTAGGACACTCTTGCTTAATTGTGATGCACAGCTGAAAAACATTCTACTAATAAGTGAGTATAAAAGGGAGAACAACATTCTAGGTTAGTTTAGTATCTGAAGCATCAGCAGTTGATGGCTTGCTGACCGGATCAAAATGACCAGAAAGAAACAACTTTCTTTAGAGACCCGTCAGTCCATTGTTGTGTTAAGAAAGGAAGATACTCCATTGAAAACAAGAACATTTCACTGTATTGCCAAACTTTTGAGCAGTAGTGTATAAGTTAACACAATCTCTCTGGAGTCTTCTGAAGCGTCTGTCACATGCTTTGATCAAAATATCACAAGGATGATGCATCGCAGTTCACCCTGTCTCAACCGCTACTACGTATTTTATTTTTTTATTCATGTGTTGATCAAATTAAGTTAATCTTACAGACATTTAACTAACATATTAACAGTTTGTATGTATTTGTGGATCCTGAGAACACTGAGAACTTTCTAGAAAATAACATCATAGATGGTAGATGATCTCAGCTGTTATTGTTAGCTAGAAACACAAAATGATTATTTAAATACTTTTATTTCACTCGTATGCACTTACGCCAATGACAGTTGATACTGAGCCATTTTTTTTAGAGTCACAAGGCTGGTGGGAGTTCCTTGCCACTGCCCCCCTTGGTCTGTTCATTGGGGGCTTGCTTCTAGATTTACTCTAAATCTGTTGTAAAGAGTGCTATATTGATAAACATTGATTTGATTTGACCTGAGTTACATTTTACATTCAATAATATAAAGATGTTTTAGTTCAGTCAAATTCCCACTTTAATAGAAAGCAGATTATATCTTGTCATTTCTCTTTTGCAAAAAAACTGTAAGCCTGATTGAATAACTGGTCCTACTTTGAGAACAAAGCCAAGGTCTGTCCATTTCATCTGCTTTGAAGTTAACATTCAAACCTTCCAACTATTTAAACCACTTTAGCTTAAATATGCACATTAAATAACACATTAAAAAAAACTGTCAAATCATTGTTTGGGCAATACCTACTCTTCCTACCAAGGCATATACTTGAAGCTGAGCTACAGTCATATATAAACGTTTAAACACACCAATTAAGTGATATGAGTTGTTTTTCTAAGTGAAAATAGGGTCGCTCTACTTACCATATAGCAGTACTTTATAGTTACAATTATAGACTGTAGTCCATCTGTTTCTCTGCATACATTGTTTATTCCCTTTTTGTACTTTAATGGTCAGGATCCCCACAAGACCACCACAGAGCAGGCACTATTGGAAAGGTGGCTCATTCTCAGCACTGCAGTGACACTGATATGGTGGTGGTGTGTTAGTGTGTGTTGTTCTGGTATGAGTGGATCAGGCACAACAGTGCTGCTGGAGTTTTGAAGATCTCACTGCTGGACTAGAAAATGACCAATACAAACTGTGCAGCGATAGATGAGGTATCATCATTAACTTTACATCTACGTGGTGGACCATTAAGGCAGGAGTGTCTATTAGAGTGGACTGTGAGTGGACACAGTGTTTGAAAGCTACAGCAGCAATGCCGTGAGAAGAACAGGGTAACAAAGTATGCAGAGATGCAGATGGACTAATCAATCAACCAACTTGTATCTACCCTCGTTGTCCATATATATATATATATATATATATATATATATATATATATATATATATATATATATATATATATATATAGATATACAAACACACAGTGATTTTCAGCCTACAGCAGTATAGTCCCATTCACAATAACGTTATAAAGAGTTTTAAAACAATACAGGTGACAGTGTTGGCATGTTAGTCCATTCTTTTACACACTCCTACATTGTTGGTCCACTATCATTATCATGAGCTATCATTTCTGTTTAAGCCACTTACACCAGCACAACGCACATTAACACACCACCACCACAGCAGTGTCACTGCAGTGCTGAGAACAAATGACCACCCAAATAACACCTGCTCTGTGGTGGTCCTGTGGGGGTCCTAACCACTGAACGACTGAACGACTGGGGGCTAACAAAGAATACAGAGAAACAGATGGTCTGTAACTTTAGAATCACCAAGTGTACCTATATGGTAAGTGGAGCTGATAAAATGGAACAACAAGTGTAGATACAAGAAGCTGTCCTGAATGAAGTGCCCAGTCAGTGAATGCCTTAAAGCATAGTTAAGTGGGCAACTCTTGATTCCTAATGATGGGTTGTCACATTGTTTGAGGTGATCTTTGGAATTCCTTTCATAAAAGGTGATGTGCATGAAGGCAAGGACTCTTGAGGACAATGGTTTTATTATTTTCAATTAAAAAAATTAAAAAGAAACCCATAAGGCACCGCAACACAGCAGCCGCAACCCAATGTGTGCTATTATTTCATCAGTATTGCATGCTTTACACAGTACAACACCCGTGTAATCTGTGCTCATACTTTGCTTCACAAAATCATAGGTAAGTCGATATGTCAAAGCATATCTTCAGGCAGAGCAGGGCTTCCAGGGCTGCTTTATTAAATATTGGGCCATGGGAATAAACCTCCAGAAGACGTGATGAAATGAGTAATTTATTGTAATAAATTTCAACGAGTTACAGGCGAAATCACCTTTGCTTATGCCCTTTGCTTATTAGATTCTGCTCAGTCAACATCACGCTGTTCATGACTTAAAATAAACCCACTGCACAAAACAAATACAGGCAGCTATGTGTCTACAACGTTCACCGAAGAAGACTATGAACTTGGTCGGCCAGATTTGAAGCACAAGAACCAGCCTGACCACTGCTCACAGCCACGCACAACACTATCTTCTATACAGTCCAGATCCAGTAACCAGACGTGATTCTATAAACACCTAACGGCATCAGGCTACTCTGAGTCTTTCTTAAAACAAGATTTCTGCAAGCAAATACTTTATTACCTTACTTAAGTAGAGATTTTGGTTAAGTACTTTTACACTTTTACTGGAGTAAAAAGCTTGAGTTGATACTTCAACTTCTACAGAAGTACTTTAAAGCCTAGTATATATACTTCTACCTTTATATTTTAGACAGCTTTGCATAAAAACAGAAGGATTTTCAATCCACGCCAAAGCGTTCAAGCTTTTGCGTTCAAGGTATTTTTAAAATACCTTCGACCTTCTTTTCATAACAAAGATTTCAGTCTCAAGTTCCAGTCTTCCAAATAAATCTGATCTGACTGTCATCTAGAAGACTAAACTCCATCGAGTGCCGCATTAAACCACAAAATTCCATTCTCCACTCATATCGTTGTACTAATGTCCTTTTAGCTGGAAGTAAGTCAGCTACTGGGCTTTTTTGGCTGACTGCTGATGAATCACATCATAATTGATGCTATAATCTTAATATCATAATATCATATCTTCCTCTTTCATTTTCCTCTCTCATAGACTTCTGCAGTCGTGCGTCATCCTGTAGTCAGTGTCGTGCCCATATAAGTAGCCTAAGCTGGATTTCTGTCGGACTCAAAATGAATGAGATTTAACAAAGAGGCTCCTGATATGTTTTGTCCTTGCTAGGTTTTTCGTCTGAATGTCACTGGGACTTGAGATGAGGTCGTTAAGAATTTTAAATATAATTATTGCACATTGAACTGACATTGCATGAAACTAAGAGCACTGTCAAGCTTGAACACTATTATATAACAACACAAGCTACTCCTAATGCACTTCACCACAGCCAAAGCCGCTTATATACCACACCTGACAAAGCGTGCTGGTGTATTTTGGTGAGATGGTCCTTCTTATGATAAAAAGTGGGTAAAAAGTGATGTTGTGATGGCTGAACACTGAATACACTCTCTATATGTATTTCATTACATTCCATAAAAAGTAACATATTCAGGACACGTTTAAGTACAGGAGGCAGGTGGGATAATTCATATGGGTCCTTGTTATTAGTGGTTGGCAGTTTTCTTCATGTAATTATTCTGTTAATACGTTTTATGAAAAATTCCTTATCATGTAAAAAGACAAATTCTCTCTCTTACCACCTGTTTCAGTTCACTGCTGCTCCCTCGTTTCCCCGAGCAGACGTCCAGTACAGCGCAGACACTCAACTTACAAGTTGCTTAAAAACAAGCATGTCGTCATCCCTGCATCTTTAAAGGAGAGGCCAAAGAAACGTGTTCTTAATTTTCAATAAAAGTCAATGGAACCAGAATTTTTCCCAGGTTTGGAACCTTTCTATTGGTCCATTCATCTTGAAGTTTTCAACTGTCATGTTTATAGGATGTTAAAAATGAAAAATGGTCAAAAATGGAGATTTTTTTTTTCTTTAAAAAGCGATGCTATAAATAGGACATCATATATATATATATATATATATATATATATATATATATATATATATATATATATATATATATAAACTGACCATACACTGGTAGCTAACTCATTTGTCAAAACTGAACTGATATTGGATTTAATGGCAACAACATGTTTAGTTTTTTTTCTTCCACACAGTAAATGAGATCCTACACATCTCCGCTTCTGTCTTCAGTGTAGAGTGTAACACTCTTTCTACTAAACTCTTAAAAAGGTGGCCAGTTTTAAGATTTCTAGATATGCCACAACATGTTAGAAAGTTTTTAGAGGTATGCCTGGCATAACTACTGGGTGAACCAACTGGGTGCACCAATTTGCTACAGCAGCAAAAGTTAGGTAAGTATAGAAGTTTACTGATTATGGTTAAAGCAAACAATGACCTTTTCTAAATTTGTATTCGAGCATCTATTTTTTTCTTTACAAAGAGACTAATACGTTTTAATATTAAACCTTTATAAATAAAGGCAGGGCAGCTGAACTGTGAATAACTGTGTGTGATGACTAATACGCATACGTACAGCATTAGTCAAAGGTTTGGACAAACCTAGCCATGTTTTTTCCTAATTTGTACCATTTGTCTAGTAATAGTATTAGTGAATAATTGTGAAATTATTCCTAGTTTAGAATAAAACATCTGGTTGTGGTTAAAATAAAGTTTATAGTGTCTTTTAGAAATGAGCTCATTTGCTCTGATGCAGTTTCACATACTTTTAACATTCTGACCAGCAGCTTCATGAGGAGCCACATGAGCTACTATTCTATCAGGACTGAAGAAGATAGTATACGTGCTGAGATCATGTTGTTTCTGGTGGTTTTATAGATGTTATAAAACAAGACAGTTCTTTTTTATTTAAATGTAATATTTGTTTTAAAAATATTTTTCTACATAAACATCAATTTCACTATTTAACACATCCACACAGCTGTTAGGCCTGTGCTTGGTTTGAGCTGGAGCAGACAAGACGTAGGGTGGCAGGACAGACGGGGGTGGAGACACAGCTTTAATCAACATATGCTTTTAATAAAGAACCAAAACAAACTCAAAATACACAACGTTAACAAAAACGCAAACAAAATGAAATATAAACAAACAGGCTAGAAGGACAGGTAATGCCTGGTTTACACTACACAACAGTTTGAGTGCTCAGGTCTTTGTGCTGTTCACACTATATGACTGGTTGTGCTATAATCCAGAGTCTTTCAGTTGTCGTAGCTTTTACACTACATGACTACATGATCGGCGACACAGGGTCACCAATTACACGATTTTCACCCTGGGGAACCACCCATTCCTCTGGCTGCTGCCAAAAACATGTTTCTTATCATGAGAACTCACGAGAACTAAACTCTCATTAGAACTAAACACATGTGAGAACTAGCAAAACCACGTAGACCATACGTTACTTCCAAAACTGACATCAACAAACAAGCAATACAAGTTGTTACTGCGCTGAGTTGAAGCGACAAATGAAATAAGGAACGAATATGAAGGAGAAGATGAATAAAGACATGGGGACAGCAGGGGCTGTCTGTTCTACAGAGAGAGTTGGAGGTAAATATTTTATCAATGAAAACATACATGTCACTCGCAGCTGCAGTGAGATTGCATCAACGGTGATGCGGTTCTCTCTCTACACGATCCTATTCAATATAGGAAGACGCTGCTATTGATTCACAGTCACCGACTGGCCTAGATATTAAACATGGTAGATGTTTGCCGGGTGTCTGCGATTAGCTGGCGAGAGTGATCTCTAATTTGCCTCCGAAGCAGAGGTTTTGACCATGATCTACAAAAAACTGACTGGAAAATAAGTCTAAAATCATGTAGGCATGAACAAGCGAGATGCAGAGACACAGAGAATATCCGACAGGACAGAGGGAATAAATACACAGACTAACGAAGGGAAAACAGTCTGACGAGACTAATGACAAACGAAGCACAGGTGAGTGAGGCGGGGCAAGGGCGGCGCAAAGAACAAGGGGAGCACATGACCACAACAGAAGCACATGGCGAAGAATGTAAACACACACACATGGACACAGGCAGGCGAGATAGGCAGGGCATGACAACAGTATAATCAACATGACTTTATAATAATAAAAATATATATTCAGTTAGGAGGTGGCACGGTGGTGTAGAGGTTAGCAGTCTCACCTCACAGCAGGACAATCCAGGTTGGATTCCCGGTCCAGGCCATTCTGTGTGGAAAATGTTCTCCCCATGCTTGAGTGGTTTCCTTCGGGTACTCTGGAGGAAATCTGGATGTCCAAACATATGCATGTTAGGTTGATTGCTTACACTAAATTGCCCGTAGGTGTGTGTGCAAGAGTGAATGTTGGCCATGCAATGGACTGGTGAACTGTCCATGGTGTACCCCGCCTTCGCCCAGTGACGCTGGGATTGGCTCCAGGCCCTTCTGTGACCCCGACTAGCAAGATAAAGCGTCAGATAATGGATGGATGGATATTTAGTTAGGTGTGTCCCAATTTTTGACTGGTGGTGTCCGTTCTGATTGAAGTGATCTGTTTGAATGAATGATGTGCTTCCAATTAACATTTTTTGTAAACTAACATTCCTAATGTTGGCGTTCGTAGAGTACATAGAAACTAAACACATGTTAATAGAAGTGATAGGACATGGAGCAGGTAGGGCTCTGTCTGCACATAGTGTGTCTTCCTCCACACTGCAGCTTTACTTTAGCTGGGTGGCAATACAGTATCACTAGTGTGTGTTTTATGGAAAAGTCACCATCAGAAATGGGTCATTGATAATAAAGGCTGTGACAATCATCCCAGAACCCCCCGAATGTATCTCATACAATTTCTTGAACACCTGCAAGGCCCCTTTATTTTTACAATAGATTTTTACTTAATAATTAAACAGTAACTGCCCAGATATGAGTTCATTCTGAGTGAACAGTGCTTATATAAGCATCTTTTAAATGTTCGCCAGTCTTGCTTAGAGTATTTGTAGACCAAGTGCCCCATGTGACTAGACCTAAATCCAGCCACAGTGGTATATATGCCTCATACTTGCATACCAATTTAGAGGTGTGTTAGCAGAACAGACGTGGGTTCTGAACATCAAATATAAATGTGCTAATACGAGCGCTACTCAATTCCCTAAGCAAATTAGAGTATGAGAATAGAAGCTGGAAGATGGTCATCAACAATGAATTCGCTCATTGCTGCTTATGGTTCAGTCTCAGGCTTCACAGGATTTTACAGATTATGGTAAAATGGGGTTGTTGGAGCAATGCAATGGAAGGAACCCATTTTTGGTTCCTTAAAGAACCTTTAATTTTTGAAAAGTGTCAAGAATGATGATTAAAGGGGAACATTTCTGCATGACAAAATCCTAAAGATGTCATGGATAACTTTGCAGTAGTAATTGAAGCACCAGTTCGCTAACCCCTAACCCAGGTAACATCAGTTACATTACTTTCTGTGTTTGCTCTTATATGTTATATCATAATGTTTGTCTGTACGATAGACGAAGGTTTTGTTATAGGATTTATCCATCCATCCATCCATCCCTTCCATCCATACATTATCTTCCACTTTATCCCGCTAGTCAGGGTCACAGGCGGGTTGGTGCCAATCCCAGCGTTATCAGGCGAAGGCTGGGTACACTATGGACAGGTCGCCACGCCATCGCTTGGCCAACACACACTATAGCATTTATTATGATCACAAATATCTAAGAAAAAAGTTTGCATCAGCACAATATTGGATGTCCATGAATTTGGTGGGGCTAGGGTTAGGTTTAGGGGTTAGGGTTAGGGTTAGGCTTGGTCTTATGGTTAGGATTAGTGTTAGAGTTAGGTTTAGGGATTAGGTTTAAGGTTAGAGTTGCATACCATGACTAGGGTAGGGAATATACCATGACTGCCCCATAAATGATCTTCCGACCATGTGGTTAGGGTTAGGATTAGGGTAAGGGTTAGGGTTAGGGTTTGGGTTTGGGTTAGGGTTGGGTTAGGGTTACAGTTAGGCTTACAGTTAGGTCTACAGTTAGGATTAGGGTTAAGGTTACAGTTAGCATTGGGGTTAGGGTTACAGTTAGGGTTGGGTTACAATTGGGATTAGTGTTAGGGTTACAGTTGGGATTAGGGTTAGGGTTAGGATAAGGTGTTAGAACTAGGATTAGGGTTACATACCATGACTAGGATAGTGAATATTCCATGACTATCCCCATCAATGATCTTCCAAACATGTGGTTAATGTTAGGATAAGGGGTTAGGGATAGGATTAGGGTTACAGTTAGGGTTAGGAATACGATTAGGATTACAGTTAGGGTTAGGGTTAGGTTTAGGGTTAGTGTTAGGTTAGGGTCTACATCTTGTCAGTCCTTTTTTGTATGTATTGCAGTCTTTTGTCTGCACTGTGTATATTGTGTTGTTTTGCACTCCAGGAGTTGGAGGCACATTGTTAAATTTCCTTGTGTTCTTGTATACAGCTGAAATGACAATAAAGCCCCTCGAGCCTGGATTTATTTATCTTATTTGTTTTACTGAAGTTTATGTTGTTGGTTATGTATTCGCAGGAAGCCCAAACACAACCCATGCTGGGCTTGCAAAGAGCGACTACAGAATGAGGATTACAAATACTGTCCACTTTCTCGTTTGGAGCCACTCCGGAGTACACTTTTGTCCTACTTTCTCTGCGTGTTTGACATTTTTTCCGTGTGACCCATTCTGTTCACGGCAGAGTGGTCGCTCGACCATACAGTGATGATGAACAATGCATTAGAAGCCACATTTGTCCGTCAGGCTTTTTTGCCTGTGCTCAGCCAGAGGCGGGTACATTTTCGAGCAAGCCCTTTGGTTGGGCCTTCTCCCAGCAGCTGTCCACACAGACGGCCACTCACTGCCTGCCAGGCTCGGTGGGGGAGCAATGCAGGGGCTTTCAAATGGAAATGCCTCAGCGCTGAATTACACACGCTCAGACTGACAGAAGCATTTAAATACAAGCAATGTAACTTTGTCGGAATGGCCAGAGGACAAGGACGTGCATGAAACAAAACTGAAGGCTCCGAGGGGGATGCATCAGTGGGCCCGTTTAAGGGGGGAAAGGCAGTCTCTGTGTGATGTCACCATGTACCGGCCCAGACTGCAGCAGTCTGTATGAACAAAAGACTTCATCAAAACGAACATCGTTCCATACGGATGTGAAGAGCTCCCGAGTTGAAAATGTAGCTGAGACATCACATGGTGTGGATTATCTCCTTTTTCTTTCTATTCTCACTTTCTTTCCCTCTCTCTTAATCTCTTCTTGCAGCAGATAATCCACTCTTCATTTCCTTCAAGTCACGAAGGAACAATATGACAGACGCGGTCATCCATTTTACACACGCGCGGACTGTACTGCATGGACGCTGCTCCGTCCCAGTGTCACCAGAATCAGGTCTTGAGGGAGTCGTAAGGGCTTCAACGCTGAAGCCGGTTTCATTACTGTACATCTGTCACCGCAGAAATCGGAGCCATGGCCAGCAGAGAGGAAGCAGTGAGCAGTTTAAATACTTCAGCACGTCTGTCATAGCTCAGCCCCCACAGGCCACGGACAACGCAAGCTGGAGAACAAGGAAACTCCATTATCACCCATCTCTCCCTTCCTCTCTCTGTCACTAGCTTATTCTCTCCCTCTTTCGCTCTGCCTGCTTTACTTATTTCACTAACTCTGACAAGGTGCTGACCAAAAAGTCTGCAAGCCTCTTTTTTGTCTCTATAGTTACCAGAGTTTTAATTACAGTAAAGTATATACACCACCGCTCAAAAGTTAGGGGTCAATGATTAATGCATATAAAACTTTAAAAAAACACAAGTCAAACATTTTAGATCACTACCAGTCAAACGTTTTAGTACACTACCAGTCAAACATTGTAGTACACTACCAGACAAAAGTTTTAGTACACTACCAGACAAACATTGTAGTACACTACCAGCCAAACATTTTAGATCACTACCAGACAAACGTTTTAGATCACTACCAGACAAACATTGTAGATCACTACCAGACAAACATTTTAGATCGCTACCAGACAAACATTTTAGATCGCTACCAGACAAACGTTGTAGTACACTACCAGCCAAACATTTTAGATCGCTACCAGACAAACGTTGTAGTACACTACCAGCCAAACATTTTAGATCACTACCAGACAAACATTTTAGATCGCTACCAGACAAACGTTTTAGTACACTACCAGACAAACATTTTAGATCGCTACCAGACAAACGTTTTAGTACACTACCAGACAAACATTTTAGATCACTACCAGACAAACGTTTTAGATCGCTACCAGACAAACGTTTTAGTACACTACCAGACAAACATTTTAGATCACTACCAGACAAACATTTTAGATCACTACCAGACAAACGTTTTAGTACACTACCAGTCAAACGTTTTAGTACACTACCAAACGTTTTAGATCACTACCAGTCAAACGTTGTAGTACACTACCAGTCAAACGTTTTAGATCACAACCAGTCAAACGTTTTAGTACACTACCAGTCAAACGTTTTAGATCACTACCAGACAAACGATTTAGTACACTACCAGTCAAACGTTTTAGATACACTACCAGTCAAACGTTTTAGATCACTTCCAGAAAAATGTTTTAGTACGCTACCAGTCAAACTTTGTAGTACACTACCAGTCAAACGTTTTAGATCACTACCAGTCAAACGTTGTAGTACACAACCAGTCAAACGTTGTAGATCACTACCAGTCAAACGTTTTAGATCACTACCAGACAAACGTTTTAGTACACTACCTGTCAAACGTTGTAGTACACTACCAGTCAAACGTTTTAGATCACTACCAGTCAAACGTTGTAGTACACTACCAGTCAAACGTTTTAGATCACTACCAGTCAAACGTTGTAGTACACTACCAGTCAAACATTTTAGATCACTACCAGACAAATGTTTTAGTACACTACCAGTCAAACGTTTTAGTACACTACCAGTCAAACGTTTTAGATACACTACCAGTCAAACGTTTTAGTACACTACCAGCCAAATGGTTTAGTACACTACCAGCCAAATGTTTTAGTACACTACCAGTCAAATGTTTTAGTACACTACCAGTCAAATGTATTAGTACACTACCAGTCAAACGTTTTAGATCACTACCAGTCAAACGTTTTAGTACACTACCAGTCAAACATTGTAGTACACTACCAGTCAAACGTTTTAGTACACTACCAGTCAAACGTTTTAGATCACTACCAGTCAAACGTTTTAGTACACTACCAGTCAAACGTTTTAGTACACTACCAGTCAAATGTTTTAGATACACTACCAGTCAAATGTATTAGTACACTACCAGTCAAACGTTTTAGATACACTACCAGTCAAACGTTTTAGTACACTACCAGTCAAACGTTTTAGATACACTACCAGTCAAATGTATTAGTACACTACCAGCCACACGTTTTAGTACACTACCAGACAAACGTTTTAGTACACTACCAGACAAACGTTTTAGATACACTACCAGTCAAATGTTTTAGTACACTACCAGTCAATTGTTTTAGTACACTACCAGTCAAACGTTTTAGTACACTACCAGTCAAACGTTGTAGTACACTACCAGTCAAACGTTTTAGATCACTACCAGTCAAACGTTGTAGTACACTACCAGTCAAACGTTTTAGATCACTACCAGACAAACGTTTTAGTACACTACCAGTCAAACGTTTTAGTACACTACCAGTCAAACGTTGTAGTACACTACCAGTCAAACGTTTTAGATCACTACCAGACAAACATTTTAGTACACTACCAGTCAAATGGTTTAGTACATAACCAGCCAAATGGTTTAGTACACTACCAGCCAAATGTTTCTGTACACTACCAGTCAAAGGTTTTAGTACACTACCAGTCAAATGTTTTAGATACACTACCAGTCAAATGTATTAGTACACTACCAGTCAAACGTTTTAGATACACTACCAGTCAAACGTTTTAGTACACTACCAGTCAAATGGTTTAGTACACTACCAGTCAAACGTTTTAGTACACTACCAGTCAAACGTTTTAGATCACTACCAGCCAAACGTTTTAGTACACTACCAGTCAAACGTTTTAGATACATTACCAGCCAAACGTATTAGTACACTACCAGTCAAACGTTTTAGATACACTACCAGTCAAACGTTTTAGTACACTACCAGTCAAATGGTTTAGTACACTACCAGTCAAACGTTTTAGTACACTACCAGTCAAACGTTTTAGATCACTACCAGTCAAACGTTTTAGTACACTACCAGTCAAACGTTTTAGATACATTACCAGCCAAACGTATTAGTACACTACCAGTCAAACGTTTTAGACTCTTTCCAGTTCTCTTGCTCTTTGTCATAGGAAAAGGCTATTTCAATGACATTCAAAACATCTCCAGGCTGTTTAGTTGAATGTAAGTAACAAAATCAAGCTTGGAGTATCATTCAGCCAATGCACAAGGATATTTACTTATTACCTGCAGGCTCATTACATTTCTGGCATTTGGCAGATGCTCCTATCCAGAACGACTTACGTTTACGTTTACATAAGTAAGTGTTAGGAGTTCTGCCCTGATAGGAAATTGCTGAGAATAGCTTTTTAATCAGCAAGATTATAAAAAAATTGGTACTTTGCATACAAACTTTACTTTACATTCAATGCTATGCATGACCTACCGATCTGTTCATCAGTGAGCATGTCTTTGAAGCATTTTCTACATTGACCTGAAATGAAATTGCTCTTATATTGTGGTGTACGCCATAAAGTCCTGCCTCTCAGACATGAGTAAGCAAATGCCTCACAAAAAGGCTCTTGGGAGGCGTGCACCTCCATTAAACAGGGCCTGTTATTGTTGTTGTAATATACTTTAAACTGTGGTTATGTGTTGGTTCTGTTTTATTGTGTCTGGGGTTTGGGATGTTTAGTGTCGGTCACCATCCACTGGAAGTCTGAGGCTCTGTGGATATTCTAACCAGATGCAGAATGTATGTGAAATAGTCCTGCCAAAAAAAGGCTCTTACAGCATTCAACAGACTAAACAGCATCTTCAGTGCAAAAGTCAGCATGTTCCAATTTCAAGGTCGATCTTTTAAGAAATAAACAGGCACTTCATTTACACTATAAAGCCTGATTTCAACTCCACATTCAGTCCTATTGGGATGCAGGCCAGTGCATGTGTGTGTGCGTGCATGTGAAGTGCCGTGTCTCGGGGCGGTCCTCAGAGGCAGCTGCGACGGCCGCTGTGCAATATATGCAGGACTGGGTCGAGTGTGGTTAAATTCAAGTGGATTGAGGCCACGTTTACACTATGAGACTAATTATTCTATTCGGAATTTTCTGCTTTTTTTCAGCCTTGAAGGAATGACTAGGTGAAAAATTCAATTCACGCAATTTTTCACTTACCCCAGACGTCGTCGATCAGCCAAGACATCTTTAGTGTCTTAATCCTGTATAGGCAACACGTCAGGTGAGACTTAACTTGATAAAATGTGCACATGCAAGCCCTTCTGGGGCGGAGGTGTTTCCACACTAATGACAGATTATCGGCAGTGACGGATGAATAAATCTTGAGCCCCCCGACACAAACATCTGCAGGGCCTCCTCCCAACACGGCAATGGTTTCGTGCTGACTGTAACAGTGGGCCCAGCTGTCAAAGCCCCTTATGTTTGCATTTACTTTTGGGGGTTTAGGTAAAGTTTAGGTGTTTAGTGCAGATCCTAAATACAAAGTATAAGCAGATGGTGACTAGTAGGAGTTGCAGGACTTGGAAAGTTTTTTAAAAAATTAACAGTTATAATGAGAGTTTAAGAATTACAGCTCTTTAATATGTAGCTGCCTCTTTTTCAAGGGACCAAAAAAAAGTAATTGGACAATTATCTCAATAACTATTTCATGGGCTGCATGGGCTATTCCCTCGTCAGTCACCAGATCTCAACCTGGTCGAGCATGCATTTCACTCACGTAAGACAAAACTTAAGGTAGAAAGACTCCCAAACAAGCAACCACTGAACACAGCTAGGCCTGGCAAAGCATCACAAATGAGGAAACCCAGCATTTGGTGATGTCCACGCAAGGGCGTAGAATTAGCATGGATGGAAGTGATGCGTACCCACCAATATTCAGCGATTAATGAATTATCCCCACCAATAATTTGATCCCCTCCAAAAAAAATAAAACCTGATCTGTCAACGTCTCATTAACCTAGAGGTGCAGAAAGAAGGGTTAAGTCATGTTTTCTACTGGAGTCCTATCCCCCCAGTTTTTCTGGGATTGTTACTTTGGTTTTGTGGACAGCAGCATCTGGTTGTGCAGTGCTCCATTAACCCTGATGTAGGAGACCTGTTTCATTTGCACTATGGCTGAAGTAAAGTTATTAAGTGTTTAGATGTAAACTCACTGCTTATTGGTTTGAAAGTGGCAACACTATCTGGATGAAGACATGTCTTGTACTTTCATTGACACATTGAGAGAGATTGTTTTTCTGTGATTGTTACTTTGTTGGATTACGCAGCTCCATCTACTTTTACTGTTGCTAATGTATGAGACCTGTTTCATTTGAACTATGGCTGAAGTAAACTGAGTTTTTCCCCTGAGTGGGTTTCCTCCCACAGTCCAAACACATGCATGTTAGGTTGATTGGTCACTCTAAATTGCCCGTAGGTGTGAGTGTTGGCCATGCGATGGACCTTCGCCCGATGAAGCTGGGATGGGCTCCAGCCCCACCATGACCCAGACTAGTGGAATAAAGCGGCAGATAATGGATGGATGGATATATAATTCATGAATTAAATAATGAATTGTTATTCTTAATAGTTGAATAGCATATATAGTAAATCAGTCCTTTATTGTTTTATCACGTAGCAAAGAAAAAAGGGGGTGGGGGGGTCCTCATCAAATCTACGCCCTTGGCAGTCACTGCCTGCAAAGGATTCTCAACAAAGTATTAAAAATAAACATTTAAATTATGGTAAAGTTCATTTGTCCAATTACTTTTGAGCCCCTGAAATGAGGAGGTTCTGTAGAAAAATGGTTCCAATTCCTCAACATTTCATAAGATATTTTTGTTCAACCCCTTGAATTAAACCTGAATGTTTACACTTCAGTTGCATCTCAGTTGTTTCATTTTAAACCCAGTCTGGTGGCATGCAGAGCCCAAATAAAAAGATTGTGTCACTGTCTAAATATTTCCAGGCCTAACTGTATGTGATAAAAGTTGAGTGGATGTTGACTAATCACTAATGACAAGTTACATTTAAAAAAGGTCTTGTAATTCCTAGTTACCCAAAACAAAACGTGAACATAAGGGGCTTCGACAGCCAGGACCATCCTCACAGTCAGCATGAAACCATTGCTGTGTTAAGAGGAGGCCCTGCAGACGTTTGTGTCGAGGGGCCCAGGATTTATTCATCTGTCCCTGCTGAAAATCTGCATTAGTGTGGAAACACCTCTGCCCCAGAAAAGCTGGCATGTGCACATTTTATCAAGTTAAGTCTGCTCCTGACGTTGTCCTGTTTGTCCTGATAAAAGTTAAGTTGATGTTGACTAATCACTCATGACAAGTGACTTTCAAAGTCTGTCAGTAGAGCTTGAGGTGCCGCTTCCAACGAACACCCTGGATTGCATTGCGTGCCTTCTGAGAACCGGAAACACAGACCCAGGAATCTTGCAAATTTGTATCCCACTAGGGGCAACCTTGGCAGCCTTGCCAAGACTTTCATCTGCAGCAGAGGTCTGGAGAGCCAGAGAACTTTCAAGCACTGTAACTTGCTGAAAATTGAGAATTAGAGACTTTATAGGATTATAGGGCATTACACAGCCTCTGCAACAACACTTGACCTTTAAGTGTAGTCTTCAGACAAATAAACAACATTTAATATGTAATTGACACTCTGTGGATCAGCGGAATGGAGAACGAAGCCTAACTTCACAGGTCAGCAAAGCCCAGGTCTGGAATGCTAGTGCTCAGGAAACCAGAGATACGGACCCTGACATCGCCAGGCTGCTCATATGTTGTTAGAGTTATAATCATATGAACAGAGACTAGCTGAGTAGCAAATGTGTCAAAAGTATTTACATTCATTACTCAGGTAGTAGTATAGATACTTGGGTTTAAAAATACTTCAGTAGAAGTTGAAGTATCAACTGTAGCTTTTTACTCTAGTAGTGTAAGAGTACTGCTTTCAAAACTACTTAAAGTATAAAAGTAAAAGTAATGTAAGAAAAAAAATGCTATTAAGAACAAAAGCTTAGGCCGCACCACATGGGTCTATAGTGCACTATCCCACCTCCTTAATAAAAATCATTCTTTTAAAAGCTATATGACTATAATGTTAATGTTGCTAAATTTGGGATGAGCTAGGCTTCCTGTTTCAGCCGCATATATGCCCATTGAACATGAATGTAGTTTAGTACAATGTAAATATATTAATGAAGCATATCTGTGTACTACTGAACATTAACATGTGTTTCATGGAGCAGAAGATATGATGACTAGTTGTCTATAAATATTGTAATGGAGCAAAAAGTCAAACTTCAAAACATGTCATCAATAATCTTTACTGGAATGTAAATGTACATGAATAAAAACAAGCTGAAATGAAATAGGAGTAACGAGACTATGTTTAAAATGTAAGGCGTAGGAAGTACTGATAATGGAGTGTAAATGTAAGGAGTAGAAAGTACTGATAATGGAGTGTAAATGTAAGGAGTAGAAAGTACTGATACTGGAGTGTAAATGTAAGGAGTAGAAAGTACAGATAATGGAGTATAAATGTAAGGAGTAGAAAGTACTGATAATGGAGTGTAAATGTAAGGAGTAGAAAGTACAGATAATGGAGTGTAAATGTAAGGAGTAGAAAGTACTGATACTGGAGTGTAAATGTAAGGAGTAGAAAGTACTGATACTGGAGTGTAAATGTAAGAAGTAGAAAGTACAGATAATGGAGTATAAATGTAAGGAGTTGAAAGTACTGATAATGGAGTGTAAATGTAAGAAGTAGAAAGTACAGATAATGGAGTGTAAATGTGAGGAGTAGAAAGTACAGATAATGGAGTGTAAATGTAAGGAGTAGAAAGTACTGATAATGGAGTGTAAATGTAAGAAGTAGAAAGTACTGATAATGGAGTGTAAATGTAAGGAGTTGAAAGTACTGATAATGGAGTGTAAATGTAAGGAGTAGAAAGTACAGATAATGGAGTGTGAATGTAAGGAGTAGAAAGTACTGATAATGGAGTGTAAATGTAAGGAGTAGAAGTAAAAAGTAATCTGAAAAATAATTACTCCAGTAAAGTATAAATAACCAAAATTTCGACTTAAGTAAGGTAATGAAGTATTTGTACTTTGTTACTTGACACCTCTGCTGAGTTGTCTGTTCACCCCCTAATCACTATACAGAAATTAATCTTCTCTACCATCAAATCTACTCAACATCTATTTTAATATGGGTTTTACTGATGTTACCATTGTTAAACTATGCAGGTCCAAGGCCCCCTATTGGCTGGACTCACTGGGATTTGCCCACTAGGTCTGGTTATGAATCTGTCCCTGCCCATAGGTCATGTACAGGCACAAATGTAAACACTAGGCAGATAAGATCTAATAAAAAAACTGGAAATGGAGCAATAACTCACATCTGTCACATTACAGCCAAAAATCTGATTTGTGCCACCTCAGCCCTGTAATGTGAATGTAACATAAGTCAGCACTCAGGCTGCTCTTTAGCTCAGCGCTGCCACAGCGGGGGCCTGTACACCACTCACCTTTAAAGCTGCAGGTCTCGCAGTCTAGATGCTTTTCTGGTCATCACATTTAAAAGATGCCCATCAGAGAGATGGTGCTGAGAAGAAGAGAAAACAGTGTCAGATAGAGAGATGGCATTAAAGAATAAAGAATAAGCACGTATGGAGAGCAACTTATAATATACATGTACACACGTAGGTGAAGGTAGTGTCAGGACTATTATTGGTATGGTATAGGGTGAACCTAACCCGAGTCTACAGCATAGAGAGCCACGGTATAACCCACTACACTATGCCAACCACAGAGATATCAAAGTAAAAATAAGAGAGAGGGACAGCAAGTTGCACTATATGACCAAAAGTTTGTGGACACCACCACCACCACTTAATTCTTAAGTTCTTTAGATATAGCACTGTCACCTTAATCACAAGCCTAATTCTGCCCCGGCCAACTGTAAATGCTAATATTTGGTTTAAATAAATAAATAATATATATATATATATATATATATATATATATATATATATATATATATATATATATATATATATATATATATATATATATATTTTTTTTTTTTTTTTTTTTTTTTAATTATTATTATTTTATTTTTTTTAGTGTCAGCATTTTTTAACTCAGTGGTTTGATTTTAAATGAAAAAAAAATAGCATAATCCATTAGAAGAGATTAAAAAGGAGTTATGCAGGACTACATAATCTGAGTGGTCCAAAGGTGGACCAGCAGTGGCAGGACTAGTTAGCCAACTGTACTTAGGGCCAGTGTTGCCAACTTATACTATATTTAGTGACTTTTTTTCTAAAAAGCGACTAGCAATGATCTAGTAAATGATTACTGGTTCATGCTGTTGTTGCTGTTGGTGATGCTGTTATGTTGTTGTCACCACAATCTGCTGAATTAATTTAAATAAATTAAAGTAGTGCACACTTTTCAATCTAACACTTAATAATTATCAAAGCTCAGTCTAATAATTATATTTTTTTATGTTAAATAGCACTAATAACTAGGGGAGAGAGCAGCTAGTTAGCATTAGCCTAGCTAGCATGTTGCCTGCTCTGCTCACCACAGCACAGATTTGAATTGAACTGCCAGCTTGTTCATCTGTAGTTGTTTTTAAAACTAGACTTAGAACTCATCTTTTTGAACTAGCATTTAGATGAGATGGTTTTATGTTTCACGTATTATTTTAACTTAATTTTCCATTTATTTCTTTTTACTCTTATACCTTGTGTGTCTCCATTTATTGTACAGTGTTCTTAGGTGTCTTAAATGTGCTTTTCAAATAAAATGTTATTACTATTATTGTTATTATTAAAAATTATTAGAAATTAAATCCAGTCTGTGGTGTTTGACCTGTAGCATCTTAGCTAACTGGTTGCTCTGCCATCACAAGTATTGACAATTAAAACGTATTACAGTGGGAGCAAAGTCGATTGGTGCCAAGATCAAACCTGTTCTGTAGTGTTTTAAGCTGTGACATGCTAAGCTATACTAACATGCACAATTGATGCCTCTGACCAAAGTTGGTTCAAGCAAACAGATGCTTAAAAACACGGTTAAAAAGATAAAGACTTGTGTATAAGATAACAGATTGTCGGAGTGAAGGAGAGATCAAAAATAGAACTGTTCTGTGGTGATCTGAGCTGTATCCTGCTGGGATACCCTAATGCAAATGTGTTAGCTGACTACAGGTACAACCCATCACTGTACAAGCTCAGTCTCAGTAACTGATTTTCAAATAACACCTGCTGAGAGGATAAATAATCCGAGAGCACGCCAAGAGAGGAGTGACAGACTGAATCAGACGCATTTCATGGTGGCTGCTGTATGTGTGGTGATTAGCCGGTTGACAGCCGGTTGACTTAATGTACTTTTTCTGGTTCTGTTTTAGCTGCACAGCAGATGGAAAAGAAACTTCAAGCAGTTTTACAATGTAGAGCGCCGCACTGCACAGTATGGTCCCGAGAGCTATTTAGCTCGACAGTGGAAAAGAGGTCTCGGTTACATCGAACTTCCACACTGCCTCTGAAAGCAGCATCAGCAAAAGAGCTGTACATCTGGACAACATCAGTCCCTGACCCTACAAATGCCTTTTCAACTCAGAGGGCACACATTCCCACACTCCAAATTGTTGTGGGAAGCAATCCTAGAAGAGCTGTTATAGTCACTATTGAATGCCCATAGTTAAAGGTAGGTATGGGTAGGGTGCTCAGCAGGGGCGTAACTAGCCCTAGTTTAGGGGTGCTAAAACACACCTAAATTGAGTCCCAGCTCCTCTAAGGATTGTAGTTTCTTTTAATTTCTGCAAATGTGTCTCTGACACATGTGTGTGTGTGTGTGTGTGTGTGTATGTGTGTTTGCGTGTGTGTGTGTGTGTGTGTGTGTATGTAGTTTATCCTTTATTATATTTTAGTTTTAATAAAATGTCTTAATACATTTGTAAACTAAACTGTGAACTAAGGTTTTTTTAAGATTTGTTGGTGTCTTTCCAGTCACAGTGTTGCCCCAACACTGATTTCGGATTGATGGTCTGTGAAATGTAGTTTTTTATTATGAGCTGTTTTCCTCTAAGCCTACAATCACCCCTGGAGCTCAGATATCCACATACAGTGAGTGCAGTGCGACAGACAGAATGAGAGAGAGGGCGAGAGAGAGAGAGAGAGAGAGAGAGAGAGAGAGAGAGAGAGAGAGAGAGAAAAGATGCAAGGGAGTGGTAGCTTCATGGCAAGAAAGAGAGCCAGTGAGAGCAGGAAAAGAAACACAGAAAGAGAAGAAGAGATAAAGAGAGATAAAAAAGATTGCGAGACAAGAAATACAAAAGAAAATGTGAGAGAGGGGGGACAGCAAAAAAAGCAAGATAAAGAGAGATGGAGAGAGAGAAAGGAGGCCAGCACAAAGAATAGGGAAGAGAGATAGAGAGAAAAGAGAAAGAAACAAAAAAGAGAGGTGAGTGATGAAAAGAATGAGAAGATAAAGAAAAAAACAGAGAAGAGAGAGAGGGTGGAAGAGAGAGAAAAAGAAGAGAAAGAGAGTGAGGAAGAGAAAGAAAAAGACAGAGATACAGGAGAAAAGTTGAGAGGAAGAGACAAGGTGAGAGAGAGAAAAGAAAGAAGAAAAAAGAGAAGGAGATATAAAAAGAAACTGAGGCGAGAAAAAAAATAATGGAAACGTGAAAGAGACAGAAATACAAGAAAGTGCTGTAAAGAAAAGGTAAGAGAGAGGGACAGCAAGACAGGGAGAGAGAATAAGAGAGAATAAGAGAGTGTAAGGAGACAGAAAGGAAGAAGAGATGGGAAAGAAAAAGAGAGTGATGAAGAGAACGAGAAAAGAAAGAAAAAACAGAGAAGCGTGGATAAGGAGCACGGGAGACAACAAGAGAGAGAGGAAGAAGACAGCAGTTGTGAGAGAAAGCGAAAGAGAGAGAGAGAGAGAGAGAGAGAGAGAGAGAGAGAGAGAGAACAAGTGAGAGAAGATGAAAAAAGAAAAAGGAGACAGAAGAAGAGAGGGGGAAGAGCTGGACAGGCCTGTTGTGGTGCCTCACAATGAGAGGACTTTGAAAGAGCAGAGGAAGAGGAGCGGGTGAGTGAGTGACAGAGTGAGTGGGTAAGAGTGCAACTGAGAGTGAGAGAGCCCTCTGTTTTCTGTTTGAGCGTGTGAAAAGCATGGATGGCAGTGACAGAGGGACGAGTCCATGTTTGCCTGCTCCTCTCTACACACGGGCCGTCCCGCGCTGAGCCGGCAGCCGCCGGGACGCATAAGTCAACTTTATTAATGCTGTTTGTCTTTGAGATCTCTCGTTAGTACACGAGAATGATGGCTGTGATTGGGTTTGATGGGGATGCTGGAAGATAAAAGCACTCAAATCAAACAGCGTCCCACTGAAAAGTCACTGACCTCAATCTCGGCATGTGTTATGACATCCAGCATTAAATAACTCCTCTCACAATCAGACAAATAGGATGAAGGACGGCTCTCCCACAGTAGAGACACAGGCGCTCCGAGGATGAACTCAATGCACTGCTATGTCAGAGTAGGTCTTTTAGAGTTTATGGATTAGTGTACAGTAATTTACACTTCCTATTATTTCTAGTGTTTAATAATAAATGCAGCACATTGTATTATTAGTTCACACGAGTAAAATTAGTGTAGAGATTTGTGCATTTGATAGATATGGTAGTGGGACTAAGCTGTACTGGAGGTTGATGTATTAAAGCATGTGCTTCCAGTAAGCAGCATTCAACCTGAAAATCACATGGAAACACAACAATGTTCAACAATAAAAAACAGCTGTCCAGCAAATGAATGTGTAATATGATTATAAATAATGATGGTACAGTGCAAACTCACAGGTTTTAAAAAAGAATTGTACTATAAATAATATCATGCATTATTTTAAATTATTATAATAATATATAATAAATGTGTGACCTAAGTATCGTGCAATATGTGCTGCTGGACCTCATCACCTGAATACATTGTGTATTGACTGACAACATCACTATAACTCATGCAGTCTGCCTATATCATCAGTATTTGGGGGGCTGTCAAGATCATATTATCAGTATTTATGTATCTGGTATAAGAGAACGCAACTGTGCAATGTCTTTAAATAGCTGTGCAATACCTTTCAATACCTGTGCAATTCAACATATACATTTGTGTAGTCCAACATGTAAATAGGTATAGTTCCGTATTGTATTTTTTACCTAACAATAGAGATTTATTTATTTTCTGTAATCTCTTATTTCTCTTTTTGTATTCTGAAAAAATTGCACTTTAGTCTACCTCTTGTCCTGGATCTGTTCTGCTGCTATTCTTCTTCTATTGTAATGATGCTAATTTCCTCATGTGGGATAATAAAAGACTATCTTATCTTAAATTATTATAAAGAATAAATTAAAATCAGAATCAGAATATTAAAACGATATATTAGTATCTCTAGAGGCACAATACATTGCTCTTAATAGATAACTGTAGCATATTCAATAAAGCAATAAGACATGACTTTACAGGCAAGTTGTCACGCATACTCACACCCAATATATATATATATATATATATATATATATATATATATATATATATATATATATATATATATATATATATATAGCTTGTTTCGATTTTTGTTTTGTATGTTATAAGACCACTCTTTTCATTCTCCCTTATTGGCTTTGTTTGTGTGAATTACTCTTGAGATCTCTCTGTAGCTTGATGTCTCTGTGTTACACAAGTGGTGTTCTTGAGCTTGACACAAACCCCTTACTCATAGTAACATCACTGTAACACACTACCTCTACTGGCTTATTGTCTTTACAAAACAGCAATCCCATTGTTATAATAATTTAATAATAAATAATTAAAGTGTGCAATCTACCCACTTTGGCTAAGCTTAAGCGTGAACAGAAAACATCCCAGCATGATCGAAACATGGACATAATTACAAATATCATCAGTCTTTCAGGTTGGGATGCTCAAATACTTCTCTTTTAGCTTGCTTTAGAATGCTTTAATCAAAGGATCCTATTTACAGCTACACCAGTTATTCAAGCTAATAAAGTTATTTCAATCAAACTACTTAACCCATCTATTAAATTCATACATGGTATATATACAGTAAAAAAAACAAGCACAGGGTGAGATCAGTAAAAATGATAAATTCTCAGAAGATTCAGACGGATGAAACATAAGAACATGTATTATGTAGTATACGCACATGTGCAATTTTACGTATTTAATAATTTTTTTAACCAGTATTTCAGACAAATCAAAGTAAAAACAGGTCAAATTGACACATAACATAACAGGAGGGTTAATGACGTTCACAGAGAGAGAGTCCAGTGCAAGCATTCCTAATGTAAAACATATTTTTACATGATATTTCTGGCTCTTACCTTTATATATAACATGGCTGTTTAAAGAAATGTATTTCCATTTTTATCGATTTGTATTTTTCTGCATGATTTGAACATGACAGTTGACATTTACATTATGTGAAAGTTTCATCATAAATAAATGGACCAATAGAAATGCTCTAAAATCACTTGGAAAAGAATTCTGGTTCCATTGACTTATATTTCAAGTAGAGACTGTTTTGTCCTCTCCTGCCATTTTGAAGATGCTTTTTTTTCTTTGGACAGGATATATGAGGATATATGAAAGACAATCAGGTAGCATATTCCTTTTTTGGCAATTTCATGATGATTCTTTTATTCAAGGTATAACATTGAATACTGATAGAGAAGCTGTTTAGCCTGTTAACTTTGGTGTCAGCTATATATCATAGCGGTGACTGAGAAGCTCCAGACTGCAAGATCAGCCAAACTGTCAACGGTTCTGATCCTTCTTGACCTCTCTGCAGCTTTCGACACAGTGAATCCTCCTATCTGTCTTCGCTGTCCTGGGAATCCCAGACTCTGCATGGAAGTGGTTTAAATCCTATCTACAGGGGCGTTCTTACCAGGTAACATGGAGAGGGTCTTCTCTCTCAGGAGGTTTCCTAGGTGCTCGTCCAGTCTCTTGTCGTTTCAGGGCTCAGCTACTGCAACTCGTTCCTGACTGCTCTTCCTCTGCAGGCCATCAGGCCCTTACAACTGATCCAGCAGCACAGCTCGTCTTCAATCTCTCGAAGTTTTCTCATGTCACTCCACTGCTGCCCTCCCTTCACTGGCTTCCTGTAGCTGCTCGCATTCAGTTCAAAACTCTGATGCCTACAAAGCCAAGAATGGACCAGCTCCTCCATATCTTATGGCTATGGTCAAAAGTCGATCCGCACCTCGAGCCATTCGCACTTCAAGTACTGCCCGGCTTGACCCGCCATCACTCAAGATTAATGGAAGACACGCGACAAGACGCTTCTCTGTCCTGGGACACAGATGGTGGAACGAACTTCCACTGGCTGTTTGAACAGCAAACTCTCTCACTATCTTCAAACGCAGACAGAAGACCTATCTCTTTGTGAAGAACTTATAAGAACTAATCTACTGAAGCATTGATATAAACTGTAATTGCACTTGATCTTCTAGGAACACTGGCTAAGTACTGCACTTATACTGTATGTAGTCTGTATTTATTCTCTTCTCTGTAGGTATTCCAGTCTTGCTAGGTATTACACTTATACTGTATGTAGTCTTGTATTTATTCTCTTCTCTGTAGGTATTCTAGTCTTGCTAGGTGTTGCTCTTTGTCTAACCTTATACTTTGTTGTCTTCTGTCTAGGTATCAGCACCAGTACTTGTTTATGGCAGTGTTTGAGCTCAAGAGTAGTTTGGACTTAAACCTGTTTGTACTAGATAGAGATTCATACTCTGACTGAACACATAGCACTTCTGTAAGTCGCTCTGGATAAGAGCGTCTGCTAAATGCTCTAAATGTAAATGTAAATTTGAGTCTGGTTATTAAGAACACAAGTTACCTATATCATATATTTTACAACAGCTAATCATATTTTAGGACCAGAACTATCTATTTTAGGTACCACTTCACTTGAGCCCTGCTTTATGACGTTGGTATAATAATAAAAATGAATAAATCATAGAAAAGGTCAAATGCTGTTAGCATATTATAGTAAATGCTATGACAGTAAATTTATGACTTCAAATTGTGCAGCATCTGTCATGACAATTAAAGACAATGATAACAAGACACTGAACATAATCTCTTACAGCAAATCTACAATGACATTAGAGTTTGAGTTTAGAACTATCTGCCACGTGTGTTTGCACAAAGCAGAATTTGACCCCCGCATTTAACCCATCCAAGCAGTGAAACACCAACATATAGACCCACAAGTGAACATACATACTAGGGGGCAGTGAGCAGCCCTACCACAGCACCCGGTAGCAGTTGGGGGTTAGGTGCTTTGCTCAAGGGCACTTGAATCGAGTGCTGTTGGTCCAGGGAATCGAACACACAACCTTCTGGTCACACGACCAGAGCCCTTACCTTCAGCCTACGACTGCCCCCCTAGTTGATGTAACGTGGCTAAGTATAAGAAAATGTATTTACAACCAGCAAACATTAATCAAGTCATTAATAATTGTTAATACACAAGTGATTACAAACTTTGGACCAGTTTTGCATGGGTCCGCGTCCCAAACTGACCCCCACTCTATAATCCCTCCCTCTCTTCCTCTCTTTCTCCCTCTCTCTTTTTTTCCTGAACTATTTTCGGCTCTTTCTCTCCACCCCGTTAGATTGAGGCCTAAAGTTTAGCTGCGCATAACACGGTTTAGCAAAGTGGAGAAGATTCGGCGTGACATGTCGAGCCCTGTTCTGTACGCGGCCCAGTGTGCCAGAAAACACAAATAAAATAAACACTTATTCACGCACACATACACGCGCGGCCATTCTTTTCGGCAGCTGGAGAGGCCCGCAGCCAGGATTAACGCCAGCTTATGCTCGAGCGCTACACATGTACACTACAGTTCTGAAGAGGAGGGTAAAAATAACATGTACGTGGGGCGACTAGCTCATATTTACATAAAGCTGCCTCTTTACCCTTTTCCCCAGCAGACTTAATGCTTTTAGCCAGCTTAGTTTGTTTACTTAAATTCATTTGGCGCGGCGTCTTTTTGAAGATCCCTCTCGCGCGCGCACAGGCGTTAAGCACGCTCTTTACAGCATACGCCCTCACGCTAAATCGCTTCATCTGAGGAGCTGTCAGCGCGCTAAACAGCGCCGCATTAGGTCTGTGTGAATGATGACAGGGTTTAAAATACCTCCAGAGCTTCTTTACATGTTCTCCATACAGCGCTGTCACAGTAAACCGAGCGTGATGTGTTCTCTCCGGCGCAGTCGGTCTCTGTTTCCTCTATTGATGACTCACCAAAGATGCCATACAAACATGCAGACAGGACTGGCCTTACAGAGCTCTCAGATTAACACCGTGACTAAGCGCTGGATGCCAGGGGTGAGGCAACCCGAGCAAAAGATGCAGAGAGCCGCAGTTCTGAGAGATCCGCTCTGGCACTTATGACTCAGCATAGGAGGAGACAACACCGAGAAAGGAGAAGGAGCAAACTTATTACCACATGTTCAATCTGTTTTTCTCACTTACTTTTGTTCTGCCGCTTGCTAACTCTCAGTTACACTTCCACCTGCTCGCTATGTGTCTACTGGGCAAAAGTCTTAGGCACCTTTAGCTGAGCAATAAGTCTATTTTCACCGGTTAGAACATCATATGTCATTAGTACAGATATAAATAAGCATACTATACAAAGTAACATGAATATCTTATTGTGAAAGAAGTAGATCATATCTTGAGGTCCAGTTTGAAGAACAAAGTGTGGTTCCAGGTTCTCCTGGACGCCCTAGACCTAGTTTTTTCAGTTCCTTCAGCAGCAATCTTGATTTAGCTTAATGAAGTACTGAGCAGTCAAAGCAGGTATTAGATGAGAACTGTAAATAATACTGGAAAATATTGGAAATGGTTAAATAAACACACTGGCATATGTAAAAGAACCACTTACTCTATTAAAACTATTTGAATGTTAAAATATATATATATATACATCCATCCATTATCTGCCGCTTTTAATCCCGCTAGTCGAGGCCACGGGGGCGCTGGAGCCAATTCCAGTGTCTTCGGATGAAAGCGGGGTACACCATGGACAGTTTGCCAGTCCATCACATGGCCAACACTTACTCACGCACACAACAATGTGCAATTTAGAGTGAGTGATTAACCTATCATGCATGTGTTTGGACTTGTGGGAGGAAACCGGAGTACCCGGAGGAATCCCACTCAAGCATGGGGAGAACATACACACTCCACACAGAACCACCCGGATCCAACCCGGATCGTCTTGCTGTGAGGCAACAGTACTAACCACTACACCACCATACTAACCACTACACCACCATACTAACCACTACACCACCATACTAACCACTACACCACAGTACTAACCACTACACCACCATACTAACCACTACACCACCATACTAACCACTACACCACCGTACTGACCACTACACCACCGTACTAACCACTACAACACCATACTAACCACTACACCACCGTACTAACCACTACACCACCATACTAACCACTACACCACCATACTAACCACTACACCACCATAATAACCACTACACCACCGTACTAACCACTACACCACCATACTAACCACTACACCACCATACTAACCACTACACCACCTTACTAACCATTACACCACCATACTAACCACTACACCACCATACTAA
Source organism: Megaleporinus macrocephalus (assembly GCA_021613375.1). Classification (NCBI taxonomy): domain Eukaryota; kingdom Metazoa; phylum Chordata; class Actinopteri; order Characiformes; family Anostomidae; genus Megaleporinus; species Megaleporinus macrocephalus. The sequence continues at coordinate 45,589,505 of CM038703.1, read as the reverse complement.
CCACTACACCACCATACTAACCTCTACACCACCTTACTAACCATTACACCACCATACTAACCACTACACCACCATACTAACCACTACACCACCATACTAACCTCTACACCGCCATACTAACCACTACACCACCATACTAACCACTACACCACCATACTAACCACTACACCACCGTGCCGCCATATATATATATATATATATATATATATATATATATACTATATTCATATGTAAATATGAAAATTGTTCATATATATATATATATATATATATATATATATATATATATATATATATATATATATATATATATATATATATATATATATGTGATAAAGCCAAACTCCACAGGTCAGTAGAGCCCCAGATCACCCCACTGTAGTCACCAGGCTTCTCACATGTTGTCTTCTCTGAGGTGTCCACGCTGTTAGCGTCATAATCATGTGATCAGTCCACATCAAGCCTAAAGTGTCACCACCAGTGCTGAATTTGTGCTGGATCTTGCTGGAACAAGATCCGCCACCTCTCATATTTCAGGCACCTGCCTTCCAGAACTTATTTATGTGGATCCACCACCTCTTTGACGTCTTTTTTTATTGTAGTACATCAAAAACTATTCATCCAGTGGCATATCTCAGATTTTAGGGTTGCAGCTCCTTAAAACAGTCATTAAAGCTGAGATTATAGAATAGAATGCTACTATGTTAGATGCTGTTGTGTCTGTGCGTTCCAGGACCTTTTCCATTACTGCCACTTGCTGGATCACCCCACCTTTAGTGTTCCTTTACCTGATGTTTTACAAATTAAGCACTGGTCACCACCAACATGAAGTCACCAAAGTGACCAGTCTGTGCAACCTCTACTCTCTCATTCACTCTTTCTTTCTTTCTTTCTCTCTCCCACACATGAGCACATACAGCTGACCCTGTTCACTGTGTTTCACTGTATCAAGCAAATAAAAGTTGTACAAGTTGTCATCATGGAAGGTAATACAGTCCATTTTTCTATTTCCACTGTCTATCGCTCAGTCGGAGAGAGAGAGTGAGAGAAAGAGAGCTCAGTCCAGGCCAGCAACAGTGAGTTAAATGTCTGTACTGGTGCTAATTCATTTATTAAGTCTATTAGGGTTTATGGGCCAGTGGACAGTAACTTACATTTATTACTTTCCAATCTCACCAATCTCCAATAATAAAAGTGCCATTTTTCAGTTTCAGTTTCTTTACAGCTCAGATAGCTAAATGGCACCAAATTGGTATATAAATTTACAAGAGAAACTTGGAAGTGTTCAGCGCTATGCTGTAATGGTAGCTGATTTAATAGAGTGCATGATTCCGGGAAGCAGCATTTAACCTGAAACTCAGGGGCTAAGAGAGGCTTATATAAGATCTTAAAAGGTCTAAAGGAGGCCTGAGATAAGTATGCATTGGGTACAGTAGCTCTTATAGAGGCCTAAATCAGGCAAACAAGGCTTATTCACCCTTGTTCTGATACCTTGAGTCCACACTCAGGGTAAACTCTGGGCTTGTTTAAGGGAAGAGGTTCAAATATCACTGGTTTGCTTTCACACACAAGAACTCCATTTGAATTCCATATGCAACTTTTTTTGCATGTGTTTTCTCGAAAAGCTCTAGCTTCACATGTTTACTGCTTTGTTTTCATTTATTTATTTATTTTTACACAAGTGTGGTGGAAGTTTTGGTTCAGTGCAGTGGCTGTATTATGTGACAGTGGTTTTCTGAAGTGTTCCTATTGTCCTACACGGACAGAGAATTAACAATTTTCTGAAGGGCGGCACAGTGGTGTAGTAGTTAGCACTGTCGCCTCACAATCCGGGGTGGATTCCCGGTCCGGGAATCCCCGTGCTTGAGTGGGTTTCCTCCAGGTACTCTGGTTTCCTACCACAGTCCAAACACATGCATATTAGGTTGATCACACACTCTAAATTGCCTGTAGGTGTTTGGTGAGCCACAGCACTTTGTTTGCAATGATGGTGGCTTCTTTTATATCTAGTCATGATCCACACATCTGTTATCGATTTATCTGTTTATTGTGTTTCAAAATAATGTATCTTCAATGTTCTATAAACTTTTAAGTGATAAATAAGTGATAAATAAAAATAGATTGAACAAAACACATAGTAACCTTACAGGAGAGGACAAAAACAGTAACTTAACTTTCTATATGAATCAATGGAACCAGATTGTTTTCCAAGTGATTTTGGAGCATTTCATTGGACAGCATTGATATTCTTGTTTTCATTGCATTTTGTTAAATGAAATTTTGGGTGTTTTTTATTTTGTAATCTAAATTGTAGTGTTCCCACAACCCCGCACTCTGCAAGGCTTAGAAAACCATATGGTACACTCTGCAGGGGCCACTGTTGGGGCCACCAAGAACTCTGAAGGGGTCCCAGAGATCTCGAGAGTACATGGTCAAAATGTTAAAAACGTGGGTTACCCATCATTGTTTAAACGAGAGTGAGCCAATATGCATTTGTAGCTCTCCAGCTCTGGCAAGAAACTCTGCAGAATAAAATGACGTTCTTCATTCAAAAGCATTTAGTTTGGTGATTTATTCACTATTTAAAAGAACAGCGCTTTTTTAAGGATGCATGAGGTTTCTCCATGCACAAGGAGCTGCTCTCATATGGGAAGAATTTTAACCATGCAGGTTAAAAATCTTCTCTTGATGCGCTCAGTAGACACAATAAATCCAACCAGTTAAATTATAAAATCAACCCATCACACAACCCAACATGTAGTGCCAGGAACGGCTAGTGCACATCAGACTGCACCAAAGTTCACGGGTATGGAACCCCACAGCACCAATTTCAGGAGAACCAGAGATTGGTTCTTAAGACCGCTCCCAGGCTTAAAACAATAGCCAAATGTATTGAACCTGAAGAGCAAGTCCTGCATCTGGAGAACAACTCTAGTGTGAAAGCACCATAAAAGAGGTCTAAAACATTAAGAGCCTTAAGGAGGTCTTGGAGTTATCTTAAGCCCACATTTAAATGAGAAAAATAATAATAAATGCTGACTTTAAAAATCTCTAAATAGACTAGAGTCCCCTCAGGCAGACGTTACAGGAGTGTGAAGTCCAGGACCACAAAACTGACAAACAGTTTCTACTCACAGGACATCAGGCTTGTGAACACCTCACACATTACCTCTCCAACTGTTCCTATCTGAACTGGTTTTAACTGGTCTGATTTTAACTGCACCTTACACTCACTGTACTGCTGTTTACATACAATACTGTTTACACTTACTGTACTTCTGTTTACATACAATACTGTTTACATTCACTGTACTGCTGTTTACATACAATACTGTTTACACTTACTGTACTTCTGTTTACATACAATACTGTTTACATTCACTGTACTGCTGTTTACATACAATACTGTTTACACTCACTGTACTGCTGTTTACATACAATACTGTTTACATTCACTGTACTGCTGTTTACATACAATACTGTTTACACTTACTGTACTTCTGTTTACATACAATACTGTTTACACTCACTGTACTGCTGTTTACATACAATACTGTTTACATTCACTGTACTGCTGTTTACATACAATACTGTTTACACTCACTGTACTGCTGCTTACATACAATACTGTTTACACTTACTGTACTTCTGTTTACATACAATACTGTTTACACTCACTGTACTGCTGTTTACATACAATACTGTTTACATTCACTGTACTGCTGTTTACATACAATACTGTTTACACTCACTGTACTGCTGCTTACATACAATACTGTTTACATTCACTGTACTGCTGTTTACATACAATACTGTTTACACTCACTGTACTGCTGTTTACATACAATACTGTTTACATTCACTGTACTTCTGTTTACATACAATACTGTTTACATACAATACTGTTTACATTCACTGTACTGCTGCTTACATACATTACTGTTTACATTCACTGTACTTCTGTTTACATACAATACTGTTTCCATACAATACTGTTTACATTCACTGTACTGCTGCTTACATACAATACTGTTTACATTCACTGTACTTCTGTTTACATACAATACTGTTTACATACAATACTGTTTACATTCACTGTACTGCTGTTTACATACAATACTGTTTACACTCACTGTACTTCTGTTTACATACAATACTGTTTACATACAATACTGTTTACATTCACTGTACTGCTGTTTACATACAATACTGTTTACACTCACTGTACTGCTGTTTACATAAAATACTGTTTACATTCACTGTACTGCTGTTTACATACAATACTGTTTACACTCACTGTACTGCTGTTTACATACAATACTGTTTACATTCACTGTACTGCTGTTTACATACAATACTGTTTACATTCACTGTACTGCTGTTTACATACAATACTGTTTACACTCACTGTACTGCTGTTTACATACAATACTGTTTACATTCACTGTACTGCTGTTTACATACAATACTGTTTACATTCACTGTACTTCTGTTTACATACAATACTGTTTACACTCACTGTACTGCTGTTTACATACAATACTGTTTACATTCACTGTACTGCTGTTTACATACAATACTGTTTACATTCACTGTACTGCTGTTTACATACAATACTGTTTACACTCACTGTACTTCTGTTTACATACAATACTGTTTACACTCACTGTACTTCTGTTTACATACAATACTGTTTACACTCACTGTACTGCTGTTTACATACAATACTGTTTACACTCACTGTACTTCTGTTTACATACAATACTGTTTACATTCACTGTACTTCTGTTTACATACAATACTGTTTACATTCACTGTACTGCTGTTTACATACAATACTGTTTACACTCACTGTACTGCTGTTTACATACAATACTGTTTACATTCACTGTACTTCTGTTTACATACAATACTGTTTACATTCACTGTACTGCTGTTTACATACAATACTGTTTACACTCACTGTACTTCTGTTTACATACAATACTGTTTACACTCACTGTACTGCTGTTTACATACAATACTGTTTACATTCACTGTACTGCTGTTTACATACAATACTGTTTACACTCTCTGTACTGCTGTTTATATACAATACTGTTTACATTCACTATACTGCCGTTTACATACAATACTGTTTACACTCACTGTACTGCTGTTTACATACAATACTGTTTACATACAATACTGTTTACATTCACTGTACTGCTGTTTACATACAATACTGTTTACATTCACTGTACTGCTGTTTACATACAATACTGTTTACACTCACTGTACTGCTGTTTACATACAGTACTGTTTACATTCACTACTCACACAAACACCATTGTTTACATTTGTTACTTTCAACTTGCACTTTATGGCTGCTGCTCTTCATACTTGCACATAAAAGCACACATAACTTTTATTTTTTATTCTTTAACTATAAAAATGAGCAGACAGATGACTCTACAAACACTTTACTGCCCTTTAAACTGGTCAAATCATGAATATGGTACAAGGCAGTGTACATAGCGTATTTATAATCATTCTGGACTTCGTCTGGGGCTTAAAAACCATTCCATTTTCCTGCTCTGCTGCCTTTAAGCCCATCTCTGCTCCTCCAAGGGTGCTCCACCAGTGACTCTTCATACCTCGGCTGTATATTCGCCACCCAAAATAGCAGCATCCCAAAGCTTGTAACAATAACCCCCTAAAAAAATAGACCATTCACCCCGGATCAGCGTCTTAGTAAAGTCCTCCGATGGCAGTTTTATATGGTCAAAGTGATTTTGATCATCAGTGGGCCGTTTCAAATTTCTAATTGCGCTGTGTACATTGGTAATGTTTCATAGCTTAACTGCAATAGAACGAAGGGCCGAGGGCCCTTGAAGAAAACGACTCTCTTGCTTTAATTGGGCCTGCAGCCCGTAAGCCGTTCCTCTGCTGCCCATTCATGATGTTGTGCATTTCACAGCCATGCGGCAGATATGTCTTAATCCCATTTGGTGGTGGATAATCATACTCTTGTGCCTTCAAAAGAAAATACGCCAGCATTTCATGGAGCTTGCACATTCATACACGCTCTGCTTCCCAGGGTCTGGGACAAGGGCACGCTGGGACAGACAGTAATATTACTCAGGTCCTCCAAAAAACAGCATGTCCACTTCAGAGCAAATAAATTGCTCCCAGGGCCAATCGCTAGTGGTCATTCAATTTAGCTTATGCAGAGGATGAAGGCTGTTAGTGTTTAGCATCTCTACAGCTGTTGTTTGTTAAAGTCAGAAGCACTCTGCCTTTTCTAAAAGAAAATAGAACATTGCACCATTTAAGGTGAAACAGGACAATTCTAATATAAGGAGATGGAAAAACAGAACCAACCGTTCAGTATTGGTTTGTACTGTTTGTTTATGTTTCTGATAGCTCCTGGTTAGCATTGCAGCAGCAGTTGTAGTGACAGTTTGCTAACCCACAACCCAACAAATGTTAATTACAGGGCTGCCAACTTCGAGGAGTTTGCTGGAGGGAGATTTAGAGTGACAGAGTTGAGCCAGTTAGACTTCTATTTACCTGTTCAGCATAAACCTGTTCTTTTGAATAAAAGAGCATCTTAAAGTGTTTATTTATAGAGAAAGTAAATAAAACGAGTGTCTTCTTGTTAACTCAGCTTCACAGATTGACATGTTGGTTTTACAGAGCGGTATTCTCCAAAACTAGACAAGCAGGTCCATTCCAGAACCGTTCCTGTTAAACAGTCAGTTTTTACTGTTGACTTTTCTGTTTTTAGAGCTCGTTATTCTTTCTGACTCACTTTAGTCTCTCGCCTGTGTGCGCACGCCCCAATGTGCACAGATCTGATTGGCTGAGGAGCCTTTGGTGATCATACAGCGCACACAATGGTCTCTGAGTTCACTGCACCGTAAAGCCTGTATACTGTAAAGATGAGAAAACCTCTGCCGCTTAAAATAAACACAGTCAAAATTAAATAATTCTCAATAGTTTATCGGTTTGGGTCCGCATTGAACAACGTCTAACCCCTGTTCTAGAAAAAAAAGCTAGTATTTAGCCGTGCATCATGGGCTAAGCATTGGCTCAAGATTCTAGAGGTCAGAAATTTTCCAATTCCAACTATGGATCAGGACATTTGAATAAATATTTAAGTTGCCTAACTAGGTGGCATCACATAATCTTACCTCTTCATTAACTCATCTGCGGCATTTCGGTTCTAGGCAGCCAAGAAACGCCCAACAACAGAACTTGAAACAAGTGCACCCATCATTTGAATGATAAACAGTGGGTGGAGCCTCTCTCTGTTGATAACCAATCATCTGTGCAAACGACATACTATCATCTAATCAGGAATCTGCTTACTGTATGTTTAGATACTTGGATCAAGCAATGAGCTTGGATTTTTTGGGGGAATTGTGGAAGAAAATACAAGTTTGGTAAGAGATCAGACTGAACTGCGGGAGCCATTTGTTGGCACTTCTTTTAGCTCCATTACATGCTGTGTCATCATCCACTCTAACATTACACCATAGTGTTTTACAATGGATGAAGGCTTTTTAAGGCTATGAAGATATAAAAAAAAGTTTGTTAGATCAGTGTCATTTGCCTTGGCAAGTAAGAATTGCTCTCATCATTTACAGTAGCATTAACTGTTCCTGATCTACAGCCAACAGAGATTTCAACTGAGCAACATCTGATTATTAAAGTGATCTACTGGTTCCCATCATGTATGTTTTATCTTTCAGACAAGGTCACGACTTCAGTTTCATTTCATGCATACCAGAATGAAACAGAAGACAAGACAGCATTGATGGCGGTGCCATCAACGTGTCCATCATTGCAGGACAGTGAGACTAGCTTGAGGTTCCGCAGACAGACGAGGACGGAGAAATTTAGCATCACAATGCATCACTCCCTGGAGACATCTAGGACCTGAAAATCTCCTGAAGCCTCATCAAGCCTTCAAGCGGGCGACAGAGGGGTGGGGGGGATACTGCAGGAGCTTCTTCCGTTCCATTTAAACCCAACCACAAAGGTATCAGTCCTCAGATCTTCCACCACTAAATGGAAGGTCATGGTGACAAACCAGTCTTGTGACTGAAATTGAAAACAAGATTAAAACAAGATTGAAAGACATGCTTAACCAAAACATGCTGACCATTCTGGATCAATCATATAGGCCTTGTTTTTCTTTAGTTATTCAAGTCTCACCTTACCAGCTATCCAACTTTTATGATTTTAAACACACAGAAATCGTCCCCACAGAGGAGACAACTGACTGGTTGAAATATTAATGGGGGTGTATTGTAATGCTTAACAAGGCAGCAGTATTATTGTTGGTAAGTTGTTGACCTAAGCATATGCATACCTGCTGGAATAACTTGAAGAATCTATGGAATTTCAACCAACAGTATCAATCAGACAATGAATACAAACAATAAATGATTCACATCTGCATAATAGACTGTATGACCAGAACTACAGTGGACAGTGGACAGCATAGCAGAAGAAGGGTAAAATAACTCTCCTAGTCTTCAGCAGCCATGCTGTCACAACAAAGCTATTTAATGTTTAGATTTTTTCATGGGGCAAATTTCTGATAAACAAACAAACAGAAATGGCCCAAATGAGTTGTAATATTCTAGTAATAGTAGTATCTTAGCAACAATGTAGTAATATCTTAACACAACTTACATCAAATAAACAATCTGTAAGAAGACAAAGACATGATTCACTTCTAGCAGAAAAGTTGCAAGTTCAGCATCAATTTCATCCCTTTACTCGCCAAAACTCTCTCTAGTGGAAAAGAAGTGTGGCATCCTTCTTAATTCTAGTTCTTTTCTTCTCAACATCCTTTATTTGCTGCTGAACGTGGTTTCTTGATAGGAGGGAGCAACTGCAGTCACTTGCCAAGAGCTTCAGCCATTATATTATTGTGTTTGCTTGTGCTTTCATTGGCTACCTGGTCCTCAAATAATCTAACCGGGAACAGCACCGTTAACTATGATTGACAAGAGGTTAGCCAGGGCAGCAATACACCCTCTTATGTTGGACTGTTGGCAGACTTGACATCACAGTAGCTACGTGTACATGCAGCCTGATAATTTGTTAATAATCCGACTAATAGCTCAATCGGAATATAATATGTCCATGTATACACCTCAATCCGAATAGACTAGTCCGATTGAGGTCATTCCGATTGCAATTTCTATCCAATTGAAGGAGATGGGTAATCATGTAAATAAGCAGTTTAATAGAAAAATAATAGTCGTGTAAACGCCTGTATCCGATTACATTCCCAATCGGAAAGTTTAAATATGCTCATGTGCAGTTTGCTTCAAACGTTACAAGATTTAAAAATAGCTAGTAGGATGGATCGCCGTAAAACTCACAATCACGAGCTGTTCATACGAGTATATGAGCAAATGAACGACGGTCAGTTTACACAAACTATAGAGCAAATTAAAAACAGATGGAAGTTTCTCAGATCGGAGTATTACAAAACTAAAAACCTGAACGGCAAAAGCAGCTCCGCTCCGTCCACTTCCCCGTTTTACGAAATTATGGATGAGTTCACGGGAGATCGACCTCAAAGCTAACATGGATGAAAATGGTGTTACAGGACATGACGTCTACATCTCGCCCCTTCTTTAATAAGTACATGTGAAGTATGTTTTTCTGAGTCTGCCGTAATTTTGAAGCAGTTAAAAACACAAGCTCGTTGTCATGGTAACGTTTACACCAAGTTGTACTCTACGCATGCGTGTAATTTTGGATCCGATTGCTTCTAGGTTGCATGTAAACAGAAACTTTCATCAGATTGTTGAGTAGAGTGAGCATATAACACCTCAGTCTTAATCTAGAATCAGAATGAATTCAATCGGATTCCAGAAAATCTCTGCATGTAAACATAGGCAGTGACTCACTATCACCCCTTAAAGAACAAAGTGGTGTAACTTCAGTAGATACCCTTGCAATATGATACAAAGACATCTCAGACACACAGTCAAAACTGTTATTTCATCATATTTGGAATGTTTTTAAATCAAAATTCTAAAATTTCATTTTAGTGTGAATATAATATGATGTTCTGGACTGATATGTATTGATTTTAGTGTTTTCTTTTTCCAAAGTTACCATTTTATTGTGCTTATTATTGTCTTATGATGAAACTTTATTGATGAATTCGTTGCTTTGGTCACAGTTTTTTCTACATGAACAGTATTACACACTCCACACCAATAGCCTTAGTTTCACTGGACTGTTTATGTGCATTGACCATTCAATAGATTGGTGATTATGCTACAGTTTCATGCTGCTCTAACATACCACAGGAGCTGCTTCTTCCTTCACATCTGAACACACCAACATTTCAGCTAGCATCAGTTTTGAAGCAGAATTGGCCCACACGGCCATAAAGCACAACATTTCTGCTATAGTTTAACCGGTTGCATCTCCAGGGTGAAAAACAGTGCAGGAGACTGCTTAGTGCATGGCTTTGGCGGCATGTTGCTCGCGGCATTTAGCAGAAAACTCTCTGGCCACGCACTTACAGTTTACTTCTCCAGACAAAAGTTTAAGCAAATTGGACCGATTTTAACTGCAGATGTTACATGTTTTTAAAACAGTTCAACACTGCAGACATTTAAACCTCTTCTGTAAATACTCCTGACTGCTACATACCGTGGAATAATGTTTATTTATGAACAGGCAGAGTATTGGATTGGGTTCATTTCAGTTCATACCTGATTCATTACAATATGACCAGACTGAACATCCTTAAGTTTTACACCTTTAAGATGGGAACACTGTACCAGCAATAATACTAGTAACAGTCAATGTACTCATAAAATTAATAGACACTTCATTGATCCTAGAGGGAAATTCAAGATCTCCGCATTCAACTCATCCATGCAGTGAAACACTCACATATACACAGCCACTAGGGGCAGTGAGCACATTGGGCAGTGGACAGCCCTACCACAGCGCCCAGGGAGCAGTCAGGGGCTAGGTGCCTAGCTCAAGGGCACTTCAGTCCTGTCCTGTCCTGTCGGTTCATGGAATTGAACCAGCAACCTTCCGGTTACAAGGCTGATTCCTTAACCTCCAACCCACGACTGCCCCACTTGTAGTTATTGGCTAAAAAGTGCTGATGGGCAGCCAACCTACCAGATTATGATGTATAATGCTCTGAAAATGCCTACTCCACTGTAGCTGTTGCTTAATAAAGTAGTAATAATGTAGACATAGGGTGCGTACAAAATCGCCTACGAGGGAGTAGGTACTAAATTAGAGCGAGTATTTAGTAGCCACGCAATCTCGGTCATCCCATGTTCACCATCTTACCAACATCCTTTGAGGCAAGATGTTAGACCACCCAATAAATGTTAAAAGTAGATGAGGGGAATAGTGAGGTTATTTGGAATTATAATGACACATTTTATTAAAATTTTCTACTTCTTGCTTGTTTTTTCTTACTTATCTATTTTTATTTTATCTTCTTTTGTATACATTTGGAAGATACATTGAGTATGTTGTTCTTTTCTTTTTTGTTGTGTATGTATAATGTATATGTGTGTTTTATGTTTGATGGACCCCAGGAAGAATAGCTGCTACCATTATAGGAGCTAATGGGGATCCAGATAAAATAAACAAAAAATAAACGTTCGTTTAAAAGCCCTGTTTACTGACAGGTTTAGATACTCTCAGGAATACTGTTCTGAGTATTCATCTGAATCTGTATTCACACTGTGGCTAGCTGTACCTCAGAGAAGATGAATCGGGAGGAATTTAATAATTTTTAACTCAGAGTAGCACTGTATAGTAGCAGTAAAAACTGTAAATATGTCATCAAAGGTGAATAAGAAGATTATTGAGAACGGATATACCGTTAACCTCAAACAATGTTGTTCCTCCTTCAAACACTAATCCCGCATGCACAGAAGAGGATGATAACACGGTCCAATTCCAAAATCCTAAATTGTTACAGTCTTTAGTTAATTAAATTAAATGTCCCCCAAAATTTATATGCGTTAGTTAATTTTCCAGAACAGCAAAACAATGAAAATATAACAACAGCAACAGCAATTTACTGTTCAGTCAGAGTACAGCTCATTACATTATTCACCAAAGAGCTCATTTCGTTCTAGAGACTAATTGTAAGGTGTTAATGGGCATGTAAAAGAGCTTCTGGGCGTTTCTTTACTCTGAACCCATGTAAAGGCACATACCTTTTATGAAGACATGAGAAAACAATTTCAAATGCTTTCAAATTCAAGCCTTTGTGATTAAAAATGCTTAATAAGAGAGTTCCAAATGCATTATAATATCCAATGATTTTCCAGTCAAAAAAGCATAAAAGTTAGAAGATATTATAGAGAAGATACATAGAAGTACATAGTTAAAGGAAAATACATTTTTAAAAATTGTGCTTCCAAAACTGAAGCTACTGAGAATTTGAGATCCCGAACAACCACCTGGAACAAGACCAGGTAGATCACCAAAATTGTCCCCATCAGATAAACCACATTAAAGCTTCTATCTTTGAGTGAGATGAGAACATCGAGCTCTAAAAAGAGCTTCTGGGCGATTCTTTACTCTGAACCCATGTAAAGCCACATACCTTCTATGAAGAACAATTTCAAATGCTTTCAAATTCAAGCCTTTGCAATTGAAAAGGCTTAATAAGAGAATTCTTAATATCCAATGATAAGCTTTTAAAATGTTACTTGACTACCTGAAATGATTTGTAAATGTTTTCCAAGTGTTAGTTTGACTATCAGGTTATAGTTATCGCCCTTTCAGCAGAGAAATCTGGTCTCAAGGCCAAAAATAACTGCCCGGGCTCAGATTTAAGGGAATTTTTAATGAAGATTCCAAACTGACAGTGTGATTAAGCCCCAGACTAGACACGGTTTGTGCCCAGAACTTCCAAGACGTAAAAGTGAATGCACTACTTTGAGCTCGTAAATCCACGTTTTAATCTATTCAGCTTGAAACTGTGGCCTGATGGGTTTTAGCTGACAAGAACATCATAATGTCTTATTCATGCCTTATATAGGATGCCTTAGAGCCTCATGCATTATACAATCATCCTTGTCCCGAGTAATTACTTCCCCCTATCAATACGAGGAAAAAAGCAGCGTGGTGAAGAGTCAATATATGAACTCCCAGAACATGGGGATGAAAGTTGAAGTTCATAAAGAGGGAGCGGCTCGAGTGTATTTAAAAAAAAAAAGCAATGATGAAAAAGCCACTCGACTAAAGCACTTAAGTGTTATTTATCAGCAAGGCTCAGGTGAGATCAGCTGAGTGATGTGATCAAGAAGCGCTGTACCTGCACTTAATCCCCTCGTGCCGGGTTACCTAAGACCCCCGTGACTAAACAGCTTCTCAGCACAGTTCTGCAGGGAGATGATGCTGACACGTTCTTTGATGATGAAAGGAGAGAAAATGAGCTGTTGGTGGGGAGAGAAACAGGCTCATTAAAAACACGTGTTGCTGGGCTGTAGAACGGGACCCAGAACAGAATCCAATTATCACCTGCCTCTTTCCCACCGCCACATCAATAATCCATTACAAAAGAAGCCTCCGCAGAGACGCGCAGAGCTCGAACGGGGCGGCGGGGCTGGCGTCTCACCCTCCGCCACCTGTTCCACTGCCGGGGCCTTTCTGATCCAGCTCACATCACACACCCGCTCTCTCATCTCACCACTAGGCTCTTTCGCCGCCATGAACCGGAGTCCCGAGACCCTCCACGCACTGCTGCACTGTCTCTGTGATCTGGCTGTGTTGTGTTGCCTGTCCTCAAATAAGACCTGCATGTTAGAGCGGTTCATGGATAGAGTCAAGAGGTGTAAAGCAATTACCTTTACACATATACACACACACGTCTATGTATTACATAAATATTAGCTATATGTATATGTATAATATACTATATATATGTTTATGTATAATATGTTACAGTACTGTGAAGGTTAGAGACCACGATTGCAGTGTTCCAGTCAAAATAGCATAAAAGTCATAGACGTTATAGAGAAGATACATAGAAGTACATAGTTAAAGGAAAATAGATTAAAAAAAATAAGTGCTTTTAAAACAGAAGCTACTGAGAATGTGAGACTCCTAACAACCACCTGGAACAAGACCAGGTAGATCACCAAAATTGTACCCATCAGATAAACCACACTTAAAGCTTCTATCTTTGAGTGAGAGGAGAACCTCAAGCTCTAAAAAGAAAACACATGAAAGAAAGAAGCTGCTGTTTTCAGAACAATAGACTGACCATCCCAGGGTCAAAACATCAACATCACTGACCGCGTTTTTTACATTCGTTTGGTGAGAAGCAGAAAATGTAATAAACTTCTAAGACTGATCTTTGGGGCTGTGAAAAAATGTCCCTGTAGATTTCTCCTAAAGGAAGGAAAAGCAAGAACCATAAGTAATGACCACTGAGCACATCTCTGCGCTGAAACACACACCTATATACACGTTAGTGACCACACTTACTAGGGGACAGCAAGCTTTCTTGCCCGGAGTGGTGGGCAGAGTAGCTGGTTGTTAGGTGCCTTGCTCAAGACTTCTTAAAATAATGGAAGCTGTGAATACTGAAAGAAATACATCATACCTAGTTGTTAAGGTAAACAATAGTTTTGATCGACCAAGAGCCGATCGATGGCGTTAAACAAATGAGCCTAATTTCTGTATTTCCAGCTAGTGTTTTGTTGAAACGCCCTCCTGTCAGCTTCCTGCAATTCCTATCTGAACCGCTAGGTGGAACGTACCCTTTCATTTTCCACAGACTGACTAAAGCAGCGTCCTCACAAGAACAATTTTCCTTTGCGTTGCGTCCGTCTGGCAGCTTGTTGTCGTATGTGAGACAGACGCACCCAGAGCGTTTTTAATTTCTGTAAAATTAACTGTGTCTCGTTGGGGAAAGAAGACAAAGACATTTAACACTACTAATCTGATACGGTTTTTAGAGTACACCCGCGGCTGAATACAGTGAGTATCCACAAACAACAGAGCTAGCACGCACAGCTAGCACAAAACAAACAACCCAGAACACCATACAGACCAGATCTGACCGGCACAGAACAGCAGCAATAAATCAAGATCTACATTTAATGATTGCAGTTTTTTGTTTAAAATAACAGAGTCTGCGTTTAATGACTGCAGTTTTTACTGCATTTATTTAATTTGCTTTTTTAGTTTTAAATTAAGGGTCTAAATTGAATGATTGCAGTATTGGGGATATTTGTTTGATTTACTTTGTTTATTTACTGCAAATTTTGTTAAAAATATTATGCTGTTTCACACGAGCTTATTAAAAATGGTAATAAACTAGTTTAGATCATGCTTCATGACTTGCTTGTGCTAATAACTACATGTAGCCCTGCCGTGGCGTAGTGCCCTCTATCGGTATCGGCTATCGGCCGATTGTGCTGAAAAGTGATCGGCAATCGGAATCTGCCTCAAAAACGCTGATCGGTCCATCACTAATATATATATATATATATATATATATATATATATATATATATATATATATCTCAACCCTGTCCAATGAAAACCCCATGTATCTCCACTTTTGTCGATTTCTATTTTTCTATATCAATGAAATACTTGAAATTTATATTGTGGGAGATTTTTAAGATGAATGAACCAATAGAAATGCTCCAAAATGGCTTAAAAAAATTCGGGTTCCATTGACTTCCATTGAAAGCTTCTCCTGTAAAGTTGCCATTTTGGAGATACTGCATATTGCATTTGTATTCTGTATGTAAGTATATAAGTGTTGTTACAATATATAATATATTCCATAATATATTTTTTCTAGTCACACTGTATTTGAAGGCTATCTGCATAATACAATCATACAGGATGCACAAGCATTTATAAAGCATGACTTAAGTATTTATATGACATTGTACTTTGTACTTAAACTCATAGAACTGCTCTAAATGTCTAAACTGGGCTTCTAAGTGCTGTTACTTGGGAATAATATTTCATAATAGTGTTATAAATGGAACACATGTTCAGTACATTCGTCTAAAGGTCCTGCATGTCCATGCAAGAAGATGTATGTCATAGTACATCTTAAGTTACCTTGAGGTTAAGGTTAAAAATTGTTATTCGGTGCTTATACATGTGGGATGTAGACCGAACTAAATCTTAACAGTAAGCAGAAAGAATATATATATATATATATATATATATATATATATATATATATATATATATATATATATGTACACGAAGAAACACTTCCATCGGAATGCCACTGAACTTTTCATGCCTTTGTATGCTGTGCTATCTACATCATATTATACTTGCAAATGTAAAGGCTGCTATGTAAAGCATGTGGTACTCATAATTAACTTTGAGAGGCACTGAAATCAATTACAAAAGCACACAGTAGTGTTTTACACGATATCTGCCTGTTAATTTGCACTTAACATGCCATTTGTTTTGTTTTTGTGCATTGTCACCCAACTGTGCAGTCAAAGAAAAAGGCCAGTGTACTTCGGGAGGGGTTACAGATCAGATAATTAGTTGTAAACTGATAAAAATGGCATGCGACCCTGCACGGAGCTGCACAATGCTCATTCCCCTGAAGGTGTTTCAGACTGCTGTTCACACAGAGCTTAACTGCCTCATCTGACGTGTTGCCTTTCAAAAAGAGACAAGCCAAACAATGCATTCTGCAATCCCACAAGCCCTCAGGACCTTTGCTGACAATGTTCAAAGGTCAATAGGAGGGCACGGCGGGTCAGGTCAGACCAGTCATAAATTGGCTGCCTGAAAGGGGGGGGCGAGCAATCGATCAGCTGTACAAGCAGCTCCGCAAACCGCAGAGAGAACTGCGGCATAGCTAAATCATTCCACAGGTTTAAAGGCTTTTATTCTTTATTATGAATGACTCTATCAGTAAAAATGCTATTAAGATCGCTCTCATTCATTCGAGTAATTAAGTATCATGACACATAGTTTGCTGTCGCCTTCTGCTGGATTATAAACGTGCCATGTCGTTACGTCTCGTGATAGATATGACGCTGTTCACTGCAACACAGAATGCTGCACTAAACCTGGGGCTGAACAAAAAAGCTCATTACTTTTTTATTTAATTCCATGAAAATGAATTCAATTCAAGACAAACTATGCATTTTTTACAAGCTTCCCAAGCAACACGTCAAGAAACGGGTCAAGTATTCAGCGCCTGAATTTGAAGACACAGGAAGAAAAAATCCATTTCATTGAAAGTGCTTTAATTGAAAGACAGCTTCTCCTGTAAAGTTGCCATTTTGGAGATACTGCATATTGCATTTGTATTCTGTATGTAAATACACAAGTGTTGTTATAATATATAATATATTCCATAATATATTTTTTCTACCCTTACAAAAAAGAAGTTTATTCAAGTGTACCATTAGTTTACTTCTTTTAAACTAAAAGGAAGTGAGTATGCTTTCAGTTTACTTTTTATGTACTTCTCAGTGATATACTAAACACAGTTATACTTAAGTATGCTTGGGTTATACTGACAAGTATAGAACAGTCTAAGTATATTTGGCCTTTACTTGTACTTAATCTTTTGATTGAGATAGTAGAAGTAAGTATTCTTGCTCTGCACAAAAACACATCCAGTACAATATTTATTTAAAATTGTATTTATAAAGATTTATAAAGATACAAATATGTTTCTTAATCTGAGTGTGTCTTGTTTATTTTCTGTGTGTCCACTGGTGAGTAAGTAAACGTTATTAAGTTCTATTTTAAGTAGAAAAAACCCTTAAACCTAGTCATATACTTTAAAGTACAACAATAATATAAGCAGTAAATTATAAGTATTATGTTCAGTTCACTTAAAGAAAACTTGCAAGCTAGTAAACTAACAGTATAAACCCTTAAGATTACTTTTAGTGTAGTTGCAGTACAAAAGATGTAAACTAGTTGTATATTTGGTTCCCTACTCTTACACTTAAAGTGTACTTAAAAATATACTTTTAAAAACTAGAAAGTGGGCCAATTTAGTCCCAAGATATATTAAAATAGTACATATACAAGTGTACTACTAGTACAATGACATTAGTATAGTAACTGCATAAAGTATACTTAATAAAATGAATTTTAAGTATACTTATTTTCTGTAAGGGTAGTCACACTGTATATGAAGACTGTCTGCATAATACAGTCATACAGGATGCACAAGCATTTATAAAGCATGACTTAAGTATTTATATGACATTGTACTTTGTACTTTAACTTATAGAACTGCTCTAAATGTCTAAACTGGGCTTCTAAGTGCTGTTACTTGGGAATAATGCTTCATAATAGTGTTATAAATGGAACACATGTTCGGTACGTTCATCTAAAGGTCCTGCACATCAATGCAATGTCATAGTCCATCTTAAGTTACCTTGAGGTTAAGGTTAAAGATTGTTATTCAGTGCTTATACATTCTTTATTATGAATGACTCTATCAGTAAAAATGCTATTAAGATCGCTCTCATTCATTTGGGTAATTAAGTATCATGACACATAGTTTGCTGTCGCCTTCTGCTGGATTATAAACATGCCATGACGTGACGTCTCGTGATAGATATGACGCTGTTCACTGCAACACAGAATGCTTAGCTGCACTAAACCTGGGGCTGAACAAAAAAGCTCATGACTTATTTATTTAATTCCAAGAAAATGAATTCAATTCAAGACAAACTATGCATTTTTTACAAGCTTCCCAAGCAACACGTCATGAAACGGGTCAAGTATTCAGCGCCTGAATTTGAAGACGCGGGAAGAGACGGAAAAATATAAAAGGAATCAAGAAGAAAGCAAGTAAATAATAAATAAATAAATAAATAAACGCGTGCGTCAAGGGTTTGAGCGTCAAAAATCACGACAGTGTGTTCCAAGTAAGAGAAAGCTCCCCAAGGCAGGAGGAATAGTGCTTGAAAGGCACAGAGATTGACAGAGGCTTAAAAAAAAACAAGGGCCTTAAAAAATTACCCAATAACTCCCTTTACACTCGCATGACCCAGCCTGACCTGCAGCCGTGCATCAATAGCTCATAAAGCTCCTGTTTATAATAGTGCTAGAATTAAGCCCAATCTGAAACACAGATCCTGGTGCAGGTGGTGAAAATCCCAGGCCTCGGTGCTAAAGAGGAAAGTAATATGCCTGATGAGTCATGCCTCGCTTTTTTATTGCCTGGACGGGTTTTTTCTTTTGAAAAAATCCAAACGAAGCCCACCGCCCACACCACCTGCACCCAGCTGCTCGACACGATAGCAGGTCTTTTCTTTTCCAGCGCGCCGAAGTCCAGCGAGAAAGCCTTCATACAGCATTACATTAGGCCTCAAACGGCAGACCAGTTCCTCACCCAGACAGTTAAATAACATCAGCGACTGCTTCTGTTCTCTCCCATCTCTCCCATCCGTCGGTAATGACTCCACTTATGCGATCATTTGCATTTAAAAATGGCATTTGTATTTTGACACCAGTTTATATAATCAATAGCAAGTAATAATTATCATAAATAAGTGTTAACTGTTCGGTGCATGCCAGCAGCAAATGGTACACTTGTGGGGGGAGGGGGGCAGGGGGGGGGGGACGATGAAATAGCGTCTGAAAAAATATCCTGTAAAAATGTGGTTAAAGGTCTATCAGAAAAGTAGCCAGTAGAAGCAAGGAAATCAGTAACAGTACGTCTTATTTGATGGCTGCCTACTGTGAGTCTACCCCATCACCAGGTTTGTGAAGGGACACGGGGGTATGTATTATAAATCTAGATAATTATAATGAGTAATAGTGCGCACAGATACATACCTGTGACCTGTGACTTTGCGGGCGCCTTCCAGGGCTTCCCTTGGACTGGCCGGTAGAGCCCACGGCCTTGGGTAGAAGGGGGAGGTAAAATCCGGGAACCTAAGGGAAAGGACGGAGGAAGGATTAATTGTGAATATATATACTTACCGGTAAATGTGTGTATTGTAATTTGTGTATTTTATGGTACATCTGTAATGTTTATTGTATTTGGTTTGTTTGTTTATTTGGTTTGTTTGTGATTGTACCCCCAGTCCCGCAGAATGGTAGCATAACCAGTGGGCGGGGCTTGGAGGGGCTTTAAAAGGGGATTTTATTGTGGATTGGGGGAGAATGTATGTTGCGTCTATGTGGCCTCGCGGCCTTCGATGCTCACAGGCTGCTGTTATGCCAGTAGGAGACTGAGTGACTGTAGCTGTAGCTGAAGCTATGTAAAGTCCTGGTGTGTGGATAGACCCTAACCCTTTTGTTTCCCTTTTTTTTCCCTTTTTTTTCCATGAGTCGGTCGATCCCGTAAATAAATGTTGTGACCGTGTAAAACGTCTGGACTGGAGTCTGGACTGATCCTCGTGAACGGTGCGCTACCTCAGTACATTCCCACACCTACTTAAAGAATTCATAACACATGCATAAGTACTGAATAACACACTTACAACATAATGCTTGAATATTCATGACAAGCTTACATCCGTATTTACAAGATAGAATAGAATTCATAGAATTCATGAAGCATCATATATAAGTGATGGCCATCTGTTCCATTTATAACACTGTTATGAAGCTTCATTCCCTAGTAATAAATCAGAAGAGGCAGAGACCCAATCAGGAAGATCATGGGTGTGTCTGTAATCACACTCTATTTAGCTTTCAGTGTTCTATTCAGGGTGTGGGCCAAATTTTCATTGGGCAGTTAGATGCCCTATAAAGTGCACTATATTGTTACCCACAATGCACTGCATAAACAGTGGACAACTGATGTTTAGTACTTACAGGCTAACGTACCACAGTGCATAGCAGTTTGTTGGAAACCTCAAACTTCTACACAGCTTCGTCTCTGTTTAAGGACTAAAAGCTTTAATACCAACAGGATGACCAGTAGAACAGATTTCTCAATGAACAGAAGTAAGAATATCATAAATAACAATCACAGAATTTTAATATAATTACATATATAGCTGGAGTGAATAAAGCTTGTGGTCAAGAAATAAGGCAATGCATACTGATACTTTACTCAGTAGTTTTATTGATTAAATTGAAACATTGAAGAAACTTCAAAATCTAATATTTGATAGGTCAATTTATAGTCAGGATAAAAGATATTAGAACCTGGGAAATAACATCACAGTGATGTAATCTGATGATGCCAGTAGCCTCCACTGTTCAGGATTGTTTATAGGCCAAAAGGTCAAGACGTAAAGGTTGTTTGAACTCCTCTATTGTCTCCCTAATTGCTCCCCTATATAGTGTTCTACATAGAACAGTCCATGTAGTGATCGGTGAAGGAGTAAACCAGTGGACTATTTCAGACACACCTTATATCTTAGTTCTGTAAAAGATTTTGCAATTAGGATTAAGATTTCATACAGCGCTCTTTACTTTAGGCTCATCATTTTACAGAACTGGTATGTGGTGTTCGCCTAGGGTTTTGTAATATCTCTGCCCTGTAAGCTCTATTACTGTATATTGTAAATGTTGCTTTATAACAATATGACAGTCACATGCACAATATCATTTACATCTTTAAACATCAACAACCTGCTGTTCTGGAAGCAAACAAAATAAATTAAAAAATTAAAAAATTAAAAAATTATATTATATACATATATATATATAAGGGTCCCTACTATATGTTTTATAGTAGCTAGGGTACAGCTCATTTTTTCTAGTTTCATAAAGTACAGTGCATCCTTAATCCAAAAAAAATAAATCAAATACAAATAATAAAATAAAATCGCTTTAAAAAAAAATCCAGTACTGTATCATAACTGGAGTCTTCAAATAAAGGC
This sequence comes from Megaleporinus macrocephalus, assembly GCA_021613375.1. Taxonomy (NCBI): domain Eukaryota; kingdom Metazoa; phylum Chordata; class Actinopteri; order Characiformes; family Anostomidae; genus Megaleporinus; species Megaleporinus macrocephalus. Next base: position 45,567,681 of record CM038703.1, on the reverse strand, counting down.
TTGTGGGAAAGTTACTGTGCAAACGGTTTAGGCACTTGGGGACATTATTATATATAAAAACTCCAAACATTAATGTTTTATTTGCTCAGCAAAACACTTTATTTTTAAAATATTTAAATAGTATTATTACAATAGGTAGTGCTTTTACATATGTCAGTGTGTTTATTTAACCCTTTCCAACCTTCAGTATTATTTACAGTTCTCATCTAATCATCTAAAACCTGCTCAGTACTTCATTAAGCTAAATCTAGATTGCTGCTGAAGAAACTAAACAGTGTGTCTGGGTTTAAACTTTGTTCTTCAAACTGGAGCTCATTATCTACTTCTTTCAGAATAAGATATTTTATGCCACGTTCTATTATATTAATGCTTATTGGCCACTTTCCCTACTTACTTACACTTAATTGTCCTTCCTTTATGGTACCAACAGGTGTTTTTGGTGATGCTCATTTACTGCTGTGATAATACAGTTTTTGTTTATCTTCAAACCCTTCTGATCATAGTGGATAGCACACCACTTTCAACCCAGCTGGAGCTGGACTTGACTGTTACAGGTTATCAAATTCAAAGGTTCTCTTACTTTTTCTAGCCTGCACTGTGGGTCTTTACTGTTCAATGAAGACATTAAACAGGACAGCTGCTTTTAGTTTAGTTAGCTTGTCTTTGTGTATAATTGTGACTTAGATAATGATTAGAACACATTTAATTAGTAACCAATGCAGAAATCCAGATGATTCCAGATGGTTCACTTATTTTTCCACCAACTGCAGACAAACAGATGACCAACTGAATTTTCTCAGCTGAAACACATCACATTAGAAGAAATGATAGCATTTCCATCGCTGTAATTTACGAGATAAATCCCTCGTCACTGTAATTTCACCTATTGTTTTCCAAACACCGTGTCGGATTTCCATCACAGTGGCTGTGAAAGGCATCTATTTTACCGTGCATGGTGCAGACCTTGTGTGATCCCACTGGGCAGAGAGACTGAGAGGGCTAATCGGGAGCACAATAGGATTCACACTGAGCCCTTTATCACAAGCCTTACACCCAGGCCAAGAGAAGAAAGCGGAGAGAGAATCGACCTTTTATAATGTCTACTACATCATTTGTTTTGCCTCTCAGTGTTTTCGCCAAACATTTTTTTTCCCCGTCCTCTTCTACACTATTTCATAAACAATCTGCTAGGCAAGACAATAGAGGCGAGCAGACTGAAGGCAGCGAGGGAAGATGGGCCAGCGGAGATGGGGCTTTCTTTTTACGGGAGATTAAACACAACCTGGAGGGGGGAGGGAAGGAGAGAGAGGAAGAGACAGAGCAAGACAGAGAGATCTCATTAGTAGGCAAAGTACTCGGAGACTCCAGCCCTTTGTGTATGATGCTATGTGTTGACGAGCTGCCAGGCGGTTCAAGGAGAACCGAGAGTGTCGTGGTTCCCCCCCTCTCCGCAGCAGCTGAGCCCAGACACGCGGATCACTAATACATGAATGGTTACAGAGCACATAGGCTTAAGTAACGTTCCTCGGTGCTGTTCGCTGTAATGTATGTGCCTGTCGCGATGCTTTTCACCAGAGCTCGCGCGGTGCCACAGGCTTTAGCAGGCTGCGTGTGCGTGTCGCTGGGATTGTTAAAGCCACCAAGGGCCACAGAGCAGTGCCAGTCTGCGGATACAGAGCAGCCCACGCAGGCAGCACTGCCACGAGACAAGCCACAGGAGCTCTTCACACTCACGCAGCCTGCTCCTGCACAATTAATGGAGGAGGGCGAAAACGAGAACACTGCTGAGAGCAGGGAGGAGGCAGGGTGGATTGGGGGTTGGGGGGGGGGGGGGGGGGGGTACGTCAGGTGTTGAGAAGAAACTGCATGAAATACAGAGAAACATATAATATTGGAACAGAAGGTCGAGTTCAACCTAAAATATCCACCTCAAAGGCCAGAGCGCACTGACCCAACATTATCCAGCAAACACCAGCCATACCCAACCGCTGGGATGTGTGTCGTCACTGCTGTGTGTGATTTCTGGGGGTTTCTAGAATGTTCTCCCCAGACTGTTCTAGAACGTCTAGAACAAGTTATTCTAGAACGTTTTTCACATGTCCATACTCTCACACCTTAATGTTCTCCCCAGACTGTTCTGAAATGTTCTCCCTGGACTGTTCTAGAATTTCTCGCCAAGTTATTCTAGAACGTTTTTCACATGTCCATACTCTCACACCTTAATGTTCTCCCCAGACTGTTCTGAAACGTTCTCCCCAGACTGTTCTGAAACGTTCTCCCAGGACTGTTCTAGAATTTCTCCCCAAGTTATTCAAGAAGGTTTTTCACATGTCCATACTCTCACACCTTAATGTTCTCCCCAGACTGTTCTGAAATGTTCTCCCTGGACTGTTCTAGAATTTCTCGCCAAGTTATTCTAGAACGTTTTTCACATGTCCATACTCTCACACCTTAATGTTCTCCCCAGACTGTTCTGAAACGTTCTCCCAGGACTGTTCTAGAATTTCTCCCCAAGTTATTCTAGAAGGTTTTTCACTGGTGCATACTCTCACACCTTAATTGTTCACGCCCGCTTGCACTATTCTATAATGTTCTCCCCATGCAAACTTCTCCAATATTAATATTATTCTATAATGTTCCCTCCCATTCATACTGTTCTAGAATGTTCTCCCCATGCCAACTTCTCCAGTATTAATATTATTCTATAATGTTCCCTCCCATTTATACTGTTCTAGAATGTTCTCCCTATGCAAACCTCTCCAATATTAATATTATTATATAATGTTCCCTCCCATTCATACTGTTCTAGAATGTTCCCCCATGCAAACTTCTCCAATATTAATATTATTCTATAATGTTCCCTCCCATTCATACTGTTCTAGAATGTTCTCCCCATGCAAACTTCTCCAATATTAATATTATTCTATAATGTTCCCTCCCATTCATACTGTTCTAGAATGTTCTCCCCATGCAAACCTCTCCAATATTAATATTATTCTATAATGTTCCCTCCCATTCATACTGTTCTAGAATGTTCTCCCCATGCAGACTTCTCCAATATTCATTTTGTTCTATAATGTTCCCTCCCATTCATACTGTTCTAGAATGTTCTCCACATGCAAACTTCTCCAATATTAATATTGTTCTATAATGTTCCCTCCCACTCGTAGTGTTCTAGAATGTTCTACCCATGCAGACTTCTCCAGTATTAATATTGTTCTAAAATGTTCCCTCTCATTTACATTGTTCTAGAATGTTCTACCCATGCAGACTTCTCCAGTATTAAGATAAAATAATCCTTTATTAGTCCTACAGTGGGGAAATTCACAGAGTTACAGGAGCAAAGGGATATTACAACAGAACTAAAATGTTCTACCCATGCAGACTACTCCCTTATTAATATTGTTCTAAAATGTTCCCCAGGGTGTTCTTCACCTATTCATACTCTCATATCCACATTGTTCTAGAATGCTGTCCTATGCTTAAACTGTTCTAGAATGTTCACCCCCATTTACACTGTTGTAGAATGCTCTCCTCTGCCCAAACTGACCCAGGGTGTTCTTCACCCATTCATACTCTCATATCCACATTGTTCTAGAATGCTGTCCTATGCTTAAACTGTTCTAGAATGTTCACCCCCATTTACACTGTTGTAGAATGCTCTCCTCTGCCCAAACTGACCCAGGGTGTTCTTCACCCATTCATACTCTCATATCCACAGTGTTCTAGAATGCTGTCCTATGCTTAAACTGTTCTAGAATGTTTTTCATCCATTCATACTCTCATATCCACATTGTTCTAGAATGCTGTCCTATGCTTGAACTGTTCTAGAATGTTCACCCCCATTTACACTGTTGTAGAATGCTCTCCTCTGCCCAAACTGACCCAGGGTGTTATTCACCTATTCATACTCTCATATCTACATTGTTCTAGAATGCTGTCCTGTGCTCAAACTGTTTTAGAATGTTTTTCACCCATTCATACTCTCATATCCACATTGTTCTAGAATACTGTTCTAGAACGTTCACCCCCATTTACACTGTTGTAGAATGCTCTCCTCTGCCCAAACTGACCCAGGGTGTTATTCACCTATTCATACTCTCATATTCACATTGTTCTAGAATGCTGACCTGTGCTCAAACTGTTTTAGAATGTTTTTCACCCATTCATACTCTCATATCCACATTGTTCTAGAATGCTGACCTATGCTCAAACTGTTTTAGAATGTTTTTCACCCATTCATACTCTCATATCCACATTGTTCTAGAATGCTGTCCTATGCTTAAACTGTTCTAGAATGTTCACCCCCATTTACACTGTTGTAGAATGCTCTCCTCTGCCCAAACTGACCCAGGGTGTTCTTCACCCATTCATACTCTCATATCCACATTGTTCTAGAATGCTGTCCTATGCTTAAACTGTTCTAGAATGTTCTTCACCTGTTCATACTCTCATATCCACATTGTTCTAGAATGTTCCCATCTGTACAAACTGTCTCAAAATGTTCTTTACTCATTCATAATCTCACATCCGCATTGTTCTTTAATGTTCTCGTCTGTGCAAAATGTCCTAGAATGTTCCTCATCCTTTTATAATATCTCCAATCTCCAATGTCTCCAATTATACTATTTCAGAATGTTATAATTCACATGACCATGATTTATATTGTTCTAGAAAGTTTTCTCCCTATTTTACACTGTCCAGAATGTCTGTAGTCCTTAGTGGGTTCTGTTCAGGCTACAGCTCGGCTCTGTCAACACTAAAAACAGACGGTCTATGGTGTTTTTCTACCAATCAGTCCAGCACAGTACAGAGCGGCTGCAGATCTGTGATCATTCTGTCATCATTGTGCCGGCTATGTGAACCGTACTGTACCCATGCTGAATTTGGTTAGCTTTTTTTTGAAGGTGTGCCAAGTATGCCATGCCAGATTGCGTGGGTGGAGCTAGAAATAGTGCAGAGGTTAGGGAACCAGCCCTAAATCACTGGTTTGAGTGCCTAAACTGACTGAAGTGCCCTTGAGCAAGGCACCTAACCCCTAACTGCTCCCCGGGCACTGTGGGCAGTCACTGCTCCCTAGAGTGTGTTTGTGTGTGTTCACTAGGGTGGGTGCGTATGGCTGTTTCACTGCCTGGATCGGTTTAAAGGCTTTAGTGGTTAGATTCCTCGGTGTATAAACATAAATTGCAAATAGTTATATGTTATATGTTTTATTTAAATTTAGAATTTATTTTATAAATTTTCATCACTTAAACACAGTGGCATTTCTAGCTAGTCAGAATTGCTGTCTGTGACTCCACATACAAAACTAAATGTAAAAATTGAATAGTAAATGTAACCTAAACTCAGTATGTCTAATATTACTCATGTTTAGACTGTTGTAGGATTATTCAACTTCTAGACATTTTTACGCATTTCAAGTCACTTATCAAGTGCAATACTCACTATATGATACAACATATCACTATATATTGCCAATACACTACCGCTTAAAAGTTTAGGATCTCTTTAGAATTTCATTCTATGCAATTTTCATGCAATTTTCATGCAATCCACAAACAATATTGTCCATTTCACAATTAATATAAGTGTATCAGATGATTAAAGAATAAAAATGTTTGTATTAAAGCCTATTTTTGTATAGAGGCTTATTTTGTATATAGTCCTATTATCAGCAATTCACAGTCCTCTGTCTTAATCTCCTGGTACGGCCGCCAATCCAAGTTAAGGATGTTATTGGGCTAATTGGTTGTTTGGACACTCTTGCTCAATTGTGATGCACAGCTGAAAAACATTCTCAAAAACATTCTCAAAAGTCAAAGTCATTCAGACTTTACAACTGAGTGCATAGCTGAACGAGATTGCGTTTCTCCAAACTCCAATGTGCAGATATATAAAAACACAAGACATACAACTAACATGACAAATAAATAACAACATGACAGTGCAGTGGGAAATATAGAAAGAGTGTGTGTGATAAATAGTGAGATATACTCTAAATAGATATGTATACTTAAAAAAAAAAGTGTTTTTGCAGATGTATTGCACTTAGAGGGAATATATATATTGTACAGTTCTGACCAAGTATTGCACACTAACAATGTAAACATAACACTGTAAATTTTAAACATTTTAAGGTGTAAGAGAGCTTAGGTTTAGAAAGAAACAATGAGTCTATTGCACAAAATTAGCAGCATTAAGTGGAGGACCACCTGAGTATGAAGTAGGTATATGTTCAAGAGTTTAACAGATCTGATGAGTCTGCTCATCAGGAAGTGTTGAGCAGTCTGATGGCTTGTGGAAAGAAACTTTTGCTCAGTCTGGAAGTCCATTCTGAGCATAAAAGTGAGTATAAAAGGGAGAACAACATTCTAGGTCACAGACTCAAAATGACCAGAAAGAAACAACTTTCTTTAGAGACCCGTCTGTCCATTGTTGTGTTAAGGAAGGAAGATACTCCATTGAAAACAAACAACATTTCACTGTGATCCCAAACTTTTGAGCGGTAGTGTAAATTGGCTTGTTTTAAGAAATATACTTAAAACAAATGAAACTGTCTGCCAATATAATGAGACAGGGTTACTTGATACAATTATAAACAAGTAAAAAAGGGGAAAACAAGCCGCAAAAAGCTAAATAATCTAAAAACAAGTTTATAACAATCCCTTTTTTGTAGTGCAGAACATGTGACTTATCTATTGTAGTTTCTGTTCTCAACATTAGGTTTGTGAGTAAAATCATGTAACCACTTCACAGCCTGAAGAGAACCTTCTTGTGATGTCCTGTTATGTGATTTAAAACAGACTCAGGTTCTTCACCAGGGAGATATTCCACAAGGCAATTTTTCTTAAGTCAAATCTGTCTAATAGGGACTTTCCTATTGGACAGATCTCTTTTTTGGGCTCAAGTTATCTGGCTAATTAAGGAAATCCTGCTTTGTGGATTTCCCCAGGAGGCACACAATTCAGAATTAGGAATGATAACAGCACAAGTATGACTTAATACAACATTCTTATGTGCCACAGCAATACAGACATAGCATACTTAAGTATCTGATACTGTTATCAGTCTGTTACTGTCTATTTCCCTCTCTTAAACACCTCAGCTCTTAATAACCCATTTCTCTGGCTGCATCTTGCTTAACCAGCAATCTAAATAACATCATGCTCAAACATTAAAATATATTCTACTCCTTAAAGAAAGAAATACATGGACCACAACTCTGTTCTGCAACACTGCTGTTTCTTTTTAATGCACAGAACTTCGGGCAGCATGTTTTGATTGGTCAGCACAATTCAAACATTCAAAATGTAATCTCAAGTGCAGCTTTGTGCAAAGGTTTACATTTATGTAATAGTTTGGGCTAACTGCAACACCCTCAGTTACATCACTGTGCCATCCAGATGTGCCAGCATTGAGATTTCAGCTCACTCCCACTTTTCATAAAGACTCAGCCTCAGTCAAAGACTGCCTCTACCTGTGCAGTGTCTAAAGCTTTACCATCCAGAGTTCAAGCAGAGATTCTCTTAGCATTTCTTTGGTATTTAGCTTATTAAATGACCAGAGGAGGATGGGTCTCCCCTTGTGAGTATTGGTTCCTCCCAAGGTTTCTTCCTCCAGTCTAAGGGTGTTGTTCTTGCCACTGTTGCCTCTGGCTTGCTCATTGGGGGATATATATGTTGTAACTGTCTGTTTTCAAAACTTCTGTAAAGCTGCTTTGTGACAACATCGTTGTGAAACGTGCCATACAAATAAACTTGTCTTGAACTGAATTTAATTGATTATAGCAGATTTGTTTTCTTCCAATATCGGATGCAGTCATATTGGCCAGTATCGGATCGATACCGATACTGAGTATCATATCGGTGCACCTCTAAACAGCACTGCCCTATACCACAGTTGCAGTGTTTTTAAAGACATGACCAGAAACCGATTGTGAGAGATTGTGTTTGAGCAAAAAATGAGAATTGAGCAATAAGGCTTGCGATATGAACATAGCCTTAAACTTGAATTCACATATTACACATAAAAGAAAACGCAAAGATAGATTATGAAATAGCAGGTTAGGACTAGACTGCTTGGATAAAACGAGAGCCTTTTAGGAGGCTTCGTCTGCACGTTTAGCCATCTATCTTAAATTAAACCCTAAGGCAGCATCGCAACCATGCATTTCCCATACACCTGTCCATCAAGCCTGCGTTATGTGCCGGGAATGGAAATGAGCGGCGAAATGAACGATCACAGCCTGGGCAGAATTCAAAAGCAGGCAGCATCGGGAGCGGCGGCTCCAATACCACAGCACTGAGCTCCCCAACAGGTCCTCCTCCACTGTGAGATCAGTGAAAGCTGTAGACACATAGGAGTCTGATATTGGCAAAGCTGTGATCTGGGTAGAGCCAGCCTATGTGAGGAAGGATAGCACCAAGCAAGAGGAAGACTGAGAGAGAGAGAGAGAGCTGGAGAAAGACTAAGAGAGACAAAGCAGACATAGATGGGACACGGGAAAGAGACAGAGAGCTTGAAGCGAAGACAGAGTGATGAGGGCAGGGAGCACGGAACAGCTACAGAAAGCAGTGGGAAGGTGAAAGAGTAGGACAGACAGACAGAGAGAGAGTGAGGGATGGTTAGAAAGGGGGAACGAGGAGAGAGAGGGTCAAGCAGACAGGCTGGTGATTCTCTGTCTGTCCTCCGTTCGCTGCTTAATGACGTCCCAAGTGACGGGCGCTGGCTTTCGCTCCTGGCAGCTGGTAGATTTGCCAAATCTATCTCCTCTTCTTCCGAGGGACGCGGAGACCAGATGTGACTCAATTCCGTCTGACAGCTAGGAAAGGGGGACACAAGCGTGAACAAATTCAAATTTCCCCCGACGTAGGAACATTTCCATGCAGTTCTACAGAACAGGGTGCGTTCTTTAAGCTTCTGTCTGGCCGGGCCACAGAACCGGCAAGGTTTCATAACAAAGCATTAGGGATTCTCTCAGGGCACTCCAGGCATTGATTAAAATGGTCCGGCGCTGCCAAGTCCTTTGCTCAGAGCTCAGGGCATGCTTACCATCTGCAGCCTGTTGGTGAATGTGGGAGGCCTGGAATTATGAAGCCGAATTATTAATTTCAGTTATGGTTTTTTTTACATTTTTTTTCTTCTAAGAATTATGTTGACGTCTTGATTTGTGAAATGCAACCATCCAAACAAGTTAAGGGTAAAAAGCCGACAGCTTGGAGCAAAAAAAAAAAAAAAACACAGGCCAAGATCATAGTAAGCTGCCACTGTCGATATCACCTGTAATAATTTGACGCTCGGACATATTTAGCCTCGTATTCTGAGGGTAACCCACTTAACATAGAGAGTTACAGCTCATATGCCTTACAGACCAAACACACCCATTCATTTGGTTGTAAAATTAAGCTCTGCAACTGAAAAACCTGTGTTGCAAACTCATAGGCAGCTGTAAACCAAAACAAAAAAAAAATTATGAATGCTTCAGAGCCAACGGATGCATTGACAGCAAGTATGAAATGGAAAAATCGGACACTGACATTTAATACAATGCTATAATAATGGTAAGTGGTAAGCTTTGATGCCATTAGGCCTTCGGTATGGTCTATAAATGTATTTAAAAACATGAGAATAACCCTCCACAATAATGGCCATTTCTTTTAGGAACCCTATGGGATTTCTAGACCTTTTAGCACTGAGCTAACAGTGGAGCTTGAACTATTTGTGCTTTATAAGGGAAGCTAATTAATTTTCTTTTGGTGTGTTGTAGCTTTTTGAGGTACACAGCCAGTCTCCCACAAACAAAAAAAAAAAAATTCTAGCTGCCTGAAACACCTTGTTGGAAATCTAGCTAGTTTCTCTGTTACAAGATGATTTTATCCTGTATTACAATCCTCATTTCAAGCCTACTAGTGAGCTTGGCACTCCTTCATACAAAGCAAGGAGAGCTTATTCACTAAAAACGTACTACTCTAAAAACATCCTGCTCCAGTCCAGTTCGCAAAGATTTGGGTCTATTAATTTCTTCCATTGGACTGTCAGGTTCGGACAGTAAACTGATACAGCAGAATTGACACCATTGGCAGAATAGCCTCAGCAGTGTTGGGGTGGAACTTGTAGGATACCGGATACAGGATACCGCTCTGCCGGTTGAACAATTAAAAGTAGGCAAGGTGACTGGCCTAGACACAGGAGCTCTAACAGAGTGTTTCAGACAGAGTGTGAATACAGATGTACAGTATGAGAAAAATATTGTGTTTTTGGGAAAACTGAAGAATGTAAATGGATTCCAGTAGACCCCAAAAATAAAATGGCATTATAGGTGTCCTTTAAATACATACACTTATTAAAAACATTAAGTGCTTTATGTGTATATTGTACCTTCAATGTAGCAGTTTTACAGTGAACATAACTACTACAGTATTGCACTTCTAACAAGTGATTGAAAGCTGGTTGAACCACAGCTCATATACACAGTCAATGGCGTTTCTAGGTCTGAAGAGATGTTTTTCTCACTTAATTGGTCTCATCAATGGTAAATCCAAATGTCTTCATTAATAAGAGGTAAAATTTTAAAGTGGAAGGAATTCAGATTACCCCCTAGAAGCCTAACCAATACAGCATGGTCGAAAAAACCCAAATATTCTCATTAGACAATTTTAAAGACATTTTTATACAAGGTCCCTTTTGTTTCCAAACAACACCTAAAGCATCCGTAAGTAAGATTTACAGGGACCAAAACAGAACATAATACATGATACCATTTTCATTAGTTTATAATTAACACTAATTACAAATCATTGCGTGTTTATTAGCTTAGAATGACCGTTTATATTTATATATTTATTGAGGAGCAGGTCCTCTTCCAACAGAAGTTGCCATGTGGCGCCACCATGTTTCTACAGTATCCCAGAACAGACAAACCCTGTGCCTTAAATGGTACAGCAGATAGTATAAACATCTCAGGCACCACAATGGAACTGCAGCACCATTTAAGGTGGAATGGGAAAATTCAGAAATAAAGCTGGCAAATAAGTATGATGTTTTGATAGTCTAAATATCGACAGGTAGTAGCTGTATTAAGCTCAGCATAGACTGAATTAACATTAACATTAAAACTACAATAAAACATTTAAAATTTGAGTTACTACGCTGTATGAATGGTATGAGCGTGCTAGGAAGGACCACTCAATAGGTAGAATAAATAGCTTGAACACTGATGCTGGAAAATCCAAATTGTGACAAATGGAGGATTATATTTATTATTCATCTCAAAAAACACAAGATCAAGCAATGGAGTGCCCTGTCAAAGAAGCAAACACATGAAGAAGCAAAAAGAAATCAGGATAGGCACTGAAGCCACTACAGACAGCCATCGCAGTTTCTCTGGGGGTGAGTTGGGGGGTTCAGTAGAGTGTAATACAGAGAGCGTCACAAAAATACATGCAAAGCTGAAATGCAAACAAACAATATTTCATATGGCTCTAAAAGTTCTCTCAATTGAAGGTCTTTAATAGAAAGAACTTTATAATGAATGCAATCTAAAAGTAGATTTTAAAGGCTTTTATTAGAACATGGACTAAAGATGAAATATCCTGCCTAATGTTAAAAATGTTAATAAAAACATATCAAATGCAAAATACAGTGTACTCCCACTATATCCAGCCTTCACATTCGTTTGAACATTGTATTCTGAAAAAAAAAGATGCATTAGATTCCAAGCCTATTCCCCAGACTGGATCCTGATTTGGGACATGGTTGATAAGTTGATGAGCGCCTCTGAGTCTGCCCCAAGTCAGCTCAGGTGGACCTGTGGGGAGGCTGTTATAGTGGTGACTGGATGGGTAATTAAGGTGGCAGGCTTCTGTGAAAGCGCTCCCTGCCCTTCCCTGGCCGGCCACTCTTCTGTCCCTCTAAAATTAGAGCCCAGCCAAGGGCAGGGCCCCAAGACGTACAGGGACCGGCAGAGCCGCGCAAGAGAGAACAGGACGGAGGGATGAGAGGGAGGGCGGGGAGCTCAAAACTCAACAAAGCAGGATAAAAGGAGCAGACAGGGTGCAAAACCTGAGGAAAGTAAGCAGAAAAATAGTCAGAGAGAGAGAGAGAGAGAGAGAAAGAGAGAGAGTGATAAAGTGAGAAGGAAGGACAGCCGGAGGTGTCTTCACGGCTGAGGCACAGGGGACCTGCGTAAAAGTGCCTAAAGCTCAGTAAAGTACAACCATCAAATCCTCCACCCTCTCTCTCTCCTCTCCTCTCCGTCACACTGAATCTATTTAACATGAAAATTGATTCATACCGAGGTCTAAATTGTTTTTGAGTGATTTGCTCCTGTGGCCAGACGGTGTCTGGAGTCAAGCGCTCCAGTTAATGAGAGGCCGCGAGTTACCATGCTAACAGAGATGAAAAGATGTAAGGAAGTGTGTGTGTGTGTGTGTGTGTGTGTGTGTGTGTGTGTGTGTGTGTGTGTGTCTCAGAGAGTACTGTAGACCACAAATCTGACCTCAGATGAACTTTCTGGTCTAATCCAACCTCAAACCACAATAGGAATGTGTTTTGAGACGGCTGCTTCAGGATGAACGTTGGGAATACAAGCAATGCACTTATGTACAGCGTTATAGTGGATGTCAAATTAGGCAAAAACAACAATGGAACAAGATATAGCCTCGATTTCTCACTAATGGACAGCAAATTGCCTTAACACGTTTTCATTCTGAGACAATTAGGGGGTCCAGCACATTATTAGGGGGTCACTGAACCTGAAATCTTCATTTTACATTATTTCTATACTCAAACCATTTGCTGATCCCTTATGCCCTGTCAATGCAGCGGCATTGCCATCTTGGATGAGACCACTCCTGTCAGGATATAAAAGCTTGATCTCTAGAAAAGCTAGAAAAGGTGATCACTCACAAAAGCTTAGTATTGAGTTTCCTCTTGCATCTGATCTGACCACATCATACACTCTCAGTCACCTAAGAAACAGCTGCTCCACTGTTTTTCCTAACACATCACGCTAATGGGCTTTCCAGCACACTTTCCAACCCTGTTTACTGACTTCTTTCCCACAGATCTAAATCAAGATGTCACTTTGTCCTGGCCTTAATTTGCATGCAGTTAGTTGTATGTTGTGAGTTGCATGCAACAATTTTTCTTTCGCAACTTGGTAGTGACGTGAAGGGATTTAAAAAAATGAAACACTGCATGCAACACATGCAATTGCACCACTATTCTATTTAGGAACAATCTGTGCTTCTTGTTATGTAAAGTCATCAGCAAGGTGATTTATCAACTTCATATAATAAAGCAGCCCCCTATTGGCTGGTTTGGCCTGAAGGAACATGCAGAATGCTGCTGGAGGATGCTGAACACACAGAAGAGTTTTTGGCTGTGTCTCAAATATATATATACAGGGGTTGGACAATGAAACTGAAACACCTGTCATTTTAGTGTGGGAGGTTTCATGGCTAAATTGGACCAGTCTGGTGGTCAATCTTCATTAATTGCACATTGCACCAGTAAGAGCAGAGTGTGAAGTTTAATTAGCAGGTAAGACACAGTTTTGCTCAAAATACTGCAATAACACAACATTATGGGACATACCAGAGTTCAAAAGAGGACAAATTGTTGGTGGACGTCTTGCTGGCGCATCTTTGACCAAGACAGCAAGTCTTTGTGATGTATCAAGAGCCACGGTATCCAGAGTAATGTCAGCAAACCACCAAGAAGGACGAACCACATCCAACAGGATTAACTGTGGACGCGAGAGGAAGCTGTCTGAAAGGGATGTTGGGTTCTAACCCGGATTGTATCCAAAAAACATAAAACCACAGCTGCCCAAATCATGACAGAATTAAATGTGCTCCTCAGCTCTCCTGTTTCCACCAGAACTGTCCGTCAGGAGCTCCACAGGGTCAATATACACGGCTGGGCTGCTATAGCCAAACCTTCGGTCACTCATGCCAATGCCAAACGTCGGTTTCAATGGTGCAAGGAGTGCAAATCTAACTATAATCCCTTTGTAAACATCCCATTGAAGATTTTGGGTTTAATTCTTTACCGGAAGGGTTCAATTTAATGTCCATTCAGTCATTAGCTGACTGTGTTGTAGCTTAGCTACAGCTGCTAGTAATTGCATTAGTGAAACACAGTTAGCTTGGCACTAACGGCGCTAATGGTATTAGCATTAATGCTAGCCCAAAGACAGGCTTAATTCTGATGGACAGTGCTATGTGAATGAATACTTATGAAATAACTGGACTATTCCATACTACAAATGACAGCATAGCTAAGCACAGCACAGTGAATAAGCTGCACAGTCAATGTTGTTGGTACTGTGCTGTTGTGTACTGTTTTTACATCCATGTCATGTCATTCAGTCATCAATGTCTCAATGTTTCCTCCTCCAGGGATCTAGCCAGAGCCTGAAAGATTCACTACGTACTTAACTAGTGAGCGAATCAAGACAGATTTAACAATGCTCTCTGCCGAACTGGGCTGGACAGTGGGTTAGTTTGTTGGTTGGTTTGCTATCTACCTTGTACAGGAAATGTGTGTCTGTTAGCGGCCTACTCTGCTTTGCAGTAATTCGGTAGCGCTGAGCAGTGAGTCTTCCTTGCTGCTATGTTCAATAAAGAGCACTAGTTAAAAGCGCAATGTTTCCTGTGTGTCCTTCTTTGCCAGCTGCCACTGCTGTTTTATTTTGTTCTATGTCTGTATATCTGTCTTTTATGCATCTATCTGTCTATTGTCCCTTTACTAAATTGATGATTGACGATCTGTGTATTATGTTCATGTAAACATTATTTATCCTGTCCTTAAGTTCATTGAGAAACGTGTCTCCGTCTGCCCTTCAGTAAAACTTTATATCCTTTTAGACTCAAGTGGGGAGAAAACAAACCTACTTACTTAGATCATGATAAGAGCAGACTAACAAGACATAAACGTCGGTATAAGCAGTTGTTTAAACAGCTGTTAGCATTAGCTGCCTGGTTAAAACAGGCGCCTGAGGAACATTTGCTTTGAGAAATTCAGTTTTCTTGGTGTGGCTCAGGCAGAAAACACAATGATGCACTACGAGCGTTACTTGTGTTGTCTATATAAGCGGTGAACCATTGGTGCACATAATGTCTTATCTGCCTTTTTATTGGCTGTTTCTTAAATCGTATTGCAAAAAGCTGAAATGTTTCCAGTGGTTGCAACTGAGTTTCAAATGAGTTGCAGGATGCTTTCAAGCAACTAGAGCTGCATAAAGTCACGGTTCTTACTCAGTGTTGGGGAGTAACCGAATACATGTAACGGTGTTATGTATTTACAATACAAAAGATGAGTAACTATATTTCCGATACACTGACAATGTAAATAGATAGTATTCAGAATACAATTACATTGGTAAAATTAATGGATTGAATGAAGAGATATTTAGCGACTTTTCAGGCCCTTTAACGACTTTTCTTTTTAAAAAGCAACTAGGGACAAATCTAGCAACAGTTTCTGGTGTTACTGGAGACTTTTGGAGACTCAGAGGTGAACACATATTATCTTCAGTTACTGCCCTCAGCGAGCAGCAGGGGCTGCCGTGAGGCCTGTTCTACTACACTCCCAATGCTCAGTCTCACAGTCAGAGCAGACCCTCACCACTCCACGACCCACTCCACGACCCACTACACTCACTACGCATGCCCAAAGCCGCCACTGACACCACCCCCTATCTACAGAGCAGGATGTAAATATAAATGAGTCTTAGATAGATAGATACTTTATTGATCCCAGAGGGAAATTCTTTAGTGTGACGCAGCCGATTTCAAAGACAACTAAAAAAGAGTTCACAGAAAAAATTAATTTATTCAGAGTTTATTTGTAGTTATAACATATTTAGGGTGTTTTACTTACTTTTTGCCTCTCCCACAATGTTATTCCATCAAATACACACAAATAGACCATTATGCGATACGTCATTTGGCGACCTCTAGCGACTTTAAGGACAGCCAATAGCGACTTTCCTCACTGAGGAGTTGGCAACAGTGATCGCATATTCAAACGTTAATTCACGTTTAAGGAAGAGAAAAGAGAGTGTAACGTCATTGTGCAGTGCAAGCTCTGTTTGCCACCTACTAACTTGCTTTCAGCGTTCAAAGACTCCACTTCCAAAGACTCCACTTTTTTGGTCTGCAGCTTGGTTAGCTTAGCTTGGTTATCCGAACTCTTTATAGTTATAGAAGCTGCCTACTTAGCATAAAGGAGACAGTCAATTCGTAATTTAGCTATTAGTTAATTTAGCATTAGCTAACTTCAGATTTACTGCAGTTCGAAGTTTACAGACAGTATAGGCTATCTGTTACTGGCATTCATGTGTAAGGCTACTCTGAAAAAAACAGATTACAGTTTACATGATTAAATGTTTCTACACCGGTTTTGCTGTATTTATGTTTGGTCCTGTCCTGTCTAGCCTAATATACAATGTGGCTAGCATGGTGGTTTCAGGTTACTGCTTTATGGCAGAGCTTCCACTGAACAATGAACCAGACAAGTAATACGCTTCTTAAGCTACAGCTAGCTAACAGCTGTGGAAATAAATCGTTAAAAAAATATTCTTTCTTTGTTCCAGACAAAACAATGAATATTTTGTGTTTACATATCCTTATATTCTTTTACAGCAATTCTATACATTCAGAAAAAAAACTTATCTGCTCGTTGCTACAGTAGAAGAACACAACAGAATGTTCTTCTTAAGTAAGCAGGGTGTGATTGCCACATTCATTCTGTTTTAAAATGTAAGGAAACGATAAAAAAGTACTCCAGCGTATTTAGAATGTTACTCACATTGAGTAATATAACAGAATACATTATAAATTACATTTTAGGACATGTATTTTGCATTCTGTAGTGAAACACATTCTAAAAGTAACTCTCCCAACACTGTTCTTACTGAAGACCCAATAATGTCAGCTTGGCCTGCTTGGCATTTTTCTGCTGCAGAGCTTGTATAATAGCTGTTGAGTGTTCATGCAGTATAAATAAAACTCTAATTAAACTATATAGTGTAGCAAAATGAAAGAAATGTGTTCTTTCTTCTTCTTTTTTCATTTCTTTAGAGGCTGTTTTTCATCAAACTCAGTATTTCAGCACGGACTGGTTTCAAAGAACCACCTGAAAAGCAAATCAAACCAGTCTATAGAGCTGCAATTACAGCTTGATGTGACCTACAGTCAACATCTCAGTGATTCATGTGCGAGTTGGCCCGACACAAAGAGACAAAATACTTCCATGAAGGAAAATGGCTCGGCTTCCGTATCTAATAGACGGTGCTTTATATGATGAGAGAATGATGGCGCCTACTTGCCCCCGGAGTGCACAGTGCTGGATGAAGAGTAGGGCTAAATGTCTCATTGATCTATGTCTGCCACAGCATAGGAAACCTGAGAATGCGTGCTCCAACAGTGAATACACATTCCATTAAAACGTCTAGACTTAAAGCTATAACCTCTCTCAAAAGAGCGTGGTCATTCAATAGGCCTGCTTTCAGCTGAACATAACTTTTTAAGTGCAGAATGAGTCAGGTTTTCTGGGCTGTTGGAAAAGAAGGGTGGACTAGAAATTTGGAAGAACTTCAAAACGAGCACAAGCAGGTTTTTTTTTTTCTTTTCCTACCTTTTTTTCTGGTTCATAACACATAACCCAGCAGGGCTAGTGATTTTTGGAGAAATATCCATCAGCCTTTTATAGCTGCCCTACTTTGGCTAGATTGGGTATCAGAGGGTACATCAGGCCTTCAACAGAGAACCTGCATCCGCAACAAAAAAAAAAAGCTGGCTGTAACGTCGTGAGAACAGAGCACAGCAGGGCTGTGAAGACTGTCAGTATCAGCATAAGGAAGCCATTCTTCACTTTCAGTGTAGCATTTACAGGTTCGTGCAAATCAGTATTTGCGATGACGTGGACTATATTCCCCGATTCCCCGTTTGACTGTAATTATTCACACGTTCTCACTGAAGCCGCATCTGACATTGAGATTGCGGCCAAGTGTCAAAGACAAATGAGAATGAACATTGCCATTTCGTCTCTGGTGTCACTGTTTTGTTTTCCTCTCCCCGGAAAACCGGGGTAACGACAGCGCAATGCCTTCCAAGGGAAAGCTGGCCTATTGAGGCCGATAGCTTGTTCAACCAAATCCACGTCTCATCCTTCACTCAAAAGAGGAACGAGACTCTTTTCCACTCCTTCCATTACTTATCTGGATGTGGGAGAACAGTGCGGTGGGAGGTTAAGGGGAAAGCAGCCAACGCTGAGGTGTCCAAGCACACTCCTAGAAGGCCGGAGTGTCGGAGCCAAATTCCACATAGCCAGATTCGATTCAGTTCCTCCGGTGTTTAGCAAGGCTGAGACCTTTAGAAGGCTTAGGTAATAACAGCGTTTCATTTCAAAACCTGCATACGTGGCTTACAGCCATGCTTCTCTAGGACCTGGGCCAGAATCACAGGCACACTCAGCCCTTTCTAACCTCTCAGAAGCATTAGCAGGCCAGAAAAGACAAAGAAAGCATTGGTTCGTTGGAAGAGTAACATATGATCCCTGAAGAAAACCTTATAGGAAATGGCCACTTCATAGTTAATGCAACATCATGTTGATGTGATACAGTATAATTATTGTTTTCAAATGGCTTTAAAGAATTACCATAGTTTACTATAGATGTAGTATTTAAGTAAGATTCATCTCAACAACATACACATATCAGAAAATCCGAACTTCATTCCTAGAGCCTGCTGTAGCAGAGTGAGAGCTAATCATGCAATCATAGACAGGGTAACTGTAACAGACTATAACAGGGCTTCTTGCAACTGGGGCTAAATGCCTGGTGTTACAAACTACAAGCTAAAGATACTCTCAACATAAACAATACCAAACTCAACAGCGAGTTAAGCTGTTTACATTTAAGGTATTTAGCAGACGCTCTTATCCAGAGCGACTTACAAAAGTGCTTTGTGTTCGGTCAGAGTATGGATCTCTATCTAGTACAAACAAGTTCAAACTACCCTCGAGCTCAAACACTGCCAGAAACAAGGGCCAGTGCTGATACCTGGAGAAAACAGAATAAAATATAGGGTTAGATACAGAATACGTGCAATACCCAGCCAGTGCTCATACCTATAAAATGAAAAGTTACGAGTAGTATACATGCAATATGACTGATTTCAATAAATACTTTAGAATAGTGCTAAAAAGTGGTTCGCAACGAGATAGGACTTCGGTCTGTGTTTAAAATGCACACTCGCATGCAAACGTTTGGGCATGCCTGATGCAAATTTCAAAGCTTTATAAATACTCTGACTCCTCAAACCTCGCCCCAACAATCAGCAGCAATGGGCTTCTCTATGCAGCTGCCCAGCACTCTGAACATTAAAATAACTGATGCTCACAAAGCAGGCGAGGCTATAAGAAGACAACAAAGCGATTTCAGGTGGCCGTTTTCTCAGTTCGTAATTAAATAAGAAATGGCAGTTGAATGAAATAGGAGAGGTCAAGTTGAGGTCTGGAAGAAAACTTTGTAAGAGAACTGTTCATAGGATTGTTAAATAAAATAACACTTGTTTAACTGTTAAGCCCAAAGCATGATGTTTAAAAAGCACCCCATGCTTGTGTTGCAGCCAGCAACACTGGGAACATTTTACTGGCAGATGAAAAAATAGATTCAAACAAATACCAGCAAATACTTGAAGGAAACATCACACCGTCTCCAAAAAGCCTTCTATAAATGGATAATGATCCTAAACACAACTCAAAATCCACAATGGTCTACCTCAGGCTGAAACCGAAGGCTATTCTATGGCTCTCACAGACTCCTGACCTAAGCAACATCCTAAATCTGTGGATAGACTTCATAAGAGCAGTGCATACAAGACAGCCCCAGAAGGAAAAATTTGTAAGGAAAAATGGATAAAGCATCCCCCAAAACAAGAGCTGAGAGACTCTTAGCTGCCTAGGAGAAGTGTTTACAAGCTGTGGTACTTGCCAAAGGTGGTTGCTTTGGGCACTTTTTCCCTTTTTTTGTTATTTTAAAACTGTAAAAGATGAAAATAAAACAGTAATCTTGCCTGAAATGTTAAAGAAATGAGTCACATTTATGCCTCATGGAGATCTACTCCCTTAGCTATTCACAGTATCAGAAATTTTGACCAAGGGCATCCAAAGTTTTGCATGCCACTGCAGCTAAGGCCAGTCCCTACATGATGCAAAAGATGCGAAAATCAGTTCTATACTATGTTTTGTTGTGTTTGGCTTGGAGAGCCACAAATAAAGGTCAGCTTGCCTGTGGTCTGCTTGGCCTACTCTGTCCCACCGGCTACGACTTCAGGACACTAACAGCTCGGTTTTGGTTTTGTTGGGAGGGATGAAAGAAAATCTGAAAATGGCATAGACAGAAAAACAAGGTAGCCAGTATATCTCTGAGTGTGCTGAAAGCCACCCCCCACCCACCCCCCCATGATTCACAAGAGAACCCTTATTGTAGTCACAGGCAAGGTGTGAAATACTGGGGTTCTTGGGGGGTCTGCAACCCTCTAATTAGCCCCCTTGGACCCTTAAAATGTGTCAAAATCAATATTCTAGGGGGTCCCTGAACATAAACATATGTCTGCGTAAAATATATAATAAAATACAAATTCAGGGAGAGGTCATTGTTTAACAGCTTCACCCACAGACGCTTACAGTATTAACTAGAGATGCAGCACTGATCTGCTTCACAGTGACGCTGTAGCACAATGGTTCAAGAAGTTAGTCCTTGATAGCTTAGCAACTATAGGCACTGGATACTTCTGAGAACCTGCCCAGTTGCCCAAGAGACTGGTGGAAAGACAAGGACAAAGGAGGGGATCTCATTTACTGTGTGGGTTAGAAAACCAGAAAAAACATTTCCAGAAAAAGAACTATTAGCAGACAGTCAACACTGGAGCCACCTAGCTAAACATGGGAGCCCCCAAATACCAGGGTGCATTTTGCACATTGGTCACAGGTGAATGACATCATCTGAGCTTCCTTGGAAAATCAGTGGTTGTCCCGAACCATGTGACCTAACTCATCTAACACAGGTAAATCAATGCAAATAAAATTCACTTGAGAAAAAAAGGCTGTGTAACAATTCTGTGACAGATATAAAGCAAGGTGCAAATGTCATAACAACCATCTGGGAAACTTAATAGGCCACCAAAACTGTCCCCATCAGATAAACAGCTCTTAAAGCTTGCGTCTTTGAGAGCGAAGAGACAATCAAGCTCCACTCTTGCTTAGGGGCTGTTGTGAGCTGGAGGCCTTCTGATGGGAGGGTCACCAGTTCTGTGTGCTGACTGCCCGATGCAGTGCATGTATATGCTGGTGTTTCACTGCACTGATGGGTCAAATGCTGAGGTCACATTCTTGCTGAAAATCGTTTATTTCAACGTCTGTCCATCCTTCCACTGTGAGAAGACACCTGATCTCTATGGGGTCTGAAAGGACGTGCAGCTGTTGAAGAAGCTCCTCACTGAGAAGAGGAGATACAGCCAGCTGCTGGTGTACTTAGAACAGTGTGTCCAGACCTCAGCATAACAGAAAATACAGCTTAACTGAACTCTAAAAGTGTGTCTTCAAAAAACTGGAAGCTGTAATATGGGTAAAGTGCAGATGCTAAATAGGGTTAAGGTTTCTGTGTAATGTTCTGTTAACCCTTAGAACCCTACTGTAATATTGTATAATTGTGTTGGTGTTTTGGTCCAGTACAATTACAATTATGTATTTAGTATTTACATTAGACAGTCACACATGCCACATGTTGTTATTATTAGGTGAATCAGGACACTCAGATATGCCATTATTTGACATGTAGATGCTAACAGAATTGTGATATCTTTATAAATCTCCTAAAATGGCAACGGTCTACACTTTTAATGTAAGTCAATGGAAACTGAATTTTGTCCAAGCTGTTTTGGAGCATTTCTATTGTTCCATTCATCATGAAATTTCCATACAGTTTAAACAGCAGCTGTTGTGTTCTAATGATGCAATAAAATAAAAATCGACAAAAATGAAGAAAGATGTTTCTTTGGACATCAACGATATGATCAAAACATCCATTTTCAGACTGTATATTAAGTTGCATGTTTACAATCAGCAATTTTTAAAACTCAAATTAGAGTGCAAATTAGAAGCCGAGCTAAATATTCTTAATTGCATTGTTTTTTTATTTACAGTATATAATGTGTATCATGTTTGTTGATGTTTATCTGTTAGAACATGTTTTAGGACCATAATCTCTGATGATCAGCTCTAAAGTCAGAGTTAGTCAGAGGGTGTTTAAGACACCAGGAATAGTTCCAGACAGAAGTGCGTGCAGTGGGGTTTTAAATGGAGGATTTGGTGTTTTTGGAGCTGGATTAGTCTCTGGATAGTGACTGAATAGATGAAATCTCTCTGGACTCTGAATGGTAAGAGCTGCAGTTCGCTCTTACAATATATTGTCAAAAGTATTCACTCGTCTGCCTTCACATGGATACTTGAGTGACATCCTATTCTTAATCCATGGGGTTTAATATGATGTCAGCCCACCCTTTGCAGCTGTAACCGCTTCAACTCCTCTGGGAAGGTTTTCCACACGGTTTAGGAGTTTGTTTATGGGAACGTTTGACCGTTCCTCCAGAAGCGCATGTGTGAGATCAGACACTGATGTTGGACGAGAAGACCTGGCTTGCAGTCTCCACTCTAATTCATCCCAAACGTCTTCTATCAGGTTGGGGTCATCTTGAGTTTTGCATTGCGCTTGGTGATGTAAGGCTTGGATGCAGCTGCTCAGCCACAGAAACCCATTCCATGAAGCTCTCTTTGCTCTGTCATGCCCTACCACATGGTACCTGAGTTGCTGTCGTTCACAACCGCTTCCACTTTGTTATAATATTACTGACAGTCAGCTGTGGAATATTTAGTAGTGAGGAAATTTCACGACTGGTATCCTATCACGGTACTACGAGTTCACTGAGCTCCTGAGAGCGACACATTTGTGAAGCAGCATCAAACACAGACATTGGAATTAAAAGTGATCCGTGAACCCATGTAGTGATTTCCACTATAGAATTGTGTCTGTTTTTAAAGCAGTGTTGTCGGACAGCCTGGAGATCATAGTCATCCAGTATAGGTTTTAATCTTGTCCCTTACATACAGAGATTTCTCCAGATTCTCTAAATCATTGTCTTTCAAAGAGTGGTTACCCTTTTACATCTTTATTTCTAATAGACTACGAAAGTCTGAGATGCTTATATAAATGTACTATTGACTTGTTGCCAATTAAACTAATTAGGTGTGAGACATTTCAGAACTATACCATTTTTTTTATTAATATGCCTATATTTAAAAAAAAAACAATTCCAAAGTTTTAACATTTAATATGTGGGCGATATACTGTTCAGATACAGTATCTCACAAAAGTGAGAATAACCCTCACAGTTTCTTTAGCAAGGCAGTGGTCATCTTGCAGGTGTGTTTGGGGTCATTATCTGCCCAGCAGCCCAGTTTCTGAAGGGTGGGGATCAAGCTCTACTTCAGCATGTCACAGTACATGTTAGCATTCATGTTTCTCTCAATGAACTGTAGCTCCCCACAGTCAGCAGCACTCATGCAGCCCCAAACCATGACACTCCCACTCCTGGGAGCCATGCAGACCAATTTGATACAGTGTGTGGCGTATGGTTTGAGCACTGAGAGCCTGAACTCCTACCCCCTACCCCTTTAACCAACCAATGCAGGCAGCACTTATCAGCTATTTCCCAAAGCCAACCTCTGGATTTGACACTGAGCATACTTTGGTCGACTTTTCCTGTAAAACCACTGTATGGTCTTGGCCACTGTGCTGCAGCTCAGTTTCAGGGTGTTGGCAATCTTCTTGTAGCCTAGGCTTTTTTCCAGATCCTCAGAGAGTTCTTTGCCATGAGGTGTCAAGTTGAACTTCCCGTGACGAGTATGAGAGAGTGTGATAGCGATAACACCAAATTTAACACACCTGTTCCAAATTCACACCTAAGACCAAGTAACACTAGCAAGTCACATGACACCGGAGAGGAATAATGGCTAATTAAGTACAACTTGGCCATTTTCAGTTAGGGGTGTACTCACTTTTGTTTTGCTAGCGGTTTAGACATTAATGGCTGTGTGTTAAGTTATTTTGAGGGCACAACAAAATTACACTGTTCTACAAGCTGTACACTGACTACTTTACACTGTTCTACAAGCTGTACACTGACTACTTTACACTGTTCTACAAGCTGTACACTGACTACTATACACTGTTCTACAAGCTGTACACTGACTACACTGTTCTATAAGCTGTATACTGTCTACACTGTTCTACAAGCTGTACACTGACTACTATACACTGTTCTACAAGCTGTACACTGACTACTGTACACTGCTCTACAAGCTGTACACTGACTACACTGTTCTACAAGCTGTACACTGACTACTTTACACTGTTCTACAAGCTGTACACTACTTTAAACGGTTCTACAAGCTGTACACTGACTACACTGTTCTATAAGCTGTATACTGTCTACACTGTTCTACAAGCTGTACACTGACTACTTTACACTGTTCTACAAGCTGTACACTACTTTAGACTGTTCTACAAGCTGTACACTGACTACTTTACACTGTTCTACAAGCTGTACACTGACTACTTTACACTGTTCTACAAGCTGTACACTACTTTACACTGTTCTACAAGCTGTACACTGACTACTTTACACTGTTCTACAAGCTGTACACTACTTTACACTGTTCTACAAGCTGTACACTACTTTACACTGTTCTATAAGCTGTACCTGGACTACTTTACACTGTTCTACAAGCTGTACACTACTTTACACTGTTCTATAAGCTGTACACTGACTACTATACACTGTTCTACAAGCTGTACACGGACTACTTTACACAATATCAAAGTGTTATATCTTCAGTGTTGTCCTATGAAAAGATATAATAAAATATTTACACAAATGTGAGAGGTGAACTCACTTTTGTGAGATACTGTATAGTGTTTAAATGATTTACGCATCACTGCACTACACTGTAGTCTTGTGTAGTGTTAAAACAGATCATTTTCACCAGACGTGTGAAAAGGAAATTACATATAGAGTTCACGACCCCAGCATTCATCACGCCACACTCACCTTCAGCATGCAGCACAGAGAGAGGCAAAGGCAACCCACAAGCTGAGATTCAGCCATAATGCAAACTGTCATACATGCCACTCACTCCGCTGCAACAAGCATTTCCCCTGCAGCTGTAGGGCACATCACACATGTGCACATGCGTTCACACTCGCTCCAACTCATTCTCTCTAAGACAGTGCCCGTGAACTCATTAGCTGCGGAAAGAGGGACGGAATATTGAGTTTTTCTGGAGAGCTCTCCACTTTTCCCCCAGCAGAAACATAAACGTATTATTTCCATTATCTGCTTTTGTGGTTTCTCATTATACTGAGACCCATTTGCAGATTGGGCAGCCTCCTACTCACGCATACGCACGGCTGTTGGATGGAGCTTCGGCGCACGCTAATGCTTATTAAAATCTGTGGCGAGGAGTGATTTGTGTCTAATGTAATAACGCCGAGTTCCTGTTAGCCAGTCAGCAATCAGCGCTACCTCTAGGGGACTGACACACTGTCATCAACAGTAATTGGTTGGAATGACATGCCTCCATTGAGCAGGGGAAATACTAGCAAAGGATTGAGGCGCGCGCACGCACACGCGGGGCCTAGTGCAGGGTAGCGTTTGATGTGAAGCACGTACAAAGCCAATTTTAGTCCCAGCTAAAAATGCTAGTCCATATATTTTTACATTAAGGACAATTTCGCCACTGTTTCCAAAAGTATGTGCAATTAGACGGTTAGGTTGTAACCGAAGTCATGTAGAGTTGGACTGGTGTGAAAGGCTCTGTTCTAGAGAAAACTGATCAAGTAAGAACATTTCACTGTGGTGGTGATGGGAACCAGATGTCTGGAGAGTTTAATGACTTCCTCATAGGACGTTATTATATGAAATGAGTATGAATATGCAGATACAGTGATAGGCAGTGATCAAATTATGATAATTCATTCATAATCGGATTTCTCCAGTCCTCTGATTATTTAAGTGCCTGTGTAAACAGCGTAGTCTGATATTTTAGATCAGATTAAGGCCAGAAACCCCTTTTAAGAAAGACAACGAGCTGGATTTTAGCTTGGATATCTCAGTGCACATATACTCTTATTCTGATTTCTTTAATTTTTCTCAGTCTGTCCACAAACAGACCAGATATAAGGCACCCTTCTGCCCTACAACATGAATGCTACAGGGGGCAAACATATTATATGACCACATCTATCAAAAACGATGTAATGATGTGCAAATCATTGAACCCTATAGGTGTGTCTTAAAAGCTACTGAGCTCCTACAGAGGCAGCATTTTATGTTATAGTATGCGCTCCCGACATGTAGACTGTCTCAATTCTTAGATACCTGAAACATGCTGTCTACTGAGGAACCTTATTTAGACTTGATTTTAAGGAAGCATCGAACGCTTCCTCAGCCGCTAATACAATCCCATGATGCAACACAGGCAAAGCTACGAGCAGTGAAGTGGTTTTAAAATGTGAGTTATTTTGATTCTCTCTGGAGTTTTAATGTGTTTCTTGTCATATAATCACACAAAACAGTTTTTTATTATCAACTCTGTAACGAGTCCTTCACCATTTAGCAGTTTTATACTTGAGCCATTAGCATTTATGCTAACAGATTTTTAAGCCTCGGGCTATTGTTTTGGATGCCGGCCGGTAGCTTAGCAACCAGCTAAATCACCGGTCGCGTGCTGCAGTGGGTGGGAACAAGCCGTGACGCAGTCTCTCTCTAACTAGAGCGTCTCAGTAATCTGTTTTATGAGGAGAGATGAGGAGAGAACACTGATACTTAAACAACTGCTACCTAGACAGCCTACTTACACACTCACTAGGTTTTGAGACACACCCTTAATGATGATGTACAAACCATTTGAACCCTTTGGGTGTGTCTCAAAACCTAGTGAGCTCCTACAGAGGCAGCATTTTATGTTATAGTATGCGCTCCCGACATGTAGACTGTCCAAATTCTTACATACCTTGAACATACTGTCTACTGAGGAACCTTATTTAGACCTGATTTTAAGGAAGCATCGAACGCTTCCTCAGCCGCTCAGACAATCCCATGATGCAACACAGGCAAATCTATGAGCAGTGAAGTGGTTTTAAAATGTGAGTTATTTTGATTCTCTCTGGAGTTTTAATGTGTTTCTGGTCATATAATCACACAAAACAGTATTTTATTATCAACTCTGTAACGACTCGTTCACCATTTAGCAGTTTTATACTCGAGCTATTAGCATTTATGCCAACAGATTTTTAAGCCTCGGGCTATTGTTTTGGATGCCGGCCGGTAGCTTAGCAACCAGCTAAACCACCA
Organism: Megaleporinus macrocephalus; assembly: GCA_021613375.1. Lineage (NCBI taxonomy): Eukaryota > Metazoa > Chordata > Actinopteri > Characiformes > Anostomidae > Megaleporinus > Megaleporinus macrocephalus. The sequence continues at coordinate 45,540,199 of CM038703.1, read as the reverse complement.
GTCGCGTGCTGCAGTGGGCGAGAACAAGCCGTGACGCAGTCTCTCTCTAACTAGAGCGTCTCAGTAATCTGTTTTATGAGGAGAGATGAGGAGAGAACGTTGCTACTTAAACAGCTGCTACCTAGACAGCCTACTTACACACTCACTAGGTTTTGAGACAGTCCCTATATTTAAATTAGAATAGTACAAAGACAACGTATCAGACGTTGAATCTGATGCCAGCGACGTGTTTCTAAAAACTGGGACAGGTTCATGTTTAGTACCGTGTTCAAACAGACAGGATATAAGAATGCAGGGTTTAACACCACAACTGAGAGGTGACGACAAAACACTTAAAAGTAAATGTGAAGTCAATTACACGCTTCATCAAAGGACGTTAAATGTTGGTGATATAACTTCTTTTTTTAAATAAATGCTCCAAGATGAAGATTTGACATTAACTTAAGGTCATGTTTTCATGTTTTTACTGCCTGACTCACATAGACCCAGTTTTTCATCCTCTGATTGCTCAAGCGCATGTAAACCTGGTGAGCGGATTGCTGACAATAACATTTTTGTTCTTATATTTGGGCCATATTTTCAAAACACAGACTGGAGAGATACATTACAGTGTGTTGCGAAACCAAATATTACTCAAAGTAAACTTTTTTCCAGGTTTACTTCAGCTAAACCATCAACAGCATTACACAGTGAAGAGTCAGGAGACATGTAGGTTCACTGGTTACTATGGAGAGTAAATAACATGGTTATATTTCTGTTACAGACTTTGTGTACTCTAAGTTTAATTATCACCACTGTAAAGAAAGCTGGTTGGTAAGTTTCTCTGGAGTTAACTATGCAGACCACTCTGAATGACAGCATTATGCAGGTTTTCTCCACGTTTGAAAGTTTAAATTTCCCTTGATGCACATGTCCCTTGAGCTCACCTCAGAACAAACCTGTTGATGTGTTTTAACTGATTGAAACCATATGACTTACAAGTTGTTATCACTCATTATAACTAAATCTAGTATTTTGGTCATTAACCTTTGGAAAAAGTGGAAAAATTAAAATATAACAGAATTGCAAATGAAAATATGGAAATTGTATCATGTAATCAAAACAACACATCAGGCAGTGACAGGTGTACATATAAAAGTAGATATACAGATACACATTGCTTAAAAGAAGTCTTTAGACTCTTTCTGAATACATATGCAGTGTTTATTTAGAGTTTATTTATCAAACTACTTGCCATCCATCAGAAAAATATTAACTTTTGGTTTTTATGCTTCAGAACAGTGGAACTCAATTTTTAACTCTTAATAGACAGTCAAGCTCAGCGCTCAATTAAAGAAACATTTGAAAACATATGTCTTCATATGTTTGCTTGATTCTGGCTACCTTTTCAAATGCCGAGCATCGATCTGTGCTCGCCAGTCATAGCTAAAAGGGCAATATGTTCAAAAGTGTGGGCTCACTCTACTAAACCGAATGAATAGGCAACTAAAGGCAAAATATATAAAAAGGTAACTGCGTGTACAAGGAGGGGTAACAAACACCAGCGACCTTGTAAACCACAAACACAACGTTCTATAAATCTAGAGCAGTGCAGCATGTTCACTTTAGGAAAGTGGCTGCTGCACCTGTCTTCAGTGCAGCCTCCCGCTGTTGTGACAAATTGTTGTACCTTATTGAAATGTCCCACGGTAGCACGTATCTATAGGCAGTAGCCTACATAAGACTCTAGGTAGAATATTTTGATAAGTTTAAATCAACTTATTGGACCACAAGGCTGAAATCAGCTTCCCACCTACCAGCTTCTTGTTCTCATTTTCTTATTTTACCTTAAACGGTGCAGCAGTTAGGCTACCTAAACACTGGACGACACAAGAATGGAGCTATAGACACGTACACAGGAGAGTTTAAACAGTTAGAAACCCAGTGGAGAAAGAGAACATTTGGACCTGAAACATCTGAATAGAAGTATGGACCATCAAAAGAAGAGCCAGCGACAGCAGCTACAGAGCAGAGAATCTTTGGAATTCTGGCCCACTGGCATCATATGGAGCAAGGAAAGAGTATATCACACTTATTATCCATCAAAGACCCTCCACCTGAATCTTACCTAAGATAATCTCTGTTAGCCTCTTCACAATCTTAGATCCACTTCTCTATTGACTGACGTGCCTCCACGTTAGAACCCGCTGCAGCAACAGTTTAATGCAATAGTGGGAACATTTTCATCTCTTCTCTGCGTACACTCGTCCCAGTCCGACAGGGCTAACGCAGCATCCTAGCTGAAATACTCTGGGGACTGCACTTGTGACGCTGCATCAGCTTCTAGTGTTTTTTTTTTTTTATTTAAAGTATATCTACAGATATACAGTGTTTAAAAGTAGTCTTTGGAGTTTTTCTGATTACATATACAAGGTTTATTTAGAACTGTATAAATTACAGTTACCATCCATCAGAAAAATAAGTTTTATTAGGCTTTGAAACTCCAGAACTCAATTTTTAAGGTTTAATAGACAGTCAAGCTCAGCACTCAATTTAAAGAAACTTTCAACTTTTAAAAATTCTGTATTTATGTTGAATTTCATGTGTGATTTTTCATGGGTCTGTATTAATACTCATAATTACCTCTTACTGGTACTGTTAACATCTGCCTGTGAAGCACTTTGGGCTGCCACGAACATCAAAAGTTCTCTGAATAACAAGATTTCCATCATCATCATTATTATTATTATTATTACTACTACTATAACCAGCAATAATGACCAGGTTTTCTAACTTAACCTCAAAATAATGCCAATAATTCATTAAAACCTCAAGACGAGTCTAAATACTTAAAGGGAGAAAGCATAAAGCTTTGCACAGGTTAGTATTTTTTTAAACAACATGTGGTTGCACATCTCTTGTATCAGATAGCACGGACTGCATAAGCCTGGCTTACTTGATTTCCTCTTTCGGATGGCCAGTGTGAGGCAGGTTTTAAACACCTCTGTACATTATTCACACCATGCTTTCACATATTCATGGATCAAACTCAAGATTTCTGTTTTCCGAAGAAATACCTTTCAAACTTTTAATGAACTGTTGGGTGATTCCTGGTTTTAAGTAAAGTGAAAGTTTTCTAGTCTGCTATTAAGAAGGTGAACCGAAGGGATCAGTAAAGCCAGAATATGGAATATTAAGGATGACTGTACTGTCAAGTAAGATAAATCACAATTTCCATAATATACATAAAAACTCTGAACACTGCAACTACACAATACTCATCACTTTAGTGATTTTTTTTTTTAAGTGCAGAGAGAAAGGTGATTGCAATCACGGACTTATATGACGATATAAGAGAAATCTTTAGTGCAATTTCTAGAAAAAAAACTATGCCTCTTGGGCCGCCGGGCCGAGCAGTATATACGGAGCTGGCTCTGGTGGGGTGCAGGAGTAAGGCATGGTAAAGAAAAACGTAAGCCGGAAGAACGGACCTCAGCACGCAGTCCAACATCACTTTAAAACCTCCTTCTTAACTTTTACGTTTAATTATCTTTCTTTTAAATATTTGTATATTTCTTGTTTCTTTTAACTGATTTATTTTAATGCTTTGGGGTTTTTTTTATTTCTTTATTTATGTAAAGCACTTTGAGTTGCCACTGTGTATGAAAGGTGCTATACTAATAAACTTGCCTTGCTCTGAGATTAATCAAGACACACTGGGTCGTTTTGCCCTTCCCAAACTAGGTTTAACAGCTAGACATAGGTCAAGCACTGTATCTACATAAGCTTCTGTCAAGATACCAGACTGTGCTGTGCTTCCCCTTGTAGACGATAGAGTTTGAAAAACGATTACTGATGCTCATAAAAGACCCTCATGTTTGTTCCCTCTCCTTAGACATCATCATTGGAGCTGTTATAATTTCTGATTATATAAAAGTCAGGAGGAATTAAACGGATGCTTTTGAGCTGTGGATGGTTTGGCTCGCCACAGCAACAACCACGTTCTTACACGGGTGCCCTTCTCTGACCTACTAGAACAGTACCAATGTGCTTCTACCACACATTCCTCTCGCTCAAAGGCGGCAGACATAACTGTGGTTTGGCGGAGCATCTCGCAGCATGGAAATTAAAACAAGTATTTATCAAAGCAGCGTGGAAATTTCCATCTTGTCGAGGGAGCCATGGCCAAGAAAGCCACAAAGAGGACTTCAACACACAAGATGGATAGTTGCATACAAATACGGACATGCCATTTGCCTTCAGGAGGGAATCACTACTAGCGTGCGGGAAACACAAATCCCCAAGGCTGACACCATGTTTAATAATAACATTTTATTAAATTACACATATATATATAAAAAAAGACAACTTTACAGTAAAACCCGAGCCACACAATTAAAGCAAGTGCGTCAACTGCACGCACATCGCTGTTAATGAAAAACGGGTCATGCGGCGCACACTCGTTCAAAAAGGATGGCTTTGGCACAAGAGCAAGATGGAAACTGCCATGGCAATTAAACATAAAGACGAGGACTGCGCACAGACACACAGGCCAGTTAGTTCCACATTAGCACGCACGCTGCTTTGAGCGAGTATGCGCCCATGTGCGACAAGGGGAGGGACAAAAAACGCTTGTCTGGCAGAATACAACAGTGTGCCATTATCTGAGGTAGACCAGAAGAGTGGTGGACAGAATGAGTATTTTCGAAAGCAGAGTTCACGGCCAGAAAAGAAGGGGGGAGGATAAACACACATGACAAAGACACAATGGTCATTTTAGGGAAAAAAAAACATTAAGTGCGCTTTAGAAAGGCCTTAACGAGGTGAACACAAAAAAGTGCCGGAAGCATTGCAAACGGGTCACTCGGGCTCCTCTCCATTATGCGACCACACTCACTGCTGAAGGCTCTAGGACAACTAAGCCCTTTTCTGCTCCTGCTCAATAAGTGTCTGCTTTGGCAGCAGCACTGAGGGAAACATTGATTTCCATTTTCTTTCCTTTTTAAGACGTGCCGATGCACTTTGCTAGCGCTCCGCTTTGCCGTTCTTGAAAGCTGTCCAACAGAACTTCTGTTTAACTCCATCTGTGCAGAAGATTCAAGCATTCTTCCAAATGACGATGGTGGTGGTGGTGGTGGCGGTGTTCAAAAGTTTGCTTCAAAAATCAACAGCTTTCCCTGTAGGAGAGTGGGAGTAATCAAATCAGTGAAAGCAACCAAGGCATGTTCTGAAAACACTGTATATGAAAAAGTATCCAGACACCCACCGAATTAGTAAACTTGGCTACTTTAAGACGGCTATACAGCCAGCGTTACCATGCCAATGCCAAACGCTGGATAGAGGGAGAGAGACATGAAGCTCCACAAGCCAATGCTGTGTTCGCTGGAGTGACTGAGTTCCCTACAATACCTTTGGGATGAGCTGGAGTGATCCAGAACTACATCCTCCAAAATCGGTACCTGACCTCACTAAAGCTCTAGCGGCTTAATGCAATAAAATCCTCCACAGCAATGTTACTACAGCACATGTACCGCCTTCTCCTAAAAGTAAGGGCTGTTACTGCAGTAAAGGAAGACAAACTTTCTATTCAAAGGTCTTCAATATGGAAAACTTAAAACTCTTTTTAAAAATAATTTTCAAAAAACAAAGCATTACCACCAATCAAGTCTACAGTAGTGTAGCTCCATCCATTCATGCTGCGGTCATTTTGAGTAAGACAATTTAGGGTAGCCAATCAGAGCACTCATTCTGGAGCCTATCCCAGTGCTTGCACTCATTGGGAACAAGTTATGAGCCAATCCGAACAAAGATCATTAAATAAAATGTAGGGTATGTGGCTTATTACACTTGACTTTATAAGAAACACTGGATGAGCAGGTATCTACAAAGACGTATAGTGTGGTTTTAACTAAGGATGGGTATTGAGAACCAGTACTAAATTGATCTAGTCATTATTAAAATAGCAATAAACTCTTAGGCAAACAGTGTTGCTATCAGTATTCATGCAACATTACTTCATTCTACACAGGCATTTTCAAATTGATGATGTTGGATTGGATCCGGAGGAGCATGTGATTCTGACTACCTTAACCATTTCAAATGCCGAGCATCTCTCTGTGCTGTCCAGGCATGGCAGAAAGGGCAATAAGTTCTAACGTGTGGGCTCACTTTACAAAGCCGAATGAATATACAACTAAATGCAAAATATATAAAAAGGTAACTGCGTGTACAAGGAGGGGTAACAAACACCAGCGACCTCATAAACCACAAACACAACGTTCTATAAATCTAGAGCAGTGCAGCATGTTCACTTTAGGAAAGCGGCTGCTGCACCTGTCTTCAGTGCAGCCTCCCGCTGTTGTGACAAATTGTTGTACCTTATTGAAATGTCCCACGGTAGCACGTATCTATAGGCAGTAGCCTACATAAGACTCTAGGTAGAATATTTTGATAAGTTTAAATCAACTTATTGGACCACAAGGCTGAAATCAGCTTCCCACCTACCAGCTTCTTGTTCTCATTTTCTTATTTTACCTTAAACGGTGCAGCAGTTAGGCTACCTAAACACTGGACGACGCAAGAACGGAGCTATAGACACGTACACAGGAGAGTTTAAACAGTTAGAAACCCAGTGGAGAAAGAGAACATTTGGACCTGAAACATCTGAATAGAAGTATGGACCATCAAAAGAAGAGCCGGCGACAGCAGCTACAGAGCAGAGAATCTTTAGAATTCTGGCCCACTGGCATCATATGGAGCAAGGAAAGAGTATATCACACTTATTATCCGTCAAAGACCCTCCACCTGAATCTTACCTAAGATAATCTCTGTTAGCCTCTTCACAATCTTAGATCCACTTCTCTATTGACTGACGTGCCTCCACGTCAGAACCCGCCACAAAAAAAGGTTCATGAGAATGTATCTTTTCTTTGCATACTCTCATTCTAGTCCAACAGAGCTAACACAGGGTCCTAACTGAAATACAACGGGGGCTGCACTTGTGACGCTGCATCAGCTTCTGGTGTGTAGGCATCTTTACACACCTCAACCGTTATAATAACTGCTGCACCACTGAAGGTGGAACAGGCCAATTTGAAGAAGCAGCTGGCGGACAGGAAGATAAATTCAGCCTTGTGTTAAAACTAGAGATGGAAAGATCGGTCAGCTATGTATCGGTATCGTCCTTTTTTTAATCAAAATACGTGATCAGTCGATATTTCTCAAATTTAGACGATCCTAAGAGCCGATCAATGGCGTTAATCAAATGAGCCCAATTTCCGGCTAGCGTTTCACTGAAACCCCCTCCAGTTAGGTTGCAATTCCTATCTGAACCGCTAGGTGGAAACACATATCCTTTTATTTTCGACAGACTGACTAAAGCAGTGGCCTCACGAGAACAGTTTGTGTTCACGGCATGTGCTTTCTGTCTGGCAGTTTGTTGCCATATATGATACAGACTCATCCAGGACGTTTAGTAAAATTAGTCAAATCAACATGTCTCGTGGGGAACCAAGACAAAGACATTTAACACTACTAATCTGATACAGCACTGCACACAGCTGAATACAGTGAGTATCAGCAAACAGCAGAGCTAGCACAAAACAAATAACCCAAAGAAACCGTGCAGACCAGACCTGACCAGTACAAACAGAACAGCAGCAACAATTCAAGATCTACATTTAATGATTTCAGTTTTTGCTTGCGTTTAATGACTGCAGTTTTGACTGCATGTATTTAATTTGCTTTTTTCGTTTTAAATTAAGGGTCTAAATGTAATGATTGCAGTATTGGGAATATTTGTTTGATTTACTTTGTTTATTTACTGCAAATGTTGTTACACATATAATACTGTTTTATGTGAGCTCGTTAAAAATGGTAATAAACCAGTTTCCACCGTGTTTCATGACTTGCTTGCGCTAATAACTACATGTATCCCTGCTGTGGCATATAGCCCCGCCCTCTATCGGTATCGGCTATTGGCCAACCGCGTGATCCATCTCTAGTTAAAAGTAAAGCTAGGTTAGTTTGACAGCCCACCATCCAGCATTAAAAGAATAATTAGGAGATTTTAACAGGCCCGGAGGGGGGTGCAGCATAAATCACATAAACTGGTAAGTTGGTAAGTGTGACCTGTTCTGATAACTCGTAGGGGTAACTCGTTTTGTATTGCTAATGGAGGTTAACGTTTTCAACTGTAGGGAGAAGACCACCACCTTCTCATGTCTCTTCAAGGTCACGTCTTTGCACCAAATAAGGAAGAATAGCATCAAGAGTTTCAGCACTGAAAAAACCCTAACGATACCCATCCTTAGCTGGAACACATAGTACAGACGCTTCAGACTACTGCCAAGAAGATAGAAAAATAAAAACAAACAACTACTGACCTGAGAAAAGAGTTCAAGCTCACATAAAGCTCAACTCCATGCCAGGACCTCGGAGCCATTACCTAAGGGAAGAGAACAGACACTCTGAACTCTGCATTAAACCACAATCTGACAAGTCATGTAACAAATAAAAACATGCAATCTATCAAACAGGTATAGATCATGCAACTCAAGCTTTACGGATTTCTCCTTTAAGGCAATTAGAAAAGTATCACACGAGTCATTTATGCAAAAGGAAAAAAAAGTAGCAGCAGCTTTACCAAGACACTAACACAGACTTATTACTACAATCTTTTAGCAAGAGTTGCATTACAGTCCTGATCTAATGTGTTAGTATCTCAAAACAGTTTGAAGAAAACAAAAATCTATTACTGTGATTGAGTGCTTTGTTCCCCCCCTTTACTTTTATTTTTGTAACTGAAGCGTTTAATTCATTACACGGTTTATGTAAATATGAGACATGACAAACTACCCAAGTACAAAGTTAGGGTTAGAGCTACCTTTACAATGCTGCACTTAAGGTTTAGCAGTCCTCTCCTTGACCATGTCATTACTTTCATTACTAAAAGCAGCTTCAAACTTGCAAAAAAATATAAATATATATATAAATAAATATATATATGTGAACCCTGTGAGCTAAACTTTATTAAAGTCTGTTATTTCAAGCTAGTCAATACATTTCCCATCGTAAGACCAAAAATAAAACGTCATTCAAGAAAAGTTTTATACATACCCAAGCACCGAATGCTTAGCTCTCTAAAGACATTAGGAAGCTATCCAGGTTATTTTAAAAGGCACAGGTCTTACCTCTAGGGTCCTTTTTAAGTATAGAAAGAGAGAGAAAGATTAAAGTTGCGCTTTTTTAAATCAAATGAAACACTTTAAACAGAGTCCTTTAGTATGGTTTACGTCTCCAGACTACATGCATTGGTTTAAATTTAAAATCTGTTTTGAAGATGAAGCAAGGTTGATGTGACTGAAGGTTATAAGTTATTTAAAAGGGCATTTCAGCTTTTATAATGACAGGAAAAGAAAAATAAACCAGGTTACGGTTTCATAAAAAACAAACTAGGCTTTATTGACAACTGCTGCAAAACATTTTTGGACAGATTTAGTTACCTATTTAGGCAAGCTTACACATGTAGCATTCTGCATTTTATGGAGAGGGTACAGAGACTAAATGGCAGTAGGTACAGTTTGAACGTAGGGTTTTTAAACTATGTACAAGAGATTCGGATTTAGCTGCAGTATCCCTTTACATTAGGAAGAGGTGACCCTTGTAGAGATTGTTGTCCCAATCCTTCTTAAGCAGTTTGTGCATGCAGTTTATGTATCATGGTATCCTCCATGAAAAATCTGACTTATTTTAAGATCTTTTCTTTTTTTCTTTTTTTTTTTGAACCATAAGTAGCCAAAAACAGGCCGTTCTACAGAACAGTTTTGAAGAGCCATAACTTATTTTAACAAATTAAGGATTTGAGGACAGTCCATCTCAACAGTGTCTATTAGGGCTATATTTCAAAACTCTAAAATACAATGAAAAATATTGAAGACCTAGATCTAAATTTACATCTTTTAAGACTATTTAACACAAATAAAGAATAATCAATGGTTGTTGGCAGATTTTTCCTTTCCTTAATTAACGTTCCTTACATTACATAGAAAAACATTTGATTTAATGGCTTTTTTTTTTTTTGATTTCCTAGTATTGAGCAGAATTTTGAAATGTAGCCTAAATGGGAATCTGCAACTGCATCTCTATAGAGTCGTTTAAAAGCAACACAAATTAAAGTGGTGTCCTGAGACACTCAACAGGTGGCTACACAGTTGTTAGGCTGTAACTTTCAAATTAAATATTTTACCCAACCACTGGGAGGAGAGGGGAGGGGAAGAAGAAAAACAAAATAAAAAACAAAAAACTATAAACAATGCAAAAAAGCAAAGGGAGATAGGAGCAGGGCAGAAAAAATAGCGAACCAAAACTTCGGAAAAAAACAAACAAAAAAAACAAAACAAACCAGCTTGTTGTTTTTTTTAAAGATATCTAAACCCTCAAAAACGTCTTCAACTTTCAATTCTTGAAGCATTCAGATGCCGATTTGTCGAGTTTCCTTTAAAAAATGTCCAGAGTAGAAAAACAAAACCGAAAGACGGACAATTACTTTTGTCGGGTTGCTTAAAGCGTGAGCTGCCATGGGAGACAGTCGTCATGGTGACACATTATGGATGACGTCCTGCTTGTGAAGTTCAGTATCGTCCATAGGGGTGTTCTCTGTATGCCCCCTTAGTTTGTCTCTGAGCAGACGCCTTCCCACCAGCAGGAGCACGCTGTGTTCCGTTCCAGTCATCCTGAGCTAAACAAGCACATGCACACAGAGTGAATACAAATCTTTCAACGTGTGAAACTGTACACAGTTACTAGTCATCTTGATAAAATAATACTAAAAAAATTATATTTACCATAATTTTCATATCCTTCCTGTGTCTCTCCATGTCCATAGTCATAGTACTCTGGTTCTCTAGAAGATGCAATGCAGAACTTAATGGATAACACCATATATATATATATATATATTCCAGAGTTCACTTCAATATTTACAGTGATGTACATTACATTAATCCAGCAAGACCTACTGCCAGGTTCCTTAAAAGCCCTGATGAACCAAAATTCACCACTTTGCTGTAACTGTGGCCACGACCTACGAAAATAAGGGATTTTGTTTCAACTCACGCCTGTTGCTGACTGTAATAGCTGTCGTAGGACTCGTAGGCTGGCTCCGTGTAGCTTTCGTCATAGGACTGGAAGGAGAAAGCGAGAAAACATCAGTCAAGTGCAGCAATTGCTGAGACAGCATGCCCTTGCATAAGCGCTCATTTGTCAAGATTTAGAACAGACCAGCGCTCGCGCACACACACGTCATCAGCCTGCTGACAGGCAGTTAAGTTCAGCTGAGGTTATAGAGGAAACTTACATATTCTTCGTAGTTCTCCTGGGCTGGAGGGCGTGGGGGTGGAGGAGGCATTCTCTGGGGTCCTGGAGCTGGGGCACGCCCGCGGCCGGCTGCCGCACCTCTGGCTGGCTGGGTTGGCGGTCCACCTCGCCCTGCTGGAGCTCCTCTCACTGCCCCACCTCTTGCTGGACCACCACGAGGAACTCCACCACGCATTGGCGGCATGCCACGGCCCCTGGAACACAACATATAAAGTCTTATATTAAAAGAAAATGTATAATTCTAATAGATAGCACCACATACAAGTAAAAGGTCCAGTTTCTGGCTGAAGATTCACCATGCACACATAATGATTACATTATGATCACATTATGCACAGTTATGTTTTTGGAGGGAGAGCATAAAAAACTTTTTTTAATCAGTCCTGGCGCATGCAAAGACTAGCATGCGTACAGCTAGCTGTGAGCCTTGAGCCACTAGATTTGCATGGATCCAATACATGCGCATGTGACTGTATTAGAAACAGTCTGAAATGTTTCTTGCATATATGCATATTACTTTTGTCTCCCAGCCTCAGCGGCATGTCAGCAGCAGAAAAAGATAATGCGCAAAGCTTCACTAAGTGTAGGTGTGTGCACACTAATAACATATACGGATCATTTAAACACTAACTGGAACAGTCAAAGCAGGAAGCAACTGAAAAAGAATCCAAAACTGAGCATCGAGTCATACCTAGGTGCAGCGGGAGGTGCTCCACGGCCCCTAACAAGCGGGCCTCCTCTGCCCCTAACGCCATGATCCTGATTGCCATTGAGATAACCCATCTCCATGAACTGCTCCTGGCAGATTTCATCCATCATGTCCTGTGGAACAGGCACAGGGTCAGGGGGAAAGTAAACAATGCTTAGCAACACATTCAAACAAGAGAAAACAGCTACATATCACAATAATGCAAGGGCTTGAATAAATTCCTAATGTGCAAGGAGAGAACCTGAGAAGAGCTATTAACTAAAACAGTGGAAGAGTGACAGCAGGAGGCAAACAAAGGTGCCACTACAAACAAAGCAGTCAACCAAAAGGATTAATGTGATTATGATCACAATCCATAATGGAGAGAGGAGACAGTTGGTATGCAAATCTAACTGTCATTTCTCATAGTTAAAAAGAGGACAAAGCAAAAGTGATTTATCAGATTAAATATTAATCTGTAGCCATGAGCAAAGTGAGCCATGCTCAAGTTTAACAATGTAAGCAGTTAATCAGTGTTAAACATTGACCTATTTGGATCTAATAAATGAGGCAGCGCTGCACACAGGAAGAGGTAAACTAAAACCTCTGCGCTGCAGACATAATCCATCTAGCTCCCCGAAGGCTCCAGGAGGGGGGAGGGGGGGGGATTTTCTTTTATTTGATACTTACAGGAAACAGGAACTTCTTAATCTCCTCCATAGCATGGGCCATGCGCAGGTATGCTTCAGGCGCAGGGGCAAACACCTCAATAAACACATGGAGCTCCATGGACAGGTGGGCATACTTGGGCTCCCCGCTTTTCCTCAGGCCTTCCTCCTGATCAACAAACACCAGAAATTTCATAGGCACTCCAGCTTCTTCATTTTGACGAGGCTACAAGGTGAAAACTATCCGACAGCAATTTTAAGCAATTACTGTTAACGAGGAGGCAAGGGCTTCTAACCGCAAGTAACGGAGCATCTGCCTGTACACTTCTGATACCCCAGCAAAAGACACACAAAACAAAACAGCACACAGTCTTCGCTTAAGTTATGCCAGTTATACAGCTCACACATTTGACCCCAACCATCTGTCTGCTCCAAACAACGGAGATATGATTGCTGAGTGTCATGCATCCACCAACAGTGAGTCCTACTGACTTTTAAGAAGCAATCAATATATCGTCGCTGTCCTATGGAAAACATTAATCTTCATTTTTGTTGATTTTTTTTTTCTACATCATTTAATCGCAGCAGCTGTTATTTACATTGTCTGACAATTTCATGATGAAAGGACCAATAGAAATGCTCCAGAATAGTAAAAAAAAAAACCACCCTTTGACTTACATTGAAAATGAAGACAGTTTGTGTCCTCTCCTGTAAAGCTGCCATATTAGAGATACTTGTTTTTCATTGGACATCGACAATATATACAATTAATTAATCTTATCTGCTAGGCTGCTTCAGATTCAGAAGGCACAATTCACTTATTTACAACCATTACACTAAAACACTAGAACAGTAACAAGGCTGGGTAGGTAGAGAATAGACAGGCAATCAAGTTTTTGAATGAGAAATGCATTAAAAATTTAAAAAAAAAAGAGACAAAACATTGAACAGCTAATATAGATAGCATTTTGCATAGAAGTAAAAGATGTAGTTCAAATGCTTGGAATTTAGTTTGACACGTTTCCCAAAATAATTACAGAATAATTATTCGTTTGATCAACAAAATGAAAACGCATGCAGTGCAGCATTGTTTCTTTATTATGAAGCAGACCTAAAAAGAAACAATGTAATTTCTTACTGCAAAGACCTGATTCAAAAAGTCACTCTGCATGTCAGGAGAGTTCTCCCAAATCATTTCATCAACTAATTATCAAGCTCTTTATGAGTTCAGTTTAGTATGTTACAGCTGGGGAAAACCCTGCAGTGCTGAGTTCTCCTAGGTTCAGACAGTTTTCGTTGCATTAGCCGACTCTTCTATAGTTACAACTTGAGACAGCACTGATTTAGCACACACGTCATTTTAGGACAACATGAAATATATGGAACGACTGGCAGAGGCAGGAACCGAGACGAAACCAACGGTTTTGTTTCCAGAAGTTTTGGAAGTTTTTGTGCTGCATTACTGACGTTAACTTTTCCATTATAGCTTCGCCCTGAGGACTTTTGTCGTCTTGGATTTATTGGCTTTTTCTGGGTGTTCACTTCCCTATCCCATCCCACATGACTGCTAATCCATCACCGAGCTCTTTGGTCAGTCGCGCTGGAGCTGCTGAAAATTGACTACATTTCTGTCTTCGCTGTCAGGAATAACATTATCTTACAGGTGTTGGGTGGAATAACTAGGTCTCCAAATACCCTGCAGAGCTCTGATGCAGAGAACATGAACAAAAATGCTGCTTCGAGAAATTAAAATGGAATTAGTCGTAAATGCGGATCCCAAGATTCATTAATATTTCATATACGATGATTAAAAACTTTGTTGAACTTTAAATATCAATTCCGATTTGAGGGCTTGCCATTAGCAAGACTGCCAATATCAACAGATGCGTTGCCAAGACAGCATGGGACAGGATACAAATGAAAACACAGCACAAGGGTTTGATTATAATAATAATAGCAGCGTTTTAGATGTCAAACAATACTTCTGACATAACCAGTTTAATATATACAGTATGTTTTCCTACATTCAATGCACATTCCAGACGCGCTCTGTGGTGACTGTGGGGAAGTTTACTTTGGCATTTGATTTTAGCATCTGTTTCAAAGTGCAGTCATTCATAAAAACATACACACATCTTACACTATGCCACATCAAAATAAAATAAAAGCTTCCTTCCACTTATTGGCAATTTACAATTACATTTTAATTATATGTTATATTTCTTTTTTATTGTTTTAAATCTTTAGAGATTCATATACTCTTAACCATTAATTGCTCTGACATGAGCCACGGTAAAAGCTTTTCTTTAGCATAGATCACTATTCTTGCAGAAGATTTGGGTAGTGACTGGACTTAAATAACTGCTGCTCCTCCCCCTAAAAAGGAACAGCTAATTCCGTCTTAGTGCTGCAGACACGCGCTTCCAAATAGAAGACTGGGCTTGCATCAGGGAATGCTATGTCTATTAAAAATGGAAGGAACAACTAATGAAAGAACAAAATGAATGATACAAGACATGAAAAGGTGACAAAGCCTAAAATGACCCTTGCATATACCGCTCATCCCTAATTTCCCAAAGCGCAACTTAGAAACACCTGGAAGACAGCTGTTTTGTCACTTAGCAAAGTAACAGACCAAATTTCTCTCTTAGAGACATTGACGTTCAGAAAAAATAGCATCCAATAACAGCTGCTGATGTGACTGACAAAAAAAACATGTTTACATGGCCACTAATAAGCTTTACAACGAGCTGAAAAAACATTGCTGAGCAATCTTTGATCTGGTGTTAACTAAATTACACACCGTGAGGAAAAAACAAACAACACGCGCTTTTGATATTTTAAGTACCTTCAAAAGCTCATCTGTTTCACTCAGCTGCTGTTGGATTAAAATATAAACAGTTGTGGTCATGCCGCCTGGAACGGTTCAAACTGTATCTCCCACAGATCTGCACCGGATGAACCGTTACTAACGTTATTGTTAACCTAGTGGCTGGTTAATATTTTCCACCTCACACCCGTAAAACCCCAAACTGCAGTAGCTGCATGATGTTTACCTTGGCTTTGTCTCTCATGGAGCCTTTCCCCAGCACAGAGATCTTTGCTCCTGTCTCCTCCTGCAGTCTCTTGATTGTGTTCCCCTGGGGCCCAAGAATCTTCCCAACAAAGTTAAACTGCAAAGAGGCACAGACAAGATTAAAAATTTAATTCAGAGTTATGAAACCTAAAGTTTTGCCTAGCTTGGCTGAACTTGTTTTCAAGGACCCAACATTTAATAACATTTTGATCTCTGCGATCAAGACGAGATTAAATAGAAACCCATCAAACCCATCAAAGGTTCTGCAATAAAGCTAATAAGGATACAAGTGCACAACCGTTCGGAGGCATGTCTGCTCCTGAAGACACTTTGATGCGAGTCTAATGAACTTATGAAACAGAAAGACTTCTCTGCTCAAACAGCGAGCCTACAACTAAAGATGTAAACTGCTTACACCGTCCATATTAAGCAGAGGGGAAGGTTTTCAAGCGTCAATGTGAAATCTTTGGAAAGCAGCATTAAACCATTTTGTCAGTTTTAAGCAGTATAAGCAGGTTTGGTAGGAATGGGAATATGATCCACCACCAGTCATTTCAAACTAAACATGAGAAATTCCAAGTGCGTGACTAAAGAGTGGAAATACTGGGAGGGTACAGCAACCACAAGCGACAGAAGAACATAAAAACACTGCAAATACAGTACAGAATAGCACAAATGAGACGATGTGAGTTGCCTTTTACTGAAAAACATTCAAGAAGTATGCATTCAGACCTTTAAAACAAAACACATTTTAGACTTAAACTGGGCTTGGCTGCAGTGCTGATATAGTTTTGCTGAAGCCAAAATGTGCAATGCAAGAGTCATCAGAACCAGAGTGGGTAAGCACTGACTCTTGTTTGACTATGTAACTATCTGAGACAGTCACTCAAATGAGTTAAAAATATGCATTCATTAAGCAGCAGTTTACCACAAATCAAGAAGTGATTAGCCCACATTCATTTAACTCCATATAAAAAATAAAACTTTGAATGAGACTATGCATGACAATGCACAATGAACAGTAATCATTTAACCTCTTTGAACAGACAGCTCTATTGTTGAAATTTGCAATACCCTATTTAAAAAAATAAAAAATATATATATTTGAGAAAGAGAGTCACTGGCTGGCATGCTGCCTCAACAACGAACAACCCCAAGCACTAACATGAATCAGCAGAAAATGAATGCACAGCAGTGAATGTGTGGCTCTTACCTTTGGGTACTGTTTAACCGGTATAAGAACCCTTTCCTTCAGTTTGATGTTCTTTGCTATGAAGAGATCCAAGTATGTTTCAGTGTCTTTCTCTGGTGCCTCCTCTTTCTGAACCCTTTCGATTTCTGGAAGAAAAGAAAAAAAAAAAAAAGAGAAAGAATCAGTCTCCTCTCAGACACAGCAGTCACTTGTACTTGCGATGCAGCTCTGTACACTATTCAACATCACACATCTGTGAGAGAACACAGCATGAAATGACAACTGCTGAGGTCATATGTGAACAGAACAAACTAAAATAAGGAAAAGTCTAGCTTTGGTATAAATAAATAAGCTTTTTTAAAAGAAATAAATACAGCTAACTACACTGTACACTGAGATAGCAGGGTCACAGCCGAATCCTGGAGGGGTGAACGTCCTCTGTCAATCACAGCAAAGACAACATGCCATCAGGTACAGCTAAACTTCAGCAAAAGTAACAAACGTGCCAGTCACTTATTTCGCCCCAAGATACAGCAGTTTATGGATTGTTACAGGCGAGTAAGGCAATAGGACAAGTAAGCATTACAGCATATCCTGTTTTAGACAGCTGATGAACAATTAAACACGCACATTCCATTGGGATTACACAGACCATGAGGCAACCTCAGCAAAAACCTGACAAAACACAATGTGCATGATTTGACAAATTCTAGTTAAGTCAATGCAATAAACACGGTGTATTAAAGACAATAACCTCGGCCATACAGACAGAGAACGCATGCACAGGAAATAACCATTTCAGGTTTAATATTAAAGCGTTCAGAGAAAGCAAACTAAGGCCCACTGTGATGTATACATTCAATATGTTTCTGCCTAGGCTTGGTGATTATAACAATTGCATTACATATAAACATCTTCTGGATAGGACAAAAAATGTATAAATAATAAAATTACCTACAGCTTAGGTTTTGCAACACAACCTGCTTCTTCAAAGACATAGGAAAAACATTATTGATCAATCCACACCCCTAAACTAATGAGCTAATGGACTGTACAGAGCAGATACATCAGCAGCTCTTTCTTGGTGGGGTTACAGCAAAACCTGAACAGCCAATCCGTGGAGACACGGAAAGTCTGATATGAAACAGCCACATTCGGAATCAATCAGACGGGCTGAATCTACAGTAACGGTCCCACTGGGCCCCTGATATAAAACATCTGGTGCAGCTGGACCGAGGGGAGGAAAAAAACGATGACATGTCCGGTTGGGGAAAAGAAATCTTATTTAATAGTCACATTTAACACTTCCCACATGATACACATAAGGTTCAGGGTACTTTTTCTTGCCAAAGGGTGGCTCTGTAGAGCTCAGCTGAAACAAGTTACCCATGGCAGACCACACATTCAGCACACCAAGTGAAGCTCAGAGACTCAAATTCACAGCATACAGAGCCACGTGGATCAGGAATAGTAAGTCTCAAAAAAAAATAAACAAACAAACGAGCAAGCAAGCAAACAAATAAACTGACCCCTCACCCCTAACGCTGATCAGCCAAGAAAGCAGTTTTACACTGGAGCATTAAAGTTGTAAAGCAGTGTAAGTTTTTTATTATGGTAGATTTCTATTGTATTAGCTTTGTATCACTGCCTTATGGCTGAGAAGTATCACAACACATGATTGTGATAAATTACCCAGAATATGCTTTTCCGGATGTATTGTGCATAGCATCACTTGTAAAACACAACAACAAAATTTGTTTATTTTAACTGGATTTAGTGCCCCGCCGTATACCAAATATAGAATAAAAATCACTGATTTCACAGTTTTTTTTTAATGTGGCACTTATTTCTCTGTTCCAGCTGCAGATGTCCAAAAAACACACATATGACAAATGGTGTATGCTGTTTCCCTGAAGTATCACTTTTTTGTAGTGAAGTATCAATATTTTACTTTCGCCATATCGCCCATCTCTACTCTGGTGCAAAACTACCCAAGCCAATGAACTATATTTGCCTAAGAGGTAAACTGTGTACACGTGGTTTTTCGTTGAACCATTCCTTTAAATCTCAAAGAGAATTTCAGTATCTTTGACACTCCCGGGAGTGTTGCACTCTTAACATGCCCTACTTATGCAGAGATAAGTCTCCGTGAGTCGATGTGCAGCCGCGTGGAAACTCCACACGAACTCCCACAGGCTTTCTGTTCTTTACCGGCAGCCCGAAGCGCTTTACAAGCTCAACCCCGCTTACCGATTCGCAACTCTGTGGGTAAAACAGCTCCGGAGGGGGGGAGGGGAGGACTGGGACAAAGCGGCTTCCGCACAGGGCTGGTGGCGGAAATCCCGCGGTCCCCCAGGTCCGGCTCACGGCAATAAAAACGGTGCTCAGGCTTAACACGGGCTAACTGCTCCCACTGTTAAACAATAAGCATCGTGCTGCGGCTTAACGCCCAAGTAACTCTTCAGGTTAACGCTATGGTGTTTGGGTTTTTTTCGATATCTAGCGTTACTCTAGTTCACAGTACTTGGCACCCACTTAGTATGATTAACGTTTTTTTTGCCCAATTCTGGTTCAAGCGAACTAAACAAAGCTCGCTTCTGTCCGAATATTTCATTCCACCTTAAATGGTGCAGCAGTTTCAGTACAGCTCCTGTACAAGCGGCTGAATGTAAAACAACTGCCGCACCGTTTAAGGTGGAACCATTTAAGTTCACGCTCGTGCGAACTGTAACGGTTGTTTTCTGAATTCTGGCTAACTAACTTCTCGCTAACGGACACGCCGTCTCTCCGGACTAAAGCGACCCGTCAGACCACCAAAGTCAGAAAAGAGCAGAAGAGGAGTAAGTTTAAGTGTGTGTTCCGTAGTTACCTGCCGATATGAGCTTCATGGCGTGGATGAAGGACGAGTCCAGGCTGTCTCTCTCCGCCAGCAGCTGCGGGAGGTACTTAGTCTCGTTCTCCATTTTGAGTTGGAGAGAGGGACGAAGGAACCGGAGCAAGTTTTAAACGAAGCGGAGCTGAGCACCGAGCCAACCGTGCAGGTGAGCCGGAGACGGGGGGTGTTCTCGAGCGAGTATGCCGCTACGGAAGGTCCACTTTCCCACGGCTACGCAGGCGGAGGCGTTAGTTTTCGGCTCGGCTTCGCGTCACTTTGCTCCCGTTTGAGACGAGCGGAGCGGCGGACTGAGCGGACCTCGTGCGCGCGCGCCGGACTGCAAATGGAAGAACAATGCGCGCGCGCGCTGCGAAACGAGGACGAGCGCTCGGGCGGAAGTGACGTCGCGGCGACGAGCCACGGGGGCGACCGCCCACTTTTCGGTGGAGGATCGGGGGGCTTTTCGACCGGGTGTGGGGGGCATATTGAGTTTTGTTTACGGTTTGCGTTTTCTGGAAAGCTTCTAGTTGGAATTGTCGAGTTCCACCTTAAATGCTGCAGAAGTTACATTCTGGCGCTGAAGGAGCTGAAGGAGCTCAAGGAGCTGAAGGAGCTGAAGGAGCTGAAGTCAAATGAACTTCTAGGTGCTGAATTCAAACCAAGAGCGTTCTTGTGATTTATAAAATGAAAAATGTCCAAAGCGAAAATTAAAACGTTTAAAAGTTAGCGTTCACTCACTTCTGCCTGCCTTGGGGTCTGCACAGCCAGCAGAGAGTGTAAACAGTGCGGAGAGAGGGGGGCAGGGTGGGCGAGGTATAGTGAAGGTGAAAATGGTGACGTTTGCTGCCCCCTTGTGGTTTCAACTACAACCTATTTGTGATTTTAAGCACTGGGCCTTTGTCACTGAAGGCCCAAGGGCAACTTTGATATCTATGCATGAGTACGATGTATAGAGCATGCAGTTTATTAAAGATAAACTAAATTCTATTCAATTTAGTCAACTTTCCATTCTATTGTCATCATACCATCAAGGGGGAGAACACAGGCAGTCCTAGACCCCCAATTAACCTCTTTTTTTAGCCTGCTCCACCTATATTTGGCGAGCCAATGTCTTTCTTGACTAACTACATCTAACTAGACTAGCAGCACTGGTATGCCTCAGGGTGGCACTATAGCCAACTGGTTTACCATGATGGTTCTAAAAACAAAGACTATACCTTCAATAACCTTTGCAGTATGCTGGATCAAGTGAATTCTTACTAATTTCTCAAGCCACAGATCAAAGAAGAGATGTGTGAGATCTCAGTATATGCATGGGATGCTGCATTACCAAACTAGTGCAGAGCAAATATTTACCTGCCACTGAAGCTAGCAAGAGCATGAATATGGCAAATGAGCAGCCATTCAATGTTATAAGTGATCCAGCATGGGACCCCCCCAAATATCAGGGGGTATATGGCAGTGTTTAGGAGTCTAATGGTTTAGCAGGTGTTGTAGGGCTGGTTTTACATGCAATTGATGTTTTCCTTATAGGATCTAAAGACGTTCAACAGAAAAATGTTGGTCTCTAAAGGTAACTAATTCCTATTAGCAATCAAAACCCCAGGTTTTAACACTTATGGTCTACAAGGTTACAGTAGACATGATTATTGCACATTGCAGTCCCGATAACAACACATTGTCCTGATTCAGTCTAATTACAATCTGTACATTACTACACTATACTGCAAAAAATCAGATTGGTAGGTTTAACTATCTTAAATCTGGTCTATATATTTATTAAGTGTTATTTCTAGACAATTTGTACTTGTTTTCAGTGACTTTAGTAAGTCAAATAATCTTAGTATATCAGCAATATAATTTTGTTTGTTAGCTAGAAAACATGTTACAAACAAGACACCTCAATTGACAATACAGCGGGATTATTTGATTTACTAAAATCTCTTAAAATAAGTTAATAAAGTGTGAAAATATGTTAAATAATTTTAAATTAAGCTTACAG
Source organism: Megaleporinus macrocephalus (assembly GCA_021613375.1). NCBI lineage: Eukaryota > Metazoa > Chordata > Actinopteri > Characiformes > Anostomidae > Megaleporinus > Megaleporinus macrocephalus. The sequence continues at coordinate 45,518,343 of CM038703.1, read as the reverse complement.
TAAAAACGCAACAAGATTTAAGCTTATTACACTGGCCAAGAGACACTAAATAGCCAAAAGTATGTGGACACCCCTCTTAATTATTGAGCTCTGGTGTTTCACTAAAATTAAGCACATAGCTTTGGAATCTCAATAGAGAAATCTTGGTGGTAGAATGGGTCATACTGAAGAGCTTTAAACATGGCACTTAGGATTTCACTTTAGCTACAACTCAGACATTACATTTTTGTCTTGCTACATCTGCCCCAGTCATCTGTCAGTACTATTATTGTGAAATGGCAGCATCTAGGGATGGCACGGTGGTGTAGTGGTTAGCACTGTCGCCTCACAGCAAGACTATCTGGGTTAGATTCCTGGTCCAGGCTGTTCTGTATGGAGTTTGCATGTTCTCCCTGTGCTTGAGTGGGTTTCTTCCAGGTACTCCTCCCACAGTCTAAACACATGCATGTTAGGTTGATCCTCACTCTAAATTGCCTGTAAGTGTTTGTTGGCCATGCGATGGACTGGTGACCCTGACTGGTGGTATTAATGGATGGCAGCATCTAGGAGGAACAGTTCAGTCACAAAACAGTAGACTATGCAAACACACACTAGTCACCTTTATTCTATTTAACAAGGTGTCTGTGGTCTTGTAGTTCTCAATATAGTAAATATTTGTTATTTTGTCTTATATATATATATAAATATACATATATTATATTTTTTAGCTTGATGTAAGTTTACAGCTGGGGAGTGCAGATACATTAGTCTGATATATATATATATATATATATATATATATATATATATATATATATATATATATATATATATATATATATATATATATATATATAGTTATAGATATAGATATACTAATGTATCTGCGCTCATTAGCTTCAAACTTGCTTCAAGCGGACAAAATCAACAAGCCACGGGTAAACACCAGAAAGCACACGGCAGTGTCCTCATATTAACTCCAGAACCACATTTACTCCTTTTTTCACTAATTCCCTGTAAAGGATGATGTGCTATCTGTGAACACAGTTTCCCTCTCTGCTGGTGGAGGCAAATGGGGAGGTCAGTGTTAGGGGCAGCCACAGTTTAGCATCGCTCGGAGGCCAGAGAAACCTTTTTGTCCTGTGAAAGCTTTCAGAGCTGTCACACCTGCTTAGCTCTTTACCGCTCTACTCGCTACTCTCTCTCTCTCTACTGCATACTCAAGGTCAGCACCAGCTACATGCTCATATATTTTTGCCCATGTCTTTCTTTCATTCTTTTTTATTTCGGCTCTATCATTTATAAATGATAATGATGTAATGTAAGATACTGAAAATAGAGTAATTACATCACTGTGGGGGGGAAGTGATAGTTGTATTCAGTGTACCCAGGGTCCATATAGCTTGTGGGCTTTTAGGGTTGGTGTGGGAATGGGGGATGTTTCATATGTATTTATGAGCTCCAGACCGGTCAGACAAGATGATCCAGATTTAGAATAAGAAGAAATAAAAACAAAGCACATTCGTAGTGCATTATTACATCACTTAAACATAATATTAATTCCTAAAAGCACAATTACGTACCTCATGGAACCGACGCTGACTTTGACATCATTGACATACATTTTCATTTTTGCACTAGAGGCTCAGAAAATCCCAATCCAGCTCCACTAGAACATTGTATTGCTGTTACATAATACCAAGCATGATTGACTGTATACCACTCCAAAAAAATAAATCACCATATCAACATTCATTATACCATGCGTTCCAATTTTGCCATATTGAGTAGAACCGGCATTAAAGGGTCCATATCATGGAAAACATAACCTTATAAAATAAATAATAAGTATGATGTATTTTGCAAACACTTTAATATGCAAGTAATCTCCCAGTCTATAATACAGACAATCTTGGATTCCCTGTTTTTGTGAAGTCACAACTACCAGTGCATTTACATGCATTCACCTATTCTGCTTACAGCACTTTACGCCCACTCACACTTAAAATAGGAGGAGTGTTTTAGCCCCTACAGCTTTTTAAGTGAGTGGGCAATTCAGGACAGAGCCCATTTACATACATTAACCCTAAAGACTGAAAACAGTTGAAAACAGATTCCTTAAGTCTTAAAGACGCAGTCTCTGGTTCTGAAGAACGTTTGTTGATATTTGAACTCAACAGCACAATACACTCTTACACTTAGTGCTTCTTGGGACACAACCACCCTTCCCCCAAAATTCATGGACACTCATGACCAAAGCAGTGACACTAGGTTAGGGAACTTGTTTTTTAGGCCATTAAACCTTTCACAATCACTGTACAAGCAAACACGACGACATATAAAAGTGAACAACAATACAGCAAGTAATGTTAGTAACGTTAGCTGGTTGGTTAGCAAATCTGAACTGACCTATTGATTCTGTGAAACAGTACAGTAAGTTAATGCTGCACACCTGTCCAGCAGAAACAGAGCAACCTACTCATCCATGTTCATGCCTTTGAACTCTCCATGAAGCTGAAGTCATCTGCTTTGGTGAAGTTTTCCATTCTACCTTAAATGGTGCAGCAGTTACATTCAGAATTAAGATGGAACAGGAAAATACAAATAGGACGCCAACTTCATAGCGTCGTCGACTCTCTGAGGTCTTGGCTCTGTTAAAACACCCTTGACTGATCTCATCTTAGTTTTTTTTTTAATGCTTGGAGTTCAGCATGTAGCCCTTCCACTTCCCCCTGTCCTGTGCACAAGCTTGAACACCCCCTGTTACTGACTGCCTGGAAAAGTGTTATGTAGCTCAACCAAGCCACTTTGTTTATTTTCTATTTACAGATCCAGGGCTGTTTATCAACACCAATTTTTTTATAGCATGCACAGACAGCTATCGAACCGAAAGGAGATATTCACTGAATTTGATCAAATGTACTGGAGTAACACTGTTTACTGGCATAGAGAGCAGTTGGGAAATGGTAATGTAAAAACAAATAATGTCTGTTTTTAAAACCACACGAATAAAAATGAAGCTCAAGCAAAAATGAAAATGTAAGAAACATGTAGGAGAAATACAATTGTTGATGCAACAAAAATGAAACACTTCAAAGCAATGTATCTGACTTTCCTTTAATAGAATTAGATGTCATCTTAGTTTGGAAGCCAAACAAGCTCTTTGGTTAATTAAAAAACAGTCATTTATTTTTACATGCAGACAGAAGAACTGTTATTTTCACGGTGACACTGGAAAACATTGGCAGGAGAACAGTCGCCCGCCTTATCTGGAACAAACCAAGAGGAATACAAGACAACAAATAAAAGGTCAGGTCCAGCTACATGTTGGAGCAGTAGCCCATGGCAATACAGATATGCTTTCATGCTTCCGTATGACTGTGATGTCAAGGTTTAGGAGAGAAATGGGGCATGTTGAAAGCTTCTCTTTGTTCGGGTTTCAGGCTTTGTTCTCTCTGAGCACCCACTGTTAGAGCTGTAGGTCAGGCGCCATGTGTCCACAGTGAACAGTGTCCTGTTTTTCTAAATTAGTGAGCGAAATCTCTGAGAGCCATTGTTTTACCCTGATCTCCCAATGTCCCCATCACAGCAGCCATTTGTCACTTCATGCTCCAGTCTGCATCTTGTATCGCTCTCTCTCTCTTTCTCTGTGTCTCTCTCTCTCTCTCTCACACACACACACACACCATCTCTCATTTTTTCTCCCCATGCACTTATCTCTCTCTCTCTCTTTCTCTCTCAGTCTCTCTTTCTTTTTATCATCCTTTCTGTCTCTCTCTTCATGCCTCCTCTCCCTCTGTCTCTCTCTCTCTTGCACACTATCTTTGTTTTTCTCTCCCCATGCACTCACCTCTCTCACTCTCTCATCATCATTTCTCTGTCTCTCTTTCCCTGCCTCCTCTCTCTCTCTCTCTCTCTCTCTCTCTCTCTCTCTCTCTCTCTCTCTCTCTCTCTCTCTCTCTCAGTCTCTTGCTTTCTTGTAATACCCTTCTGCCTGTTCCCTTGATTTTCTTTTCCTCTCTTTTAATCTTTTTGTTTGTCTGGTTCTGTCTTCCCTTTCCTCTGCCTCTCCTATTCATTCAGTCTCCCATTCTATCTCCCCCTTCTCCTTTTGCATGTCTGGCTATTTTCCTTAGTCTCTCTCTCTCTCTTTCTCTTTTATTACAGTTTTCCCAAACAAAGGGAACGCATTTCTAGAAACCTGGCTTAGTTTTTCAAAATTCTAAACACAAACTCAAAATTTTAAACTGCTTTGTTGAAACTCCACAAATCTCTAGCAAAATCAAACACGGCATGCAGACTGTGTTCTCTTTTCTCAAAACTAATTCCTTCCACCAAAACAACACAAACAGCTATTTATCTGTTTATCTCTTACAGAGTATCACATAAACACTGACAAGATAAATCACTATTATCAGAAGTGTTTGGGCATGTTTTTAGCTTCATGAGGCCACTGTACAAATTCAAATGCATACAAGTTCATGGAAATACGTTGGCCTTCTGTTTCCAAAACCATGTTTACTATGGTGGTCTCTTGTTCAGTTGTTCAGTCTGGCATCTGTCACCTCCTGCTGGCCATCTTTCTATTCTGTGAAAAGTATATACACACATTATAAGATACGCATTTTACTATATAAATGCTGCACTATAGTATATACCATAATCACTGTAGAACTAATCAATGGTTACTTACCTATTCTCTTCTCTAAAAGCCCGGATAACCTAGGCTACTGTAGTCATGGTTAGGCCACCTTTTAAACGCACTGCACGCGGTTATCTGCATAACACACAGCAATCTGACATAAAGTCACATGTTTGCCATATCAAAACACTGCCATTCAAAATGACACTACATGAGCTAATTGGCAAATATATGAGCCACCAGGCCCCAAACACATCAACGGTTAATTGTTACAACTTGAATCAGGAATTAAGCACTATAAAAAGACCACAGGTGAACACTTTTCTTCACAAAAATAATGGAATCTGTTGCAGAGAGAGGACGGGGGAGGGTGAGAATGAGAGGGGGAGGAAGAGTAAGAGGTAGGGGTAGAGGAGTTCATGGCCAAAAAAGACAACAACTTATAAATGAAATCTGAGTAACCCTAGTTGACCATGTCATCAACCATGCACTGACGATGCTGGAGAGGCTGGACAGAGAGTGCAGCCCAACCTGAGCTGTTTTACTGTTGCCTCTGTCGTCTGGACATTTAGACTGGAATGTATGTAACCAAAATGTTTATTTTTGTTCACTCCAATGTAGAGATATCTGCTGTGCATATGTTGCACTGACTTGTGCAAAAAAATAATAATAACAGCAGTATGTGTGTGTGTCTGCAAATATTGTGAATGTGAACAATCTGGACTATTTCAGTATTATGGCAGAGCTTGCTAAAGATGAGAGTGCTTTTCATTACACCCAGCAGTGTGTAGTTGGTTAAACAAAAAAAAATTTGGTAATATGAATTAAATGTGTTCCATTTGGTGCAAAAGTTAGATTTTGATAATGCTATATGTAGTTTTGGTTGCAGTGCTTCATTTTGCAGGATATATGAGGTATTTTGTAGATTGGGTGTGTGGTTTTGTGAATTGTGTTAAATATTTTGATAAAACCAGCCTGGTTTACAAAATTGTGTTTTAGCAATTGGATAAAACTGTAATACTCTGACAAATGATGGAAGCATTCTTCTAAAAAAGTTTGCACAGGTGCACCGTGTGTGAGACTATTAAGTAATTATCAGTTTGTATTTAAAGGTCAGGGTTTCTTAGGTGACCAAAGTGTGCTAAACTGTGTGTAGTGATTTGCAAAGCTGTGATGTAGAATGATATTTGAATGAGACCGTGTGGAACTGTGCTCAGAGTTTAGCAGTTTGGAGTCACAATGTTGACACACAAGCTTCATGTTTTTGGATTTGTGTGCATAATTCCACATTTTGTGTGTATACAATGTGGAAAAAACAATATTATTCTCTTTTATTTCCCTCTTTTCCTGTTTGCGCTCTTCCGTTTTTTCTCTCTGTGTCTCTTTCTTTTACTGTTTCTATTCTATTTCTCATTTTTGAACTGTCTGTCTCTCTCATTCATGCCTCCCTTCTTTCTCTGTATTCCTCTTTCTCTCCATCTTTTCTCTCTATTTCTACATTTCTGTCTTTCTCCTCCTCTCTCCTCTTTCTCCCCATCCTGTTCTTCCCTCGTTCTGTTTCTGTTCATCTCCCTTTCTGTTCCTGTCTCTCCCTACCCCCTTCACCTGTCTCCATTTCACCTATCGCTCTCTCTCGGTTATCACTGCCTTAGTTTGTATCTGTTGGTCTGAAGTTATACTGATCTTTATTTCAGTATTGATGTTGTTTAGAGTCAAAAATCAAACTCACTGACCAAAGAGGCGGTTGAATAATAGATTACACGTCCGTAACGGCCCGCTTCAAAGAAGGATATTCGTTTTTCTTTCTCAAAGAACAACACACATTCCCACGTATCACGACTGTGCAGGAATTCAGAAGTCTCCTAATTTATCAGTGCTAGTCTCGATACCTTATCACCCGCAAACAAGCCCTCAGGCACCGCGAGGTTCATGAGCTAGAAAACAAGAATTACACATTCCCTCAGATACACTAATGAGTGATCACTTCAAAGCGTATCATTCTCAAAGCCTTTACGCGCATCCACATTCAGGTGCACACAAACATACAAACATACGCTCCTGCACTTTGAGGAAAAGAGTGAAACACTGAGCGTAACCTGCTTTTTCCCCGGCTCCTGCTTTGATCAGTGCACAAGCCCGGGGTCCACACGCCGCACACTGCGCTCTGATTTCCGAACTAAGCCAGTAATGACAGGAGGAGGGTGGAAAAGGTGCCCCCGTGCGCCTCAGGCCCAGAGGAGTTGAGACAAAGTCGCCATAATGATCCGCAATGCAGGAAAAGAACGTCCTCAGCCAATGGCACAGTAGTCTGACTTCTGAAGTAAGAAGTTTCAAGACCAGAATAAGTTGCGTGTATGTGACATTCACATGATCTAGAAGCGAGAATGTCTCTGGACCACCATGAGAAGATCTAGTCCGGCGCTGTAATGTGCCACAACTTCATAGTGTAAACTCTGCAACCGCTCACTGCTTCACTCTGTACATTATAGATTCTTTATATCTTTTTTAAGGCCTAAAATTCTATCACAACTTCACCCGCTGCCCACTGATGCTACACAATACAGTGAGTAGCACCAGAGACCTTCCCCCAGGTGTCACTTGGTTGGCTTACAGTTTATCAGGTCCAATGTGATTGGCCAAGTTGAAGGTTGCTAAAGCTCCCATAAACAGCCTTGCCATGCCCCTGTTGTTGTGCTGTAAGACTTGTTTGAGATACGGCTGCGCCTGGCCTTGGTGGTCAGCGAGAGGAGATTAGAAAAGAGCCTCAACTCGGACGGTCGTCACCTGCAGCCTACGTGAATAACGGTGGGTCTCGCGATGTTTGCTCTCTTTACAGCTGATGAAGTAGACGCAATAGAAAAATAGTGAAAAGAAAGTAAAGAATTAGAAAGAGTAGAAAGAAAAATAGATCCAAACGCAATAGTGATGTAGTGCTTTTAAAGACACTCACAAATCATAAGAGTAGAAATCTACAGCACTTCAACCTCTTCATGATCTGAAATAGTAATTATAAAAAAATAATTATGTTGAATACTGTATGAAAATGAACTGCCATGCTTGGAGATATGATAGTAATAGTGTAAATATGAGGTCTTTAAAGAGTTTTAGAGGAGATATATTTATATTTTACAATAAAAAGAGTTAAACGTCAGAGGTGTCCGTGGAGCTTCTGACCAATGAGGATTAAGCTCTGTCATCATCAAGCCGTCTCTCGGCTCGCGCAGTTCGTGAAGAGCAACTGCAGCGACTGTGTGTGAAGCCTGCAGCCGCCTTGCACTCGCAAGATGTTGACGTAGTATGTCACTGTGGCACAGTGTGAAGTCGAACACGCCTATTGATGTACTCAGGACATTGAACGAGTAGACTAGTGGAATTCTGCTGTGGACGAAGAAAGAGAAAACTGACCAAACTCCAACAGGGTCCGAAAAATAGTCTGAATTTAAACTATGGTAGAAATCTGTTACTTACAGCAGTCTTGAGGTGTGTACCAGTTAAAAGAAGAAACCCCGAACCTTGCACATATAATTTATGAATCCATAAGTTATAAGTTATTATTTTTCAAATGGATAAAAGAGGATATTTATTAAGGCTCCAAAAATGGACCCATGATTACAATTAAAGTGTTTTTTGATTGTTGGTTTATTCGTTTGCTTATGTATTTATACTCTCTGCTCACTCTCTGTTTTATCACTTATCTCTTGGTTTATAACACACTCTCTCTCACCTGTGCTGTTATTTTAATTTGGAGCGGAACTGTTTGTTTGTATAATTTCACAGTTTTTGAATAATTAGAATGTGAAAAATGTAGAACTATAGCTGTAAATGGAAGTGGGTCTGAATAAATTTACACTGTAACATGCTGCCCTGATCATTCAGATGGTGGTGTAGTATTTATAGCATTCCTGAAGCTAAAAAACGGTTTGGATTAAACTGTGTAGCAAGCCACTTACAGCTCAAGGTCAAAACTATTAACAGGCACAATACCTATATTTGCTCTGAGCTGAGCTAATGAGGCGTTCATTATAATGTGTTATCTAATGGTAAACAACATTACTGAAACTGTTAACTAGCTAATGAACTTTTCCTCATTTATTTGTTGGCAGCTGGCTTGACAAAACAGTCAGATAAACAGGATTGCACAGTGCTCACTGGTGATTGAAACATTCTTACTAGAGTTTAACGTGAATGCTCTTGTATGCATTGTTCCATAAAAGTCTGCTAAAATAAGTCCTGCTCAGCATCTAAAGCTGCACAAAATAGCTCCACTGTTAGCTTTAGCGTTAGCTCCAGTGTTATCTCATTTAAAGGTTATCCTCGGTTGCTCAAACCTCCTCTTTATTAGACATGAAAAACTATCGTTTAATGTCCAGCAGCTAAGACGCTTGCTTCTTTTGAATAATGGCTTCCAAAATGACATTGAGAGACATTGGACAATATTGTTTTTGAAACATGGTTAAAACAGTCTGAAATAAGGCTGGACTATATGGGAAAAAACTTTATCATGATATTTTTTCCCCAAGTAAGAAGTTTCAAGACCAGAATAAGTTGCGTGTAAGTGACATTCACATGATCCAGAAGCGAGAACGTCTCTGAGCCACCATGAAAAGATCTGGTCTGGTGCTGTAATGTGCCACAACTTCATTCACATGATCCAGAAACGAGAACGTCTCTGGACCACCATGAGAAGATCTGTAATGTGCCACAACTTCAAGTGTAAACTCTGCAACTGCTCACTGCTTCACTCTGTACATTATAGATTCTTTACATCTTTTTTAAAGCCTAAAATTCTATCACAACTTCAGCCGCTGCCCACTGATGCTACACAATACAGTGAGTAGCACCAGAGACCTTCCCCCAGGTGTCATTTGATTGGCTTACAGTTGATCAGGTCCAATGTGATTGGCCAAGCTGAAGGTTGCTAAAGCTCCCATAAACAGCCTTGCCATGCCCCTGTTGTTGTGCTGTAAGGCACGATTGCGCCTGGCCTTGGTGGTCAGCAAGAGCAGCTGAACGCAGTTGGGGGAGGAGATTAGAAAAGCGCCTCAACTCGGACAGTTGTCACCTGCAGAGATAGGGCTGGACGAAAAACTGTATCATGATAATTTTTTTCATATCAGTCGATATCGATATATATCACAATATATAATATATACACTCTGCGCTGTGTGCTTCAACCAAACATTAAATGGCTGGAACTCTGCCACTTGATTGGTTTGGGGGCGGCTCTATTCACATTCTCATTGGCTATTCGTGTTCTCTCTCAAAACATGGTTGGAACCTAATTCTATCGACTTTCTATCGACTACGTCTTATAGTTCTATCAAGAAAATAATTATTGTTATTGATTTATCGCCCAGCCCTAGTCTGAAAAGGACAAGGAATAACTAATCCAGAGAGTGACGGAAAGTATGACGGCTGTATGACACTTGCTCCTTGTTCTCCTTGTTTGTTTACTGTTTGTCTTGGCTGGGCTAGCACAGTATGGAGCCTCTGTAAGGACATGGTGTTTTTTTCTTTGGTAAAAAAGAAGATACTACCAAAAGAGCACCAGATTTTTGTATTTTTGAAAGTATTTATTTCTTGTGCTGGTCTGACAATATCTGGTTCTTGCGTAGTATCTGGTATTTATCACTTAGTAATTGTGGTCAGCGCATAGCATTTGTGGTCAACACATAGTATCTGGTGTTCAATACATAGTATGAGGTGCTCACTATCATAGTATCTGGAGTTCAGTACAGCTGACCACATGGTAGCTGGTGTTACCTTCATGGTATCTGGAGTGCACCACATAGGATATGGAAATCGCCAAATCACATCTGGTGCTCAAGACAGAGTAACTGGTGTTCACCACATGGTAGCTGGTGTTTGGTACATAGTATATGGTTTTCACCACAGAGTAGCTGGTGTTTAGTACATAGTATATGGTTTTCACCACTTAGTAGCTGGTGTTTAGTACATAGTATATGGTTTTCACCACAGAGTAGCTGGTGTTTAGTACATAGTATATGGTTTTCACCACAGAGTAGCTGGTGTTTAGTACATAGTATATGGTTTGCACCACTTAGTAGCTGGTGTTTAGTACATAGTATTTGGTTTTCACCACATAGTAGCTGGTGTTTAGTACATAGTATTTGGTTTTCACCACTTAGTAGCTGGTGTTTAGTACATAGTATATGGTTTTCACCACATAGTAGCTGGTGCTTACCACATGGTAGCTGTTGTTCAGTAGTACCTGGAGTGAACCACATAAGTTCGAGTGATCACTAAATCATATGTGGTGCTCAGTGCAGAGTATCTGGTGTTCAACGTAAGCATTTGGTGTTCAACACATAGTATCTGTTGCTCACCACATAGTATCTGATGTCCAATACACAGTATCTGGTGCTCAATGCAGAGCATGTGGTGTGCACCAAAATGTAACCAAAAAAAATACACCACATTCTTTCAGAGGCTTCATAACGATTGTACTGTAGACATCCTAGGTGCTAGACTTTTGTAGCATTGATATACAGCACTGCTAGATCAGATTTGTTTTTCTTTGCAGGGTGTAAATAACCTTTCTTGTTTATCAGTTTTTGTGTCATTGAAGTCCAAAGACAAAATTAACAATGAAATTCTGGTATAATAATACACTTGAGGCCCTGTTATACCGGTATACTAGTCATGGCTACAGCTATTTCATGTGTTGCTGTGTTTTTACTGAGATTGCATGTTTGCTTTCTATTCAAGAACCATTTGGCTGGAAAATACTGGAAATGTTTCTAATCCATGTCATGGAGTAGCCGTTTTTATGTCCATGCAACTTAAGCTCAGATAAGTCTTTTTAATTAGCTGATTAGTCGAATCAAATGTGTTAGTTTTTTAAAATATGCAGGACAGCTGCGCTCCAGGACCAGAACTGGGAAGCACTGTACCGTACACAAAGAAATCAGTACTAGATATATTTATGCAAACTCTGTGTTCGCTTCAGTAATGAATCCTTCTCATGGAGACGGAGATGTTGCATCATTCATGTATTGGGGTTAAAGTGTAATTAGCATTGGTTTCATTCACTGCTGCATTAGCCAACAGCTGCTCACCCCAGGATGCCTTCAGCATGTCCTCTGACGTCTTCCCGCCGTGTCTCATCTCTCTGGCATCTCTGATTGCTGCTGCATTCATGGAGCCTAACCTCTGGTCCAAGGGTTGACTGTGAGTGTCTCAAAGCATCAGTCAAACGTGGCCTTTAGCCGGCTCGACTGTTTCAGACTGAACGACTCTCTGACTGTTGCGGACAAACAGGCGAGCGGTTTGAGTGAGCCGTAGGCCTGGAGCGCGCTGGGAAAAGCAGCGTGGTGTCAAGGTCTCCACTGTGCTTGCCGTCGAAACTCGAAGTTACTGCACATTCATTGTACCGCAGTGATCTACTATCATGGCCCTAAATGTACTACCGGATTATTAGCTAACTGCAGTTTATGGCTCATCATTTTCTTTCCCTTCACTTTGAATTTGTTTTGTCCTTGACGTCGCCTCCACGTATGGCGATTGGCATTCATGTCACTCACTCCCGACCTTCATTGGGCAGCGTGCCAGTGCATTAAGAGCCCTTTTAATTACCTATGAATCAAGATTAGCTCCCCAGTTGCCCGTCTGAACAATTTCCCTTTTTTCTTCTTCGCCCTGACTTCAGGCAATCTATCTATTGAAACAGAGTAGACAGTTAAGCAAGTCCAAGGTCAGTGACATTGTAGTTCCAAGGAACCCCCCCAGGGAGCTGCTCAGTGGCTAGCATGCTAAAGGTGCTAATTAGCGCTCGCACGCAGTGCATATTCAAAGAGCTTACACTCGGGGGGAGAGCTGTGCCTGAGCGTAGGCACCGCTCACTGCTCCAAACCCTGTAAAAACAAAGCGGTCGTAGGCCGAAAAAATGAGCCTGATGTAAGCGGACAAAATGCAAGGCAGAGATTAGCCGAAAGAAAAAGGACAGGGCAGGAAAGGAGAGGAGAGCCACGAGCGGAGCGTCCGTCCCCCACGCCTGGCCACACAGTGTCTGATCCTAATCGCTTGTCAGCAATTCAACAAGCGCTCTCGGAACTTGACAGCTTGACCTTGAGTGTGGTTAGCACCCCCGAGCCCATGCACACACTGTTGCAGTCAAACAGAACAGCGCTCAGAGGACAGAGGCTGTAAATGACCTTTCGCGGAGGATGTGCGGAGAGGCGAGAGACTGCGAGATGATATCAAATCACACTCCAACACTAACAGCCAACACCGCTTCACACACTCACAGGGTCCGCAGGCGTTTAGTCTACACCAAGCTTTAAAATGAGCCAACTGTCATCCTGCATGAACCTCCTGAAGTCTAAGCTTATTATTCACTTATTCATTTTGAGATGTATTACTCAGTAGCAACCAAGGGTGGGCAAAGTACAACACTTCTGTAGTGAGTAAAAGTAAAAATAATTAGTGTTACTTCAGCAAAGGTACTCTTACCAGCCCATCTTTAGGAAACATGTAAATAGTTGAGACTTATAATTTGGGGCTGTACATATTTGCTTGGGGGGCTGTGTTGTGTTGGGCTGTGGGGTAGTTTAGTGGGGCAGTGGTGCAGTGCCTACCGTCTTGTTGAGGTGTCTATTTTTTTAACTGTTTGGTAGCACTTCATGATGGTCTCCACTGGTGTGGTGTTTAATACAAGAGCAATTGCATCTTCTTACTTTCCATCCATACAACGGTACTAATACTGGACACTGCGCTCCAAAGGTGTTTTATTGGACTCAGATCAACTGGGAAAGCCACTGAAGAACACTGAACTCAAGGTCAGCAACAATGTCCAAATAGGCTGTGACATGCAATGATTGATTGCTATAAATGGATCCAAAGTGCACCAAGAAAACATTCCCCACATAATTACACCACCTCCACCAGCCCCAAACAGTTCACCCAAGGCAGGCTGGGTCCATGGATTCATGCTGTTGGCACAAATCCTGAGCCCTACTATGTGTGCAAATCAGACCAGCCTATGTTTTTCAGTCTTAAACTGTAAAAGTCTTGAAGAGCCTGTGTCCATTGCAGCCTCAGCTTTCTTTTCTTGACTGACAGAAGTGGAACCTCACGTGGTCAACTGTCGTTGTAGCTCTTTCACCTCAAGGCTCAACATGTTATGCCTTCTGAGATGCCTTTTTCTGCTCAGTACAATTGTATTTACTTTAGCCTTCCTGTCAGAAAGTCTGGCCATTCTCTCTTAACATCTTTCATCATCAAGGCGCTTCCATCTGTAGAACTGCAGAACTGTAGTGGATGTTTTATTGCACCATACCGAGTGAACTTTAGAGACTGCTGTGTGCGAAAATCACAGGAGACCAGCCCGTCCAGCGTCAACAATCATGGTTGAGGTGAGCATTCCCTGAAGCTGCTGGTCCATCAGATTCGATAACCAAGTGAGTAGGAGTACAGGTGTTCTTAATAAAGTCCTCAGTGAGTGTATTTCATATAACTGATAACGATGAGAAGCATGCCATATTACAAAACCGGACCATTTTTATCACTGCCACTCCAACCCCTCCTCTAAAGCTGTCGTCCTTTAGCCGGTGTTCAAGTGCCTGTAGGCATCAAGACAGTAAGTGGCAGGGAAACCTTTTAAGGCCACAGACTTTTCAAGGCTGCTCTGCATTTTAAATGGGCGGTGTCTCATCCTAGAAGCTTTTGAAACTCTTCGCCGGACTAACAGGTCTGTAAAAACCCATGCAGCAGTGACACAAGCGAGAGAATGTGCCATCAGGGGAAGGCTGAGAGCGATAATGCACCATGACCACATGAAAAAAGAAAAAGAGCACCCTAGAGAGTCCAGAGCTACATCCCTCACTGACATCACACTGAAAGAGTCATTCTCAGTTCCAGCACTGGTTATAAGACAACGGGGTTTATTTCAGATGATGCCGTGCACGGCGGATCATCAATAAGACATAGGCTAAGTGCGGGAGGAAGTCACGGTGCAACTAAATCATTAAGCTGGTCCTTTTCTCATTTTAAACATTAAGGCTTTCTTATCTGATGGAGTCTATTATAGGAAATTCTCGTCACATTATTCATGTAATTTGTATCTTTTAAAATCCTCTTCAAATATAGTCCAACAGGAAATCGTGCTCTCCCCGTCTAATCTTTACTTATTGACACTAAAAAGGAAAGTCGTGCAAGCTAACTTCCAGTGCATTATCTCTGCAGACTGATTACTTCACTTGGCTGTCTCGAGCAGGCCTGATTCAAATTCACTCTAGCATCTGTGGCCCGAACCATTTCCCTTAATAATGTAAAAGGAGGCTGAAAAATTATAACTAATCAAATGATAAGCTAAAGAAGTACAATCTAATGCTTGTTTGGCAGCTCTGCACATATAACAGGTTCTTTAAAAACATCAGAATTAAAGATGGTGAGGCTACTGCTTCATTTATTTTAAAAGTGGATGTAGGCTGTAGCAGTCCACTGTTAATACAGCGCTAAGAATTTGCTAGAAATGCCGCACAGAGGAGGTCTGCACTCCTGCGGGACTTTGCGAGGTCCCACCACAATATCTCCCGCAGTGCATGATCAAATTCCAGTGTCATGCATGGGAGAGAGCAGTTAACCAATCCAGTGCATGTGGAAATTAAACAATATTTGCATGTAAAAAAATAGTCTATATAAATGGTGATAATCATGTAATAATTAGAATAATAATCTGCTTTAGAATCAATAGGAAAGTAACGTGACCGACATGAATTGCATCAGTGTGCTAAAGAAAGGGTGGACGGTTAGCCGGCCTGCAGAACAGCCTCTTAAGAAAAGCCGATACACTACAATTAAGCCAACTAAGAATCATTCTGACATGCGTTTAAAAAAAAATACTTAAACACTTACTTAAACACATAAACAACACAATGTAACTCATGAAGGTGACCGCAGACCATTTCTCTGTTCTCTGTTCTCTCCCCTACAGTTGCTCAGGTAGTGCAGCTCATCCAGGATGGCACATCAACGCAAGCTGTGGCAAGAAGATTTGCAGTGTCTAGAACAGGAGGGCAACAACCCAGCAGCAGGACCACTACCCCCTCCTTTGTGCAAGGAAGAACAGGAGGAGCAGTGCCAAAGCCTAGAGACACCGTGGAGAACGTCTTGCTGCCTCCAACGTCCTTCAGCATGACCGGTGTACCATAAACTGGCCTGCCCGTTCCCCGGACCTGAATCCAGTCGAGAGTTGTTTACATCTTACCCTCCTAATTACATGCAATGTTAAAAAACAAAAAAAATAAATTAAAAATCAAAGCTTTGAAGTTTCTGATGTTTTGGTTTAGAGAAATTCTGTGCTATATAAAACTGGAAGAGCTGAAAGAGACTCTGTTAGAGATAATAGTGTGCACGCGGGACAGATTCAGGATGGCATTATGAGTCTTCCTCTGCGTTTTGCCAATATCACTAAACTAGGACACGCTGGAGATGAGTTGGGAGCCAACTAAATAGCGTGTCATCCTTTGAACCGGCTGTCACTGCTAATTCTTTAAGGGTGCATTATACTGTACTGTGAGGAGAGCGCGTTGTGCCCACATCAGCAGTTTGAAACAATTAGGAGAGGAAGTCGTTCGACAGAGTCACAGCTGAGGCCTGTGGGACATCTAAAGATAGAGCGTGAAGAGGAGTGCACAGAGCACAGTTTAGACGGGCACGAGAGGGCGGGAAAAGAATAAAAAAGTAGAAGGAAAGGCATCCGAAGTGTCATTGTAAGGTTTTTTAGTGCACTGTGAGATTGTTAGTGCCACTGTAAAACAGCTTTGTGGTAAAAAGCACCATAGAAATAAAACTGAACTGCAGTTAATGCTATATTAGCATTAGCCTCTCCTCAGCGAGAGGTCACTTCACACAGCAATGCCGTTTCAGATAATGTGACCATAAAGGCTGAAGGAGGTCAAGGAGGACGAGAGAGGAGGATCTTGAGTAATATATGACTTTGCTGCCATCTGTTGATGTAGCATAATATTTCAGCTCTGATTTTTTACGACTGAACATGAAGAGAGTTCAAGCAGTGCAGAAGGTCAGTGTCTGATGTGTCCTGTGATTATGACATGCTGTGACACAACTTTTGATAGTGAAGTGTATTTTGAAGAAACGTTTTAAAGGAAGAAAAGCTACTTTCTTCCCCTGTTTATTAATTTGCCACATATAGGTAACATCTCCATTTGACAGCACAGCAAACTGGTATGGGAGGAGATGTTATCCTTGGAACAGTAGCACGTGCTTATTCTATGGAAAAGATCTTCTATCTTAGATTCTGTTTACCCCAGTCAAATAAGGGAGGACGACTATGCATTCCCCCTCTGGAATGTCCGGAACAACCAGTATATAAAAACAGTGGACCTAAGGCCCAGGTTAGAGGAACTTCACTTCTGGCCAAGAACCTCTCTCTAACATCAGAAGATTGAACACCAGAAGATGTTAGAAATGATGCTGTACTTTATTTATCTAATAAATACACATATTGGAAAGTAAAGTCTGTATCATCGAAGAGTTCTTTCAGCCATCAACAGAGCATCAATACACAAGAAAATATGCTTCAATAGCCAACTAGTTTCTGGTAGAAAACATAAGAGCCAAATTTTAAATAACATTGTGTCCACATGTGGGCCATGTGTAAAATATACAGGGGGACATTCTCTCCACAGCTATATAACAAAACATGCACTACTGTGCATGTTACGACCTGGTCCAGATCAGACGGCAACATAAATGAGGCCCCCCGTGCCCGCCTGGCTCCCCAACCACACAGGTTGCCAAAAAGTTGTACTTATTTACCAAAACTGAGATGAAAATATTTCATAAATTAAACCAAAGGGAGGATCACCTGTAACGGGCGGGAAAGATAGAGAAGATAACAAACAAAACAAAGCTTAATTAAGACTGAAAAAGAAAACTAACTTGCCTTACAAAAATAATATCAAATATCAAATCATTAATATAACTGCCTAAGGAAACAAACCAGGAGAAAACAAATAAACTGAGAGAACAAATCACCAACACGAAATACACACCAGTACACCATAATCACAAACTAGCAACCACGAGGCAGGGAACCAGGAATAATATTAATAAGTATTTATTTTTATTTGCCAGCATTATTGCCTTCAATTTCAATGAGAGATCTGAGATGGACGTGTGCCCTGATTCCTATGTAATTACTGTAAATAGGGCTCAATTTGAGAGGGGCTAGAAATGGGGAGGGGCAACAATTTGTCGTTATGTCATCCAAAATCTACTATCTGTAATTAAATTCCATCCATATTTGATAATTATGCTTCATTTATCACTGAAATGCACCCGTTACTGCACGGTCACTGTGAGATTTCTATTGATGTTAAGCAGCAAATGATAAAGTTGGTTCTGGTACCATTATGAACTGTACCACTGAGATGAAGCTGAAAGGTGTAACAAATTAAAATATTCTGCATGTACAGTCTAGAGCAGGGGTTTTCTACCTTACTACCTTAATGCCTGTCTGTAGTTTCCTCAAGACCACCAGGAGGAGCCAGAAGACTATTGCAATAGTGTTATGTACATGATAGGCCTAAACGAGACACATTACGTTTGGCTAAACGAAACATGCTGGTGGTAGTATCACCGTCTGTAGCTGTTTTGCTGCTATTGGACCAAAGCAGCTTGCCTGTGTTGTAACTTTTAGCTTGTATTAATCTTATTAGACAGAAGGCTCAGAGTGCGGGAAAGTTCGGCTTTGTTGCCCCCGGCAGTACGGGGGGCATTTATGACAGCAATCTGGGGCTCGAGAACCAGACCCTGCAATGTTGTTTTTAGACCCCCCTGGGATCGTGAACCCCTCCACCCAGGAGATAACAACTTGCCCAGAGACAGCCCGGAACCGAGGCAGTTTACAACATGGCCAGGAGGAGCCCATGTGGCCCGAAGGCCATGGAGGGACGGACCTATAAAGAGACTATACAGCTGACCAGCTTCAGACCAGCTTGTGCCCAGCTTCTGACCAGCTTTCCGACCAGCTTCTGATCAGCTTCAGATCAGGGTGTGAAGACTCAGAGTAAAGACGGTTCAGCAATTCCAAAATAAACAACCTTAAAACTCTGACTGGTCTCCCTCTTCATTCTGACAGCAAAAGACGAAGTTACAACACCTGAACTCTGGAATGTATCAGGAAATTCATCTGTGAACTAAACCTCAACTAGCCAGCACACCTGCAATCCCTTTTCAGTCATGCAGAAGGTCCTGCTCCTGGTTAGATCATTTAAAGGAGATGTAGTCGAAGTCATACTCCAGACAACAGATTGCAAGCAGAGACTGTTGTGTTCTTCCTGTTGAACCTAGCATATGACAAGCTGGTGAACACACTGTGAGCTGATTTAGTATCACTTTTCACTTTTTCGATGCTCTTTGAACTTTTTAGCTTTTAGCTTAGGCTCGTCATTTTCTTTTGGAGGTCTTTATGTCTTCATACAGGGCCAGTGTGGCACCCCTCCCGAAATACAG
The DNA here is from genome assembly GCA_021613375.1 of Megaleporinus macrocephalus. Classification (NCBI taxonomy): domain Eukaryota; kingdom Metazoa; phylum Chordata; class Actinopteri; order Characiformes; family Anostomidae; genus Megaleporinus; species Megaleporinus macrocephalus. Next base: position 45,499,223 of record CM038703.1, on the reverse strand, counting down.
GCCCACAGAGCTTTGCACTTGAAACATAATAGAACAGTAGATGTAATAGAACTAGGCCTACTAAGAAAATCAACTACAGAGCGAGGAATACTCACTCACTCACTCAGTGGGTGAAGCTCAAATAAAACAGGTTAGCCTCTGACCTGACACACTTTGTTTTTCTATATTTGGGGTGGAGAACCGAGGACATGAACCGAGTTCAGTGAGGTTTGGTGATTTGAATCAGGTGCGCTAGACTGCATGCAGAGTGCAGGCAAATAAGACTGAGCTCTCTTTTAAGACGACTGAGGCACATCGTTGTTTGCAAGTGATCAGATCGGATTCGTGTGTCCAGACATCACCAACTGATCTGCAAGGTTTGCTGTGGCTGCAGAATAGGTGTCAGTAACTGTGTAGCAAATCCCAGCACTTCTGTCAGTCTGTATTGGAGATTGTTGCTGTTGGTCTAATTGTGAGTGATGCATCAGACACTTTGATCTTGTCCAGGCTGCCAGCCCAAATCTCACTTTGGCTCATTGAATCCAGACGGATTTGTGATAGTCTGAACAGCAAAAACATTTGAAATCCAATCTTAAAACACTTAAAATTGTATTTTAACAGATGCGTCTCCGTCTGGATGCTTTAACTGGATTTCAAAGTGTCTTTAGCGTCGCTCACAACACGATAATCAGCGACAATTAAAATTACGAAAGTGATCTGATAGCATCCCACACCGATAAGTTGGTGATGTCTGAACACACAAATCCAATCTGACCACTTGCAATTAACAGTGTAGACCAGGGGTCACAAATAGGCGGACCGCGGACCCAGACCGTGTCCAATGCGGACCCAAACTGATAAACTACTGAGAAGGATTTAATTCTGACAGTGTTTATCTTAAGTGGCGGAGCTTTTCTTGTCTTTATGGTATACGGGTAAACTCACAGACCAAATTGCGTGCACTGTAAGATCACCAAAGGCTCCTCAGCCAATCAGATCTGTGCAAATTGGGGCGTGCAGCGCGCGCACACAGGCGAGGTACGAAGCTAGGAGCAGCAGCCGGAGACTAAAGCGAGTCTGAAAGAATAACGAGCTCTAAAAACAGAAAAGTGAACAGAGAAAACTGAGTGTTTAACAGGAACGGTTCTGGAATGGACCTGCTCGTCTAGTTTTGGAGAATACCGCTCTGTAAAACCAACATGTTAATCTGTGAAGCTGAGTTAACAAGAAGACGCACATTTTATTTACTTTCTCTATAAATAAACTCTTTAAGATGCACTTTTTTCAAAACATTCTGTTTTTTTAAATGTAGCCCTTGTTTTTATTGAAGGGAGTAAAAAAAATGTATTATAAGTTTATAAATAATTAATTCAGTTCAGCATTTAAACAGTAAATATACTGAAATATACTGAACGGTATGTGTGATGTGTTGGTGTTTCAGTAGCTGATGGTATAAGATGCTGATACTAGACCAATTCAGTAAACAGGATACACCACTGAATCATAACACAAGTTAGAAATGATGACGGTCCGGACCTTGGTCTGAGGAAATCTTCTTTAACTGGACCTTACTTAACTAATTAAACACCCCTGGTGTAGACAGTCATCTCAAAAGATCTGATTTGAGAAACAAATCCAATTTCCCTGCAAGTCTGAACACAAACATTGTTCTAGCATCCTAAGTGTGACACATCAGTATAAATCCAATTGAAATCATATTTCAAACCCCTCCAAATGTGGTTTGGATCAGATTTGTCGGTTGTTGGTTGGCAGTCTAAGCCTTAGAAAATGTGTGAGGCCTTCAAGACTGGAGTTCCTTACCTCTGATCTACATAGACTAGGAGCTGGCTAGGCCAGATGCCCTGACCTGGATTAATCCTGAGCTTGGACCAGTAAGAAGTTCCAACGGTGAATTACCATTGGCACTCACAGGTTAGTCAAACCCCAGTTATATCCAAACTGAAGATTATATCCAAACTGAAGATTAGCCCAGTTTTTTACTATCGTAATAGGATCTGCCTGAATTATGCAGCTCGAAAAACAATTGTGGTCTGGCTTCTTGGCCTTCATTAAGTCTAAGGAGACAACACCACTGGTATATCTTTCTTGATAAAGCTTTGTTCTGTAAACTTGCCTCCTATTTGAGTAATCTTCTAACACGTATCAATAACTGCTATGATTCCCGCTCTGCTAGAAAGCTGCTCTATAAGGTACCTAAGATCAACTTAGAACTGGGCAGAAAGTCCTTTTCTTATTTTGCACCTTAGTCTTGGAATAACTTTCAGAACAAATGACAGCTTAATGATTTAGTCTCCTTGAGTGAGATTAAAGATTTGTTAAAGAACTGTATAATGGAAGCCTGCAATTGCTACGCTTAAGATGGACTGTTAAGCCATTTTATTATTATGTATTTTACTTGTATTACAGGGGTTGGACAGTGAAACTGAAACACCAGGTTTTAGACCACAATAATTTATTAGTATGGTGTGGGGCCTCCTTTTGCGGCCAGTACAGCGTCAATTGGTCTTGGGAATGACATAAACACCTGCACAGTGTTCAGAGGGATTTAAAGCCATTCTTCTTGCAGGATAGTGTCCAGGTTACTACGTGATGCTGGTGGAGGAAAACGCTTCCTGACTCGCTCCTCCAAAACACCCCAAAGTGGCTCAATAATATTTAGATCTGGTGACTGTGCAGGCCATGGGAGATGTTCAACTTCACTTTCATGTTATCAAACCAATCTTTCACCAGTCTTGCTGTGTGTATTGGTGCATTGTCATTCTGATACACGGCACCACCTTCAGGATACAATGTTTGAACCATTGGATGCACATGGTCCTCCAGAATGATTCGGTAGTCCTTGGCATGGACGTGCCCATCTTGCATATATATTAGGAAAAGGTAATACCATGATATGGCAGACCAAACCATCACTGATCCACCCCCATGCTTCACTCTGGGCATGCAACAGTCTGGGTGGTTCGCTTCTTTGGGGCTTCTCCACACCGTAACTCTCCTGGATGTGGGGAAAACAGTAAAGGTGGACTCATCAGAGAACAATACATATTTCACATTGTGTGAAAAACTGTGCTCTTACCTGCTAAACTGAACTTCACACTCTGCTCTTACTGGTGCAATTAATGAAGATTGGCCACCAGACTGGTCCATGAAACCTCCCACACTAAAATGACAGGTGTTTCAGTTTTATTGTCCAACCCCTGTAGCTTTAAATGGTGTGCTATTTTGGCCAGGTCTCCCTCGAAAAAGAGACTGTAATCTAGGGTTAGGGACTTCCTGGTTAAATAAAAAATAAAAAAATTAATCCAGAAAACCATTTCAGTGTTGTTTTATACATCACTGTTCCTGAGTTTTTCTGTTCTTCCCCAATGTGTCCCAGTTAAAACGTGATCGATTACTGCCCTCTAGTGGTAAATCTTAGGAATACGTTGTGACATGAAATATAAATGTACATTTGATTAATTTTAGTTTTATATCAACTTGTTTTGAAGGTATTTTGTCCTTTTCCACTAACATGCCAAAGATTTATAAGCATGTCATTAATAGTCAGCATGGGCTACATTTATGGATATTCTTATTATTATTCCTATGAGTACTACTCTGTTACTCAATGCACAAATAAATATATTTTGTCTGATATTTCATTTAATAGCATGTCTTTTCTCTTTTATTTACATTAATTTAAAGAATAAACATGACCCAGGGTTTATTCAAACAGCATGTTTCCTACATACGTCAGAAGGCCTACAGTATCAGTGCTACATCATAGATGTGAGCTGGCCTGCTCTATGGATGCTCACCTGTGAGTCAGAGCAACTGGCAACGCTGGACAAGCAAAACTGACCAATCAGCTCACCTGGGCGTTCCCTCCTCCAAGAAGGGTTGCCAGGTTGGAGCAAAACACATTTCTGTAACGGTTTCCATGGAGGGATTTGTTTGTTAAAGGCAGCACAAGTTCAACACATGGTTGCTTACTAAGTTAACAACAAATATATACTGTATTTTTATGTATTTCAAGATTAAAAATGGCAACAATATAAAGATGTTAGGACAACAAGACATATATTATATATAGTTAATATATTACTTTCATATATTTCTAATGTTATAATAATAATAAAGGACATGAAAGACAAAATGAATCTACTGAAAACATAAACAAGTACAGTTACCTAAGATAAAACCTACTTGAAACACGAAAACACTACAAGAAATAATAAGTTAATAATAAGTTAATTAATTAAATTAAATTAATAAGTATTTGTTCATGAGTTTGATCCTTTTTTTTAAAAAAATGCCAGACTTATTCCCTTCAATTTCAATGAGATGAATGAATTTGAGAGGCTCAATTTGAAGGGGGGAAACAATTTGTTATGTCGTCCAAAATGTACTAATCTATATTTAAATTCCATCCATATTTAATAATTATGCTTCATTTGTCACTGTAATGCACCAGTTACTGTAAGATTTCTATTGATATTTAGCAGCAAGTGATGCCCCAAGTTCTGGTACCATTATGACCTGAGAGGTGTAGCAGGTAACAAATAGAAATATTTTAAATGTACAGTCTAGAGCCGGGGTTCTCTACCTTACTACCTGAAGGACCATCTGTTTCTACCTTCTGGCTCTCCCATTTTAGCTATGCTGTAATAGCCAGACCTGCTGGAGTCACTGCTACTACACCCTATTAACACCGTATACTGTTCTCAGTCACTCCAAACAGAACTATCTGTGTGTTTCTTTCATTGAGCTCAACAACTGCCCATCCCACGTGGTATGATGCTGAACGGCTGCCCATCCTGTGATCCAATGCTGCTGCTTCAACTGCCTTGACTTGGCCCCCTTGTTTGCCTGCATTCTGGACCAGTTCTCCCATCATGGAGCTTCTCGCCGTCCAGTGCTTTGTGGACAATTTACCTGCATGGTCCTGAGGCACCTCCAAAGATTTCATCTGCTCACTTAACCAGTGAGGTTTCCTTCTCTCACACTTATCCATCCTTTCTTCTCCTACTTTACAAAACGCTGAGCTGGTTCCTGCAGCTACTCCAACAGGATGTCAGTGATCTTTTTGAGTCCGGTTCCTCTGGAGGTTTCTTTCTCTTGATCTGAGGGAGATTTTCCTTGCTACTGTTGCCTCTGAGTTGCTCACTGATCATTAATAAACCTTAATATTCAACTTAACCTTAACTACAAAGCATAGCAGCCCACAGGAAAACTCTTTTCTTACGTGTTGACACTAAAAACGCGAGAGCTGAAGCCTGAAAAAATCAAATTTATTCCTTTGGTTTGTTGTAAAAAACAAAATTTGCAGTTAATTAAAACACTTTTTTAAAATGATGCGTCCGCGTTGTCCCAAACTGAAGACGTTGATTTAGCCTGCTGCTGTTAATCTATTCGTATATATATCCTTTATTATTTAAAAACGTGCTTATTCCAGTTAATCTGTTTTACTGTGTTTAACAACCCAGTACGAACTACTGCCTCTCCCTGAGTATAGGCCCACAAACCACTAGTGCTTCATGGCCCGCTGGTGGTCCACGGATTAAAAACCCTCGGCTAGAAGTATTCAGTCCATCATCAGTGCAGTAGAATTATTTTACACCAAGAAACCATATAAAACTTTAAAGGAGCAATGTGCTAGATGACCCAACCTCTCGAATTTATACTCCAAACAAAGGGGGCAACATATCATCACAAAAAGCACCTCCCCTTTCAATGCTTACCACTCTAAAAGAAGATCATTGCCAGTTCAGCATCAAACTTCATCCCTTTACCTGTCAAGAGCTTCATTAATGACAACCCAATGTTCACTCTTGTTTTGCTTCTATTTATATCTCTTCTTTTGTTTTGCTGCTGAACATAGTTTAGTGGTGATAGAGAGCTCTTGCTCAGAGCTTCAGCCATCTTTGCATTTACCCTTCCTTTAAACCAGGAGCAGCACCTTCAGCAAGAGGTTGTAATACATTGTCAGTGCAGCAGTGTTACTTCTTTATCCTCCCATGTTGGGCTAATTTTTTATTCTACAGTGACTCACTATTTTCTGTTGAGGTACAAACTATACATATACATGTTTGGTATACTTATTTTTCAGTTAATTTTTTGAATGTTATAAACTGAAAAAATACATATTGCTCCTTTAAAGAAGGAACTAAAATACAAAAATTAGTTACCAACTGCTTATTGTATGTTGTATGTCCAACTTGGCACACTAACTGATTAAATTAAACCAAATCGCATACACATTCATCAAACCGCTTCCACTCCAGTACATCCCATGATGCTTAATTTCAAAGATAATGTAGAACAATAGCCTTTAGACCAACATGTATTACTGTAAACTATAATGGGGCACGTCTTAGGGCAGGGCTTCTCGAGCCTGGTCGTGGAGATTATTAAATGGGTTTAATTCAATTGAAATGAAATCATTAAATGGGTTAAAGTGGGTCTGTGGGTCAATATCATTGAAATGGGCAGGGCGGTGGGCCTCCAGGACTCAGAGGTAGACAAACATTGGCTGGGATTGGCTGGCTGAGTTGTTTTCGAGGACCTGGCAACCCAGCTCCCTCTCAGCCTTGTGCAGCCCTGCGCGTTTCATTACTTCGGTGGGATACACCGGCTCTGGCTCACTGCTTTTCTCGGAAAACGCCCGGTTACCGTGTGATGCCTTTGTGAGTGTGTGTGGCTGGCCCTGCTGCAGTGAGGAAATCGTCCACCATGAGCTGCTCCGGCTTCACCTGCTCCAAGAACTGCCTGTGCGCCATCAACCTGCTGTATGTGGTGAGTGAGTGAGCCAGCCAGCCGAGCAGCAGCAGCAGCAGCAGCAGCTGGAGCCATATGGAAGCCCACCGCTGCTCTTATTTCTGCTATTTCGGCTCCGGTTTGTTCGGTTTCGGGAGGAATGGCCTGGTTGGGGAGCGTGTTGGTAAAGAATAGGCCTGGTCACGGCGAGCTGGCCTCGAATGAATTATTGAGGACGGTGCATTGTGTTCGTGTGATGCTGAGCAGCTTTGGGTTGCAGCCTGTGTCGTCCAGCGCAGCGCAGCTCATGGCGTTTCCTTTCACTCCTCCAGGCCGGACACAGTCACGTCCTGTCTTTGTCCAGGCTTTCAGCAAAGGTGATAAGGACCCAGTCACTCATTCCAGCTCGTCTGTTTCTCCCAGGTCAGGTCAGCTCGGATTTGTCCGCTCCACCTTAAATGGTGTCAGAATGGAACTGCTGCACCTTTTAAGGTGGAACGGAAAAATTCCTACAGCCTGTGAATGATAAAAAGGCTATATAGGAGAAAACTATCACTGATGCTTATCAGCTTGGAGGGAGTAATAATAGAATTAACTCTATTTTTGTATTATTTTTTTACAAGCATCTCCAAAATTGTAACTTTACAGCAGAGACCAAAAACATACTTTACTTTCAATGTAAGTCAAGGGAACCAGAATTTTTTACAAGCTGTTTTGGGGCACTTCTATTGGTCCATTAGTCATAAAATTTTCACACTATGTAAATGGCCATTGGTGTGTTCAAAATATGTAGAAAACTTAAAATCGACAAAAATTGAGATACACGTTTTTCATTGGACAGTGATGATATGCATTACTATGTATAAACACTTGTCGTGCTCATAGTTACTGTTATTTCATTCAGTAAGTACATATACAGCATATATTGAAATAGTCTATGATTACCAAGCAGCGTGTTCAGCTCAGAATAAATCTAGTATAATCAAATGATATGTTCACAGTTATTTCTTGGACACTGGACGTTGTCAAGGCAACAGTGTTACGTCTTCATCCTCTCATGTTGGGTTGATTTGATGCTACAGTGACTCACTATTCCCTGTTGAGGTACAAACTAGGGTTACACAGACATCTTTGGTATACTTATTTCTCAGTACATATTTTTCTTGTTGATAATTTCAGAATTTTTTTTGTAATGTTATAAAGTGAAAAAAATACATATTTCTCCTTTAAGGAAGGTACAAAATAAAAAAAAAATCAGTTACCAACTGCTTATTATATGTTGTATGTTCATCTTGGTACACTAACTGGTTGAATTAAACCAAATTGCATACACATTTACCAAACTGCTTCCCCTCCAGGGCATCCCATGATGCTTAATTTCAAAGATAATGTAATACAATAGCATTTAAATGTTCAGAGCTGTATGTAATTACTGTAAACTATACAAAGCACACCAAGTTGCTGTTCTAATGCACATGATCTGTTCACAGTTACCTGGACACCTTTTAGCAGCCAATCATGCATCTTTAGTTAAAATTGACATTACATAATTAATTTCTTGGCAGGACAAAAAAGCATACAAACACATATTAAGCTTAAAATGCGCAGAAGCTTGTGTATATATACAGATCAGCCATAACAGTAAAACCATCTACTTCTTTTTGTATTTACTATATAGGAGCACTTTGTAGTTCTACACTTACAGACTGTAGTCCATCTGATTCTCTCTACACTTTGTTGCCTTTTTCTTTCATGTTTAGCCACAGGACCACCAAAGCGCAGGTATTATTTGGGTGGTGGGTCCTTCTCAGCACTGCAGTAACACTGACGTGGTGGTGGTGTGTTAGTGTGTGTTGTGAGTGGGTCAGTCACAGCAGTGCTGCTGTAGTTTATTAACAGTGTGTCCACTCACTGTCCACTCTTATTAGGCATGCCTACCTGGCTGTAAAGTCAGAGACAGTCACTCTTCCTCTGATCCTTCATCAGTAGTCACAGGACACTGTTGTCTGGATAGTTTTGGTTGGTGGACTATTCTCAGTCCAGCAGTGACACTGAGGTGTTTAAACTCTTCAGCAGCACTGCTGTGTAGGGCTGTGTATTGGCAAGAACCTGGCGATACAATGCGTATTGTGACACAGCAGTCACGATTCAATATATCACAATATATTGCGATACTGCAAGTAAAGTGAAATACTGCGGTTTTTCAAATCCTACTATTTAAACACACCACTGTATGAAAAGGTTTGCCAATACTTACAATAGCATTGCGCCCTTGTGCTGCTTGTTAATGTTGGAGTGGAGCTGAAAATGCATTACAACACTGCCATGTAGTGGTCAGAGGTTTAAACACAACACACAAAGAGCCTGCTGGGAATCTGTGTATAGATACTATGTTGTTGAGAATCGATACAGTATCACCAAAAATAAAATCCCGATATTCAATGTTTTCGATATTTTCTTACACCCCTACTGCTGTGTCTAATCCGCTCACCACGCCAGTGCTGAGAATGATCCACCTTCCTAATAATACCTGCTCTGTGGTGGTCCTGTGGGGGTCCTGAGCATTGAAGAACAGGGTTACAAAGTATAGAGAGAAACAGATGGGCTATAGTCTGCAATAGTAGAACCACAAAGTGCTCCTATATGGTAAGTGATAGACTATTGACTATAGACTGTAAAAGCAGGTCTGGACATTCTATTTATTATGCCATCTAATGCAGCTGCAATAGTTAAACACCAGCAGTCCTCCTGCCGTCCAGCTTGAGGGTCATTAGAACAACATGAACATAGTAGTTGAGGTGTCTTCCTTCTCACAGTGGAAGGATGGACAGAAACACCTGTGGATGTTTTCAGATCTGAAGCAAGAATGGAGCTTGTTTGGGTTGGAGCTGATTGGGACTGCTTTGATGGTCTACCAGGTCTTGAAAGGTTTTTACAGTGTGTTGTTTTTTATTTTTACTTAAAGTCAAAGGAATCAGGTGTGGATTTCCTCCTTCATGGTTAAACATTACACTCGTAGTTTGAATTGGTCAGATTAAGCTGAATAACTCACTAATTGTTAAAGGTTCATTTAAGCAGTGAAAGAATTAATCATTAGCAGATGTCCACCATAGCGACCCAAGCGCTGTTGTAGCAGCAGTTTTGCTTTGAAGTCTGAAGCAGTCGTTTGCTTTATGTTTCGTAGAGCACGAGAGAAAAGTTTCCTTCTGTTTAAATAACTTTGACTGTCTTATTCTCTCTCATCCCTCTCTCCTCCTTTTCCCCCTCAGATGGTGAGCATGCTAATGATCGGGATTGCTGCCTGGGGGAAGTGGTTTGGCCTGGTCTCCAGCTTCCAGGTGGTGGGGGGCATCATCGGAGTGGGGGTGTTCCTCTTCTTCGTCGCCTTGGCTGGACTTACTGGTGCCATTAAGCACCATCAAGTTCTTCTCTTCTTTGTATCCTCCCCTGCGTTCATGTGCACCTACACACTATGTTTATGACAGAGCTATGTAGATTAAACCTGAGATGAAAAATAAAATAAAAAAATAAAACTTGAGATGTGAGATGTGCACTACTGTGGAATCGTTTTAGGCACTTGTGAACATTATTATATGTAACAAACTATTTTTTTCCAGACAGGAAGCTTTAATTTGCTCAGCAAAACACTTTATTATTAAAATATTAAACAGTGTTAATAGAGTAAGTAGTGCTTTTACATACGTCAGTGTGTTATTTAACCCTTTCCAAGGTTCTCCTTGTGGAAACAACCCATTATTATTTACAGTTTTCATCTAATACCTGCTTTGACTGCTCAGTACTTCATTAAGCTAAATCAAGATTGCTGCTGAAGGAACTGAACACATTCATACAATGTCTGGGGCGTCCAGGAGAAATCTGGAACTACACTTTGTTCTTCAAACTGGAGCTCAAGATATGATCTACTTTCACAATAAGATATTTATGTAACTTTGTATTGTATTTATGATTATTTACATCAGTTCTAATGATATCCGATGTTCTTACTGGTGATTATACAGTTAATGTTAAGATAAAGGTTTTGAAACAATGAGCTTAGGTGCTTCAAAGTTGTGCACACTAGTGTTAAAAAGTGTTTAAACGTAAAATACTTTTATAAAAGATGCCACTTGTTCTCTGTTTCTAGGTAAAAAGCCTGTTAAAACTCAGATATTGATTATTGATTACTCGGCCGCCCCTTAATTTTCCTTAATGTTTGTTTATTAGTACATGATTATCCTGTTTTTAGTCTTTGTGGTCCAGTTCTCTGTGTCCAGCGCCTGCTTGGCCATCAACAAAGAGCAGCAGGTGAGATCGGAGCTCTAATCAGATCACAACACACTCAGTAGTGTAGAATTATATATAAGCCCTCGCTAACATAATTAAGGCCTTTGGTTGGGGTGCTTCAGCTTCACTGGCTCCTAAAGCATTAAGTTAACTAACTACAGGCGGTTGCAGAATGTAATGGAGGTTGAATAATGCCGGTAAGTGCAGTCTGTTTTTCTCTGCAGTGGTGTTCCTGCTAGTGGTGTGACTGCGTTAACCTATGCTGAGCAGCGTCACTGTGTATTTTTAGACACCTTGTAGACTGAATCACGCCCGTGCGTTTTATTTTAATCAGCTAGTCTTACACCTCTGCTCACAGCTCTCTGTGCTGATGCACTAGCTTATGCTCACATGAGTTCCTGTGAAAGAGAACGTACTATAAAGAAAGGCGGTGTGCTCGTTAATGTGGGCATGTGTGGTTCATAGAAGTTGGTGGAAGCTTGTGTGTAGAGGGGAACTCCACCAATCGTTCAGTCTATATACCTTAATGGCTGAGATGCAAACAAAGTCATACAGAGTGATTGGATGTGGGATCTGAGTATATGAGCTCTCTTCTAGAGTAACGTACAGAGTGAGAACTGTTCACAGTGGTGGTGGTGGTGGTGGTGGTAGGAACCGGACGTCTGAGGAGGTGAATGACTGAAATCGCCCCCTCACGGAAAGGAAATGGTTATGTAACATGAAGTGGGTATATGAGCTGAAGTTTGTAAGCTAGGCTGTGAGAAGGTTTCGACTTGAATCCGTTTTTGTGATGCATTTATGGCAGAGATGGGTATGTAGAGTGTTGTGAGGATAAACTAGGACTCACGTAAAGTGAACGTAAAGATGTAAGATCTCTGGTTCCCATCACCACCCCTGAAGAAGTCAAGTTTATTTGTGTAGCGCTTTTTACAACAATGTTGTCACAAAGCAGCTTTACAGAAGTTAGAAAACAGACAGTTATAATATATATATCCTCCAGTGAGCAAACCAGAGGCAACAGTGGAAAGAAAAACTCCCTCAGACTGGAGGAAGAAACCTTGGGAGGATCCAAGACTCTCTAGGGGAGACCCATCCTCCTCTCTGGTTGAATAGTATTTATAGTTTAGTAAACTAAATACCAAAGCAAAGCTGAGAGAATCTCTGTTTGAAGTCTGGATGGACAGATTGTATCTTGAGTCTGTTTCTCTACATTAAACCATTTATAATGACCAATTATATCACGAGGACTTAATTATTTATAAATGTAGTAAAAATTCCCTTTTTAACAAATTAAACAACTTCACGTTTTCCTCTGTGCACGTTTTGATCTGTCTGCATAGAATCACCTGTTGGAGGTGGGCTGGAACAACTCCCAGAGCACCCAGAGGGACGTAGAGAAAAGCCTCAACTGCTGTGGATTCTCACACGTGGACGTGAACGGAACCTGTGCTGCTGTAATTCAAACACACGCACACACTTCCACTCAGCGAGTGACCAGTTTCACTCATTAACTCTTAAACTTAACAACTCTGCTGGTTTTAAGTATAGATAAATAGTAGTGTTGTCAGAGGACTGTTAGCATCCCTATTTATAATGATCAGAAGTTCTGCAGAGTGTAAATTCAGGTCTCTTGTGTCTCCAAATCCCAAATTCCTTCACCTTGGTTAAAAATATAAATCCTTTAAATACCTCTTTAGATCATTTGTGCACGTCTTCTTAGTAATAAAAGCCTCACATCTGATAGGCAGTAGTACTAAAACAGGATAAGCGAGTTTCCAGTGGGATTGTACTTTCTATTTAATAAGGATATGTGCACCAGGAGAGTAGCAGTAGTTAAAAACCTTGTTTTCTAACACAAAGTGGACCTGCCCTAAAAAAATCATCCCAACTAGAATTTTTTTTAAAAATATAAAAAATTAATAGAGAAAAATCAGGATAGCGTTCTCTAAAAACATTATCCTGTAACATTAACTGTGACCCGGACCACGTCCTCAAAACATCCTCTGAATGTAAAAGTGAAGTGTTTATCCTTTTAGGGGGATTATTTGAAATGATAAACATCCCTTAAACAGCCTTTGAACACTAAATTTGAACATTTTCTTTAAAACAGTATTAGAATTTTAGGTAACGTTGGCCAAAGTTGTGGGGACGTTTCCTGGTAGCTTTGATGGATATGTGTGTTTAGGCATGACCAAGTTCATTACACTGATCCAAGCAGGAGTAAAATCACTTAGCATTTAAGTAAGTAAGTAGCACTTGTAAAGTAGGATGAGACTCCTCAAATTAAAACTAATCCAAATCATGCTTTAGTATTATTTATGTAAAGTGTGTCACAGTTACTGTCACCCTCTTTGAAATTCTTACGTGGAGGTCATCATTTTTAGGTATATACATACAGATATATGCTAAGTGTGAGTATCCTATTCAAAAGACATAATATTTTGTTATTATTATTAACACGTTTAACATGTTTCTTTCAGTAGTGTCACTTGAAAAGTCTCATTGCTAACCGTTTCTTAATCGTCCAGTGTAGAACCTAAGACTGTTCTCGATACTGCGGGAGCTTTAAACACACGCAGCTGCTTCTCAAACGACTCTGCAAAATATATAGTCCACAAACTGTTCGATTTCTTGTGTGTAAGGCGTGTCATCAGAGCCCATCTTTAACCATTTCTAGATTGCGTGTGTTTAAGGTACCCTTTAATACATTAAGCCTAGCATGGCCATGCATTTTCCTTGCACTGTATATACACACACACACACAAAATCATCCATTGGTTACAAATCCATAACACAAAAATATTTTTTTTTAGATTAGATAAATCGACTAATCGCAAAAAGAATCGTTAGATTCATATAGATTAGATATATGAATAGTCAAAATCACCCAAACATAAACTAGCACATCACAAACTCGTATCAGCAATAATAAGCAGATTTTTAAAAAAACATATTTATTGGTGGTCGCCTCGTCCTGGACCACAGTTCCTTTCAGTAGAACCTGAATTCAGGCTTTGTAGTCCTGGACTAGCCTTCAGTAGCAGTAGGTGATTAGTAGAAGTACTATATTCAGGAGTAAAATTCAGGGGTGGTGTAACTTTCTGCAGGCTGCTGTTGAAGGTCAGCTACTTCTAACACACGCATAGTTGTCATTTAAATGTTAATAGCATCTCTGGCAGCATCTGTGACCTTGCGTCCGGGCTAAGGCTCTGGACGTGTCTGTCTGTTCCAGCATATGTTATAATGCACTCCTGCTCCTGCTGTCTCTCCCTGCAGGCCTGCTTCTCTCACACCAAATGTGACACCTGTGCGGCGAAGATCCAGCAGCATGCTGGGGAGGTGCTGCGCTTTGTGGGAGGAATTGGCCTCTTCTTCAGCTTCACTGAGGTAAGCCTCCATCTTTACACCTCCGCTGTCCTCTCGCTCTTTCACCAGCGCCTCACGTTTTGTTAATTGTTGTTCTAGTATTGGGCTTTACAGTGCTGCTTTTGGAGAAGGTCACAATCTGTCAATGAGCCAATCACAGTGGCCGTATCACAGTTCTTATGTAATCCCACAAATAATGAAGCAGGCCAGTCCAGGTTGCGGGGGGGTGTACTGAAGTCTGTCCAAGCACTTGTTGGTAGGAGGGCAGGAAACACCCTGGACAGACCTCCAGTCTATTTCAAGGCAGAAGCCACACAGACATGGGAAGAGCATGCAAACTCCACAGAGTCAGAGAATCAAACTTAAACCGGTCCTGCTGTGAGACGACAGCGCCTCCCATCTGAAAAGTACAGGCAGAGAAACAGCTTTATTTAGACAAAGTAGCCCGTCACAGCTCATTTAACAGCCTGTCTCTGAAGAAGGCAGCCTGTTGTGTTTGATTACAAATATAAACGATCCAAAAACAAGCGCCTGAGAATAAAATCTGCTTCTGAACTGAGACCCGTTCTGCTCTGTCGAGACGAGTTTGGGTTTCTCAGTTTGCTTCGTATGCGCTGCCACTGTGCGGAGAGGAGTTTGTGCTGAATTAGTGGTCTCTAAGCAGTCGCTACAGTGGAAACAACATGAAGTACAAAGCTCACGAGTGACGCGCAGAATATGTGTCAAAATGAAAACCACAGCCTGTATCGGAGTGTTCTACCCTCACTTGAACAGTACAGGATCTGCAGCTCAAAGACGAGACGCTCCGTACAATCACCAGTAAATCACCAGAGCAATCACTAGTACAATCACCAGTAAATCATCAGAGCAATCACTAGTACAATTACCAGTAAATCACCAGAGCAATCACTAGTACAATCACTAGTAAATCACCGGAGCCATCACCAGCATAATTACTAGTATAATCACCAGTAAATCACCAGAGCAATCACTAGTACAATCACTAGTAAATCACCAGAGCAATCACCAGCATAATTACTAGTATAATCACCAGTAAATCACCAGAGCAGTCACTAGTACAATCACTAGTAAATCACCGGAGCAATCACCAGTAAATCACCAGCATAATTACTAGTATAATCACCAGTAAATCACCAGTCCAGTCACTAGTACAATCACCAGTAAATCACCAGCATAATTACCAGTACAATCACCAGTGTAATTACTTGTACAGTCACCAGTGTAATCACTAATACAATCTCCAGTGTAATCACTAATACAACCACCAGTGTAATCACTAATACAATCACCAGTAAATCACCAGTGTAATCACTGGTACAATCACCAGTAAATAACCAGTGCAATCACTAGTACAATCACCAGTAAATCACTTGTACAATCACCAGTGCAATCATGAGTACAATCACCAGTAAATCATCAGTGCAATCACTAGTACAATCACCAGCAAATCATCAGTGCAATCACTAGTACAATCACCAGCAAATCACTTGTACAATCACCAGCATAATTACCAGTACAATCACCAGTGTAATCACTAGTACAATCACCAGTGCAATCACCAGTGCAATCACTTGTACTATCACCAGCAAATCACTTGTACAATCACCAGCATAATTACCAGTACAATCACCAATAAATCACCAGTATTATCACCAGTTTTATTTCCTGTACAACCACCAGTAGAGCTTAGTAAATAGGAGAAATATCATGAGAGCTAAGAAAGAGTGAGTAGGTGATTCTCCAGAAAAAAGCTGATAGCTGTGTGTGCTACAACATCCAGAAGGTCAGACTTATCTCCTCTCTCACTTTGTTTTTCTCTCTCTGTCTGTCTGTCTCTTTCTTTTTCTCTCTCTCTCTCTTTCTCTCCCTCTTTCTCTCTCTCTCTCTCTCTCTCTCTCTCTCTCTCTCTCTGTCTCTCTCAGTTCAGTAATCTTTACTTGCCGATGTATCACTGAATTCAGTCTACTTTAAAATATATTGATGGTTTGAATATTTTGCTTTCCAGTGTGCAGCGTTTTAAACAGTACTGCAGTCATAACAGAAACACAGTGCACACATGACGTTACTTTTTTAATAGGTGGTATACAGAATAAGTGCGGAAATAAAAAACAAATCCTCTTTTAAGTTGTTTTTATGATGCTTGGCCCCTTTTTTGTGGGAAACTGTCGAAATGCAGAGCATAAGAGATTTCATTTAAACAGTAACATAGAAAAGTATCTTCCGCTTTATCCCGCTAGTTGGGGTCACGGGGGGCTGGAGCCAATCCCGGTGTCATCGCATGGCCAACACACACTCACTTACACCTACAGGCAATTTAGAGTGAGTGATCAACCTAACAGGCATGTGTTTGTACTGTGGGAGGAAACCGGAGTACCCGGCGGAAACCCACTCAAGCACGGAGAGAACATACACACTCCACACAGAACAGCCCGGACCGGGAATCGAGAAGCGAGAATCCCAGTCCGAGAACCAGGAGTCTTTTCAACTTGTGTCGTTATTCTTCACAGGCAGCTCCAAACTAAAAAATCAGAATTTGAAATTGAGTTAACAAGAATATGATAAACACTTTAAAATGCACTTCTGTTTATTTGCAGCCCTTGTTTTTACTTGATGTGAGTTAAAAACATTTATTAGAAAAACATTTATTTATTTCATAAATAATTAATTCAGTTCAGCATTTAAACAGTAAATATACTGAAATATATTAAACGGTATGTGTGATGTGTTGGTGTTTCAGTAGCTGATGGTATAAGATGCTGATACTAGACTACTTCAGTAAACAGGATACACCAGTGAATCATAACACAAGTTAGAAATGATGGTGGTCCGGAGCTTGGCCTGAGGAGATCTCCTCTAACTGGACCTTACTGACCTCTAATTAAACCACCCTGTTATAAAATGTAATGTTTGCTAGAAATTCCTCTCCACACTGCTGTGTTAAAGGACAGAGTAATCATATTACTTCAGACTGCATTACTCCAACACCAGTCATGTTTTGTTTTTTTTTCTTTTTTTCTTTTAACTTCCCTTTCCTCCTCTCTCTCCTGTTTCAGATCCTGGGCGTGTGGTTAACCTACAGGTACAGAAACCAAAAAGACCCGCGGGCCAATCCCAGTGCCTTCCTGTAGTTGAGGACGTGGCTGTCACAGTGACGTCCTGTGTACTTGTCTGTTCGCCGGACTTCTTCTTGCCGGAGCTGTGTAAGAGACGAGGAGTGTGCGTTTGCTTTCTCTGAAGTGGAGATCACTGCTTGTTTCTGCTGCTGTGTGTGCTGATCATTTTCAAGGGTGCAGTGTCGTGAAGCAAAAAAACAAAAAAGCAAAAAAACAAACAAAAAAAAAAAGTTTAAAACCTTTCCGTTATTTTTCGTTCGAAGTCGTCTCGAATGGAGGCTACAACTACAACAAACATCACAACGGAGCTGACACTTTAACTTATGCAGTAAACACCTCTGGGCTGTGATCAGTCTAAAACCACAAATTTCAGAATGTGGAAAAACAGTCATGGCTGTAAGAGAAAATGGGCTACACTAAGACTAGTACGTACCTGCATGTCACTGTTTCTGTTCACCTCGGTTGTTGTCGTGGATAGGTGTTCAGACTGGATGAATACTGTTTTTTGTTTTTTTCTTGAATGCGATAAATCATTTTTCTATGATGACGTATGATGATATGCCACATGGACACAGTCGTCTTGGTGTACATGCACAAAATCAGTCACTCTGAGGCTACTGATCATGAATGCAATAAATTGATGGTTGTGATTTCTGGTCCAATTATGTGCATTTTGTTTAAATGGCTGCATGACAACAAGACAATATTTTTAAATACGGTCTCTGCGTATCTGCATATGCAAATAGAAAAGGTCTTCATTGGTTATTTTGATTGGCGATTGAACCATACAGGTGACATGCAAGTCTCTTAAATTGAATGATCTCACAATTTCAGGTCTTAGTTATTGTCATCCACAAAAGTTTGGGTGCCCCCGGTCGTTGCTTTTCGGAGTGAAATTAAATAAACGTTGAAGAGTTAACAGTATTTTAAAGGAAGCTAAAGGTCCCAGAGCAAAAGTTTGGGCACCCTGCATGCCCAATACCACATTGGTCAGTATCACAGCCTCTAAACGCCTCTAATCGTCTTTGAATTCTTGCAGCCTTTCTACAAAAAGACTTCCAGTTTTCTTGGGCTGTCTTGGATGCTCTGCTCTTATGAGCTCTGGGTACAGATTTCCAAGGCCGTGCAGGTTCATGGCAAAACCTCCAGCCCATGCCTCTTGAGGTAGACCACTGTGGATTGGATTTTAAGGTGTGTTTAGGATCATTATCCTGCTGCAGCAGACATCCTCTTTTCAACTTCAGCTTATTTACAGATGGTGTGACATTTGCTTCCAGAGTTTTCTGGTATTTATCTGAACCAGTTTATCCCACAAGTGAACTATTTCCTGTTCCACTGGCTGCAAAATGAGCCCAAAGCATGATCGATCCACCCCGTGATTAGCAGTTGGAGAGGTGTTCTTTTCATGAAATTCAGCACCCGTTTTTTACTGCAACAACCCTTTGATCATTCTTTCCAAAGTCCAAAGTTAACACATCTTTCAAAGAGAATGCTTTAACGAACAGCATCTGTATTTGATATATATTTGGAAAAATAATAGTATAAGTAGAATTGTTTTGTTTGTTTTTACTACATTATATTAAGCAAATAAACAGCCATTGTGTGTTAAAATGAGCTGACTGTGTATTGAAATGAACAAAACCAACAATGTGACCAGGGGCACCCAAACTTCGGTATATAGCTGTATATGTTTTACTATTATTTTAGTTTGTTTGTTTGTGTGCGTGTGGTTTTGCCTTCTTGCATGAATTCTTCACTACAGTGTGCATCTATATCCTGTGGATCTGTGAACTATGCACTCATACGTTTGGAAAGCAACAGAATAAAGAATGCATTGTCAGCCGGTCTCTGTCTGCTGTGTAAATTGAGGGTTTCTGTAGAGCTCAGTTCTCTTTTCTTTTCTTTTCTTTTCTTTTCTTTTCTCATGCTAAGTGAGGCATTTTATTGACGTTTCGAATATATGAAAAAAGAGTTTCCTCCAATGCGCTAACCAATCAGGGACTGACACGCATGGCTTTGTGCGCTGAGAGCTCGCTGAAGAACAAAACCTGCTTTTGGCTGCCTACTGGTAACCAGGCAACAGTGGGATCCAGGAAATGCACTGACCATTTCCCTCTGGCCACTCCTTGAAGTATACGGACCGGACCTGAATACCTTTTACTTTCAGCCTTCAGGCAGATCACTCAAGCATACTCTACTTCTAGGAGGTGTATACTGGTAAATGTAAAAGGGTTCCTGGGAATGATGTCTTAAAGGGGAATTCCTCCCATTTTTCAGATTTTCCTCATAAATAACTGGTTTCAATTCAAAGTCGTTCTGAGAGGTTTAGTATAGAAAGCTCTATTTTAGAATAACTTAGAGAAGCTTCACAGTGTTAGAGAAGCCAGATGTCTGAGGAGTTCAATGCCTTTAAAGCTGCATCACATGGAACGTAAGGCTGATGTTGGGGACACTGCTTGGCCTAAAAAAATATTTTAAGATACATTCAGGTCAAAGAAGTATATAACATTGCATATAGTAACCCGGGAGGATGTGTACATGCACTGGTGGTTTAGGATAGTATATAAAATGGCTATATTTGCCTTATATATTTTATAGATCACCACCACAGTAAAGAAACACCAGAGCAGAAAAAAACAGTGAACAACGTTGCATCTAAGCACTCAGTGACTTTCTTTATATCTCAATAATTTAACAGGGCAGAATTTTTAAATATACAGCCCTGTGCAAAAGTTTTAGGCACTTGCGGGACATGAATATATATATATATTTTTTTTTATTTCCGGACATTACACGTTTATTTGCTCAGTAAAACACTTTTTTAAACATATTTTTTAAATATTTAAACAGTATTAACACAGTAAGTGGTGCTTTTACATACGTCGGTGTGTTTATTTAACCCTTTCCAAGCTTCTCCTTGTGAAAACAACCCAGTATTATTTACAGTTCTCATCTAATACCTGCTTTGACTGCTCAGTACTTCATTAAGCTAAATCAAGATTGCTGCTGAAGGAACTGAATACATTCATACAATGTCTGGGGCGTCCAGGAGAAATCTGGAACTACACTTTGTTCTTCAAACTGGAGCTCAAGATATGATCTACTTCTTTCACAATAAGATATTCATGCTACTTTGTATTGTATGTATGATTATTTATGTCTGTTTTGATGATATCTGGTGTTCTTACTGGTGAAAATACACTTACCGCTGAGATATAGGCTTTTTATTTTAGCTTAGGTGTCTGAGTAGTGTAGATGGGATTCTCCTTTACAGAAATACTGCTGTAACTGCAGCGTACATTCGCTTACTGCAGACAATAATTAACTAAGATGCCTTTCTCCAAAGGTGACACTTTTCACCACCTTTGCTGAGTGCACTCAAGTTTATTAAATGAAAATGACAATAAGCGAACACATCCTCTACAGAGAACGCACTTCTGCACAGTGTAATCTGCAGTCACTGTTTATTTTCTAGGCTTAACATATTGGGGACAGGAAAAAATAAAGCCTGTGCAAAAGCTAGAATACATTTTAGATTCATGAATAAATAAAAATAATAAATAGAAATCGTGCACCAAAATCTGTAGACAAAAACACCTTATGTAAGTATGATCCATGTACAGGATGTGTTCAATGATCACCGTGATTTGCTTACACTTTACATTCTACATGATTCTTCAGAAGTGAGGATACTGGAATGAGTGAGTTCAGAGCAGTTTCTTTAATTTATTCAAAAAGCTACGCATCACTGATGCCGTACATTAGATGAAAAGCTAGTCATTCAAATTCGACAGTAACAGAATGTCAAAAAGAACATGTCCAAAAGTGAGAATAGAGATTTACAGTGCGTTTCTTTACATCAGTAAACAGAACAACAGGCATAAACTCTCAGCCGGGTGAACGTTCAGTGTCAGCTCAAGGGCCTCACAACTCTGTTTTCAGGAACTTCTTGGCTCGCTGCATGTTGCTCAACACTGTTAGGGTGTAAATAAACAACGGTGTCAATGCCAATTAGTGGTATTATAGACTAGTAACATGCTGTATCATAAAAAATGGGGTTTTTTTTAGAAAAGACAAAGTTATAAAACTCTGAACAATCAAAGAACCAATTGCATGCTGAGAGTTGAGAATGTGCTGTATATCATCACTGTCTCCATTTTTGTTGATATTCAATTTTGTTTCTCTTGAACACGACAGCTGCTCTTTATGTCCTGTGATAAGTTTCACGATGATCGGACCAATAGAAATGCTCCAAAATCTCTTGTAATAAAACCCCTTTACATTAGTCTACATTGAAAGTAGAGAACGTTTCTGGCCTCTTCTGTAAAGTTGCTATTTTAAAGATGCATGCTTTTCTTAGACAGCAACAATATAGTTCTTTATAGAACCATTATTGCAATGTCAAGTTATATATAACCATAAACAACACATTACGGTTCTATCTTTACCAATCTGAAGAGCCCTTTTTACCATAAAGGCCCATTTAATCATGAAATTGGTTCTTTGGGTGTTTATGGTTCTATATAGAACCATTGCATTTACTACAAAACCATCTTTAGGAGAGAACCAAGCTGTTTTTTTCTACTTACAGAGTTTCATGTCACTTGGCTCATAGGCGTACATGCGGTTGGAGTAGCGGCCAGTGATATCAGCACGTACGGTCATGGAAGGATCTGTGGAAAAGCAGAGAGATGAGTTTATTCAGGCAATCTTTTGAAGGAGAAATGCTAATCTTGAATAGTCCACACGTCTGGGGGGTGCACTCACCAACGAAGAGGATTCTGGGGACGTACTGGCCATCAGGGGACAGGTGTTTGTCTGTAGTCTCGTACTGTAGAGAAATTACGTCTTAGATTCACAAGCATTTGAACCTGGCTTGCACTAAAAAAATAATACACTAAAAACTCACCACCAGGTTCAGCAGGATGAAATCATCATCAGCCAGCTTCTGGATTTCTTTATCCTCAGCAAAAGCCTTCTTCAGAGCTGATGAAAGAGCAGAACAAATATTTGCTTACTTAACATTTGGCTATGTTATCTATCTTCTCTGCGAGGCTATAACTCATATGCTGCATGGATAAGCTCTTAAGCAAGCTTATTTAAGATCATTGTAAACTGAAGCTGCCACAGTCTATATCCTTGTGGAAAAATATTAGAGAGATATCAATTCAGTTCAACTCCATGGCAGCAGAACTAGTAGCAGAAAGAAACATACATAATATAATATAATAGTAAAATATTATACAATGTTTTAATACACAAGCTATGAATGGGTTGTATGAAATATGTGACAATATATTTTAAAGAGCCTATATCATGAAAAACTGAATTTTCTTCAATTGAAAAAAAAGAAAGTAATATTTAAACATTGTTTTGAAGCATAGCATGCAATGTCCCATCCAAACAGTCGTTATATGTGGAAAGTATACCACAAAAAAACAGCCTGTTGGAAAATATATTGCTTCTGTGATGTCATAACTATTCAGCACAAAGTTGTTAAGCCCCGCCCATTCACATTAAAGTCATGTTTCTGCTCATTGGGCTACTTTTTTTCCAGAGTGCAGATTTTTTAGAGTGACATTTGAATGTGCCACAATACCGGAAAGCCAATCAGAACAGTGTTCATTCATATTATTCATAGTTTAGATTATTTTTATATTATTCTTAAAACTACAGTAATGATAACAGCCTGTTTCATTCTAAAGCAATAAAGAAAGGTAAAATGGTCATGTACAAAAAGTCACCCAAGTGTTACAAGGGGACAACATAGGTCCTTTAAACCTGCTGTGTAACTGGATCAATGCTGGTGAAATTGGAGCCACATGGTAGAAGAACAGTATTATTCAGGGCTGAAGTGATTTCAAATCTTACCCTGGCTGTGGGGGCAGTCCTCCAGGTGGAAAATAACCATGAGAGGCTTGTTCCTATGGAGCAAGTGTGGATTTAGTGTGGTCGCGTTCAACCAATGCATTAAATCGTGATACGCTGATGAAGCTGAATGAACATAATGACTGAGCACATGCCTACTGTACTGGCAAAGCAAGCGTTTCTCACCTTGAGCGTGCCCAGAAGAGTGCCTCCTCGTACGTCTGAGCCCAGATCAGCTGGTCACCCCATCCTGAGAAGGAATTCAAAATGACTTCTTGTAAGCTGAGAAGATTGGCAGGTTGGCTGATGAATGGCAAAACAGGGTAGCAGTAAAACGCCCTCGACTTTTATGGGAATCCAAGACTTGCTCAGGTCCTAATCAAGCTGAAGTCTGCTCACTCGTGCGGTCAAGCAGTCACATATAACTTAGACATCAATGCTATCATTCAAGCAAAGCGAGAAAGAAAGAAAGAAAGAAAGAAAGAAAGACAACTCACCTCTGGAGAGAGTCTGAGGGACTCTTTTCTCCTTCTTCTCCGGCTTGTTGGTGGTAGCGTTCTTCTCTGGCTTCCCCAGGGCAGAAGACACGGCCACCAGGACCAAGAGCACTGACAGTAATCCTTTAATCATCTTCTCAAGCTGCGTATAAGAGATCAATCATCAAACTACTATTAGAAAATACAGCACTTGAGCACAGACATCCATCACTGTACTGTCCAGCGACCCATGTGAAGAGATTTTCTGAGCATGTGAGCCGCGTAGACGGCAAAAAGGTAAGCATGGCTATGTATCCTAACCTGGTGTTAGATATTCATGTGAGTTAATTAAGTAAAGACAGCATTTCAGCATGCAGGGCAGAAAATTAGAGTTCGTAGAGTGTATTCTCACCTGCTCTCGGGTTTCTCCTCAGCCCGTGTTCAGACTCAGCCTCCTAGTCCTGCTGTGGCGCTTACCTCTCACCTGAGCAGCATTTATACACCTGTGCACCTGCACGTCCCTCCCTCCTCTCTACTACTCTGGAATGCGTGCTTGTATACCTTTGTGCGCAGTAGTGCTGGGCTAGGGCCATCACGACTTCTATTTATACTTATTAACTTTCAGTCTATTGTTTAAATTTCTTCTGTATCAGCAGGACGACGATGAAAGTTAGAGGTCATTGCGACGGCCTGGCATTCCGAGTCTAAAAAGCAAGAAATATATCAATTTTAGTCAATCTTGGCTGTGGTCCAAGGACAGGTCAGCACTGTGTCATGAAATCCGCTCGGAAACTTTAATGATTAGGCCTTTTGCGATTGGTTCAGTTCGTACTCATGATGTCAGTCCTGCATTAATGGGCTTTCGTTAAAGAGACTGGAAGCATGACGTGTTATTCCCAGTGAGAATACCTCCTATAATCTATGTTCTAGTAATGGATATTGTTATTTGATTATATGATTGATTATATGATAATATGACACATATATGTTATTGTCTTCTAATAGAGATGGAAAATATTATGTATTATTTTTAATATATAAATAATATATAAACTACCGCTCAAAAGTTTAGGATCACTTTAGAATTTCATTTCATGCAATTTTCATGCAATTCACAAACAATATTGTCCATTTCACAATTAATGTAAGTGTATCAGCTGATTTTTATAGAATAAAAATGTTTGTATTAAAGCCTATTTTTGTATAGAGGCTTATTTTGCATATAGTCCTATTATCAGCAATTCTCAGTCCTCTGTCTAAATCTCCTGGTACGACCACCAATCCAAGTTAAGGATGTTATTGGACTAATTGGTTGTTAGGACACTCTTGCTCAATTGTGATGCACAGCTGAAAAACATTCTACTAATAAGTGAGTATAAAAGGGAACAACATTCTAGGTTAGTTTAGTATCTGAAGCATCAGCAGTTGATGGCTTGCTGACCGACTCAAAATGACCAGAAAGAAACAACTTTCTTTAGAGACCCGTCAGTCCATTGTTGTGTTAAGGAAGAAGATACTCCATTAAAACAAGAACATTTCACTGTGATCCCAAACTTTTGAGCGGTAGTGTACATGTAACTGATTATAATAGTCAGCTATAGTCAGCTGGTGCCTTGTTGTCTAATAGCTTGGTGGGCTGGAGGGACCCCAACGCTGTTTAAATTCTAAATTCCTCGGTTCATCGCCATAGCAAAGGGCCGAGAGTGGAGGGTGCAGGAAGGAAGCTGATTTGTTGAGGATGAAAGACATATCTGGTGGGTTGTCCTGCACATTTCCGCTGCAGTGGACAGGGCATTCTCTCAAATCTTCAATCTTCTGATTCCTTTAACTTTTTTCTGTTAACGGTTATTCTCTGTTAACTGTCTGTATAATTCAGTGCTCTTCTTTAAAGGGATGAAGAAGAGAAACATGATGTGTGCAATTTATTTAATATCCGGTAAAGCACCAGTAAACCTACACAGTAAAAGCACCAGTAAAACCACACATAACTTTTATTTTTTATTCTTTAACTATAAAAATACTTTTATCTACTTCAACTTATGTTGTTATACTTTGTATATTTTGTATATATTTTTTATTATTTATTTTATTTGTTATCTTTATCTATTGGTGAATGGAGGAGCAGCAAAGTAAGAATTTCATTGTACAGTGTTACTGTCTGTTCTGCTGTACACATGACAATAAAACTCTTGAATCTTGAATCTTTAAAATCTAGTTTTTAATATGTAATGTTAATGATAGTCAATCAGTGGTAAATGTGAAAAGGCATGTATGTATTGTTTGGGGGGCTATTATAGCCCTAAATCCTCTCTAAACTAGCAGAAACCAGCATCTCAGACACCAAACAAGAAATTATTATCGATTTAATGTGACAGTTGTTTATGGGGGAGCTTTTAGGGCCCTTAAGCTGAAGATGTCTGGTTCCTGTTATGGCCACCATGAACAATGCTGACTCATTTCACGTCACACTGCTCTGAATCCTGTTGTGTACGTCTCAGTGGTTTAATTATACAGAAGTATGAGCAAAATTCCAAGTTTCAAGACACGATTAAGAATAATTAAGGTACTTAGAAACAAAGAAAAATGTTTAACGGTTTAAATGGTCCCATAATATTTTTACAACAAGCTCAAAAAGAGATATATTAACCATGTT
The DNA here is from genome assembly GCA_021613375.1 of Megaleporinus macrocephalus. Classification (NCBI taxonomy): domain Eukaryota; kingdom Metazoa; phylum Chordata; class Actinopteri; order Characiformes; family Anostomidae; genus Megaleporinus; species Megaleporinus macrocephalus. The sequence continues at coordinate 45,472,707 of CM038703.1, read as the reverse complement.
TAAGATGATTTCACTTTCTAAGACATATAAATGGAACGGCTTCCTATCTCTCTCTCTCTCTCTCTCTCTGGGAGAGCGCTGGGTGTGTTCTATGTACAGACTGTTTAGGTCCATGGCAGCCGTCTGGAATCTGCTGGAAGGCCCATCCCATCACTCCTGCACTCCCACAGAACAGGGCACTGAACAAGGAACTCGAGTGATTGTTAACACACATTAGAAAGACTGACGTGTCCTTAAACCTGCTGTTTCCTCACTTACACATACAGACCTTCTGTTTGTTCCATCTTTCTTGTTTGTTCTCTACAAACCTGTACGACCAATAGACAAACATCCACAGTCAACCCCAAACAGCACAACACGCAATAACACTTCAGTATATAGTTCAGAGGGGGTTAATTAGAGTTCAGTAAGGTCCAGTTAGAGGACATTTCTGAAGTAACTTAGTAGTTCTATCAGCATTTTACGTAAACTGAAAGACAAACAAATTACAAATACTGTTCAGTATATTTTAACAATATTTAAAATATTTAAAAACAAGGACTACGTTAAAAAAACAGAATGCTTTTGAAAAAGCATTTGTGCGTCTGCTTGTTAACTCATTTTCATATCTTCACATGTTGGTTTGGAGCTGCCTGTGGGAAGAATAAACATGTCTCCGCCCATTCCTGATTAAAAAGTCAGTTTTCTTCGTCAGCTTTTAAACCAGAAATGGGCGGAGACAAGTTTATTACCTCTGTAAGAGCACCTTTGGTGATCTTACAACGCATGTGATTGGTCTGTGAGTTTACCGCACCGCAAAGCCCGTATACCATAAAGACAAGAAAAGTTAAATAAACACTAGGTGCATCCAAAATCGCCTACTAGTCAGTAGGTACTAGATTAGAGTCAGTACGTACTGCTCGAGCAGCAGACTAGTAGGTAGTTTCAGTAGGTGAGTTTTAGTACCACACAAGCTACGTGTACTACGTCCACCATATTGCCAGACCACCACCGTAAAAGTCCTGCTATTCATTTAAAAGCTCATTTACTGACAGATTTAGATCATTTTGTGACACTGATCTGTGTTTTTGTCTGATTATGTATCAGACAGTGTCGAGCTGTGGCTCTGAGAAGACGAAACAGGAGGAATGTAATCATTGTTTATCTCAGCAGTAGTGCTAGCTTCTGTAGCAGCAGTTCATTAGTCGTAGCTACGCACACACAGCCCACGTTCAGCTTTTCACCGTTTTTTTCCCCCTCCACTTTAAGTTCATCCGCGGCTCCAGGTGAATTATGGGATAGCACAGTGTGCTGTGTTCACCTACATAAAAATGGCTGCTGATTCAGTAGGTCATCCGGGAACCGTTCACCTACCACTCGATACCTACTGAGTATTCAGACATACTAGCCGCGCTCGCCCACTGATTTCACTACTGAGTATTCAGACATACTAGCCGCGCTCGCCTACTGATTTACTACTGAGTATTCAGACATACTAGCCGCGCTCGCCCACTGATTTCACTACTGAGTATTCAGACATACTAGCCGCGCTCGCCTGCTGATTTCACTACTGAGTATTCAGACATACTAGCCGCGCTCGCCTACTGATTTCAGTACCGAGTATTCAGACATACTAGCCGCGCTCGCCTACTGATTTCACTACCGAGTATTCAGACATACTAGCCGCGCTCGCCTACTGATTTCACTACCGAGTATTCAGACATACTAGCCGCGCTCGCCTACTGATTTCACTACCGAGTATTCAGACATACTAGCCGCGCTTGCCTACTGATTTCACTACTGAGTATTCAGACATACTAGCCGCGCTTGCCTACTGATTTCACTACTGAGTAGTAGATTAGTAGGTGATTTCGGGCTCACCTAGTGTCTATATTAAATCCTTCTCAGTAGTTTATCAGTTCCGCATTGGCACATAGTTTATTATAATACCAAAGTATAGATAAATCCTGAAGCTTGGGGTTTTTGTATTACATGGAGGCCCCTTCAGTGGATGGTTCCACTATTTTCTTTTTTCCCCAGAATTTCTGCAGAATTATTCGGGTGTGAAAGGCTCCATTGTCAAGACAGTGCTGTGGTAGTGACAAGAACCAGACATCTGAAGAGTTAAATGTATTAAACTTGTTGTATCAGACGGCTACACTGCTTGCTGTCTAAAACTATTAACTATTAACAGTTTTGAAAAGAAAATGTGAGCCTTATGCCCTTTTTCAAATATTCATATTCATCATGTTGAGATACACTACCGCTCAAAAGTTTGGGATCACAGTGAAAGGTTCTTGTTTTCAATGGAGTATCTTCCTTCCTTAACACAACAATGGACTGACGGGTCTTTAAAGAAAGTTGTTTCTTTTATTTTGAGTCGGTCAGCAAGCCATCAACTGCTGATGCTTCAGATACTAAACTAACCTAGAATGTTGTTCCCTTTTATACTCACTTATTAGTAGAATGTTTTTCAGCTGTGCATCACAATTGAGCAAGAGTGTCCTAACAACCAATTAGTCCAATAACATCCTTAACTTGGATTGGCGGCCGTACCAGGAGATTTAGACAGAGGACTGAGAATTACTGATAATAGGACTATATGCAAAATAAGCCTCTACACAAAAATAGACTTTAATCCAAACATTTTTATTCTTTAAAAATCATCTGATACACTGAAACTAATTGTGAAATTGATAATATTGTTTGTGAATTGCATGAAAATGGCATGAAATGAAATTCTAAAGTGATCCTAAACTTTTGAGCGGTAGTGTACATGCAAGGTGTTGGAGGGCAAAACATTCCCCACAGAGCCCACTATTTCACCATCATCAAAATTATATATCAAAAACTTTTCTGAGCTTACTGGTGGTTTGGGATAGTAAATAAAATAGCGGTATATAAGTTGAAGTCATTGTGGCCCTTGGAGAAATTTGAGAATGCAAGCTTCTCTACAATGAAAAAGTTTAGGCTTTGACTTCTACATCTGACAAAATTGATCAGATATTTTGGAAAGTTGGTGGATTCTATTGATGGAGACATGAGATAGAGTATAAGACATACACATGTTAAGATTCTTCAAATAAATATGTAAAACCCTTTGATAGTATACAAACTACAAGGCATTCACAAGCACAGCAACAGTCTTAGTCTTTTTATTAGCAACAAATGTATCTTCACCAGTAAGAACACCAGATATGATTAGAACAGATATAAATAATCATAAATACAACACAAAGTAACATGAATATCTTATTGTGAAAGAAGTAGATCATATCTTGAGCTCCAGCTTAAAGAACAAAGTTTAGTTCCAGATTTCCCCTGGACGCTCCAGACATTGTATGAATTTATTCAGTTCAATACTTGGTAGCCACAAGGAAAAGCTTGTAAAAGGTTAAATATACACAAAAATATACACATGTGTAATATGTCATATGTAAAAGCTCTATGTTCTTTATTAGTATTGTTTGTTTTGCTGAACAAATAAAAGGTATAAAGCTTTTTTAAACATAATAAAGTTCCCCAGTACCTCCGCACAGTACTGCGTATTATAAGAAAGTGATATAAGCAAATGTGACATCATTCGAGTCCGTGATAAACTGTAGGTTATGAGCACACAAGATCCATTTCAATTCATGGTAAATAAGGGTCTCGCTGAGCACATCCTCAGCAATCCGCCCCTCTGAGTGAATAAAGCTGTGATTCAGGCATGACAAAGACCCTGCCCTGCTGGAGCGCTGGGATAATGTGACTGCTGCAGATCAATGCTGCCTTTGTCTGGAGCTCAAACGACACCAGGCCTCCCTCACAAACAGGCTGTACGAACAAACCGTTACACGGCTGTGTCCCTCTGTCCTTCAGGAAAACGTTGAACTCTCTCTTTCATTTGTGGTGGAAGATGACAGGCTGGCTTCTCCAGGATGGCCTAAAGAGAAGGACATCTGACTACAGGGGATATGCACCATTTCAGCTGAGAACAAAGCCCTCCGCACATCACGCGGCTGGAGCAATCAAGATGTGTTACTGGTAAAAGCAGCTTTTCTGCAGACATTAACAAAACAGTCTAATGTTGTAGCAAAGACATACATGGATTGAGCCTAATGCTGGCCTAATGTGTCAATGAGTGATGAATATAAACTCACCAAACTCTTCATCAGGAGCTCCTCCTTGTTTCCGCACTCATCGTCCATTATATCAGCTCCACTGACCATATAGGAGCATTTTGTAGTTCTACACTTATAGACTGTAGCTCATCTGATTCTTTGCATACATTGTTACCCTGTTCTTCAATGGTCAGGACCCCCACAGGACCACCACAGAGTAGGGGTGTAAGAAAATATCAAAATATTAAATATCAGGATATTATGTTTGGTGATACTGTATCAATTCTCAAAAACACAGTATCAATACACAGACTCCTGGCAGACAGTGAATCATTGTATGTTGTGTTTAAACCTCTGACCTCTGAATCTTAAAACCTATCTCTTCCCGCTGGAATACAATTTTTTTAAGTTTGACTGTTCCTTCACTATTTCTAGGTCATGTCTGTTTGTAGTAGTCTTCCTCTGTTGTTTTGTATAATCATTGTTTTGACTGTAAGCGTCTTTGGGTTCTTGAAAAGCACAGAATAAGAATAAAGTATTATTTTTATTATTATTATTTTTATTATTATTATTATTATTATTATTACTGCCCATTTAAAAACAAGTATCTCTAAAATTGCAACTTTACAGAAGAGACCAAAAACTTATTTTACTTTCAATATAAGTTAAAAGAATCAGAATTTTTACAAGCTATTTTGGAGCACTTCTATTGGTCCATGAAATTTTCACACAATATAAATACCCATTGGTGTGTTCAAATGATGTGGAAAACTCATGTGGGATACATGTTTTTCAATGGACAGCAACGATATAACAAATATTTACATTAACATTTACTTAAATATGTATTCTGCTTTTTCCTGACATTCAAATTTGAATAACTTGAAAACGACTATGACATCCCATTTTAAATCCATAGGCATTAATATTAATTGTTCCCCTCTTTGCAGCTATAACAGCTTTGACTGTTCTGGGAAGCGTTCTCTAAGATTTTGGAGTGTGTATGTGGGAATTCTTGCCCACCATTCATCCAGAAAAGCATTTGCGAGGTCAGATGCTGGCTCACGGTCTCCAATCTAGGTTATTCCAAAGGTGTTAGATGGGTTGAGGTCAGGGTTCCGTGTGGATCAGTCAAGTTCTTCCACACCAAACTCATCCAACCAGCCTGCATGGACCTTGCTGTGTGCACTGGGTCACAGTCAGTCAAGCTGGAACAGAACAAGCTTTTCCCCCAAACGGTTTATACTAAAGTTGGAAGCATACAATTGTCAAAATGTCTTGGTATGTTGAATCATTAAGATTTTCCTTCTCTGGAACTAAGGGTCCTCAGCCAGTCCTTGATAAACAAGCCCATAGCATTATCCCTCCTCCACCAAACTTTATAGCTGGCACAGTGCAGTCAGACAGGTAACATTCTTCTGGCCTTCGTCAAACCCTGACTCGTCCATCAGACTGCCAGATAGAGAGGTGCCATTCATCACGTTTCTACTGCAAAAGATTCCAGTGAAAGTAACATGCTTTAATCCATCCGATGCTTTACAATAAGCTTGCATGCAGCTGCTCAGCAATGGAACTGAATAAACCACTTGAATTAGATAATTAAGGAGTGTGTCCCAATACTTTTGTTCACATAGTGTGGACAAAAGAAATTAAACCTGGATGGAGCTGGGATAGAGGCAAAACGTGAGAGGCCCTACGACTGCTCTAAGAATCACTGAGATAGAAGAAAAAAGAAATTTACTAAAGAATAAAAAACAACTCCTTTAGGTCTTCTTGATTTGGATAAACTGCTTGTAGTACATTTTATATGTTTCGTTCCATCATCTTAACACATATAATTTAACAATAATCTCAAACAAAGGGCCACTTTAAGACCTGCTGCAGGCAGCTTTCATATAACTGCACTCCCTCTTTCCTTCATCATGCCTTCTCTCCTGAGAACTCTGATATACATGGGCCCAGATCCTAGAAGGCAGCATGTAGAAGAATGAATGGGCGTGTGGATTCTTTTACTATGGACGGATTGCTGAGGTGTCCTTAAGCTCTCTCTCTCTCTCTCTCTACTCGGGCAAAAGCTTCGAACATCATGTCAATATTTGTGTTTAAGGGCGGAGTGCTGAGGCCACTCCTGTTCACACACTGCTCCAGTCGTCTTTGCTCAGTCCCGCCCTGAGAACACGGATGTGCAGACGGGAAGGCAAACGGCAGGATCTGATTGGGGGAGCAGGACGCAATTCAGCTAAACCTATTGGCTAACAAAGCCAGCAGGTGCAGAGGTCTGAAGTGGGTCTGCTAGTTCTTGAAACAAAGCCGTTTTTGGAGGTTAGAAAGCAAACACTGAGTAAGAATAAGAATTGCTAATCATGTATCCATAAGATACACAGCAACGTGTGGCATGGGACAAAGTAAATAAGAGCTACTACCAGTGACCAGTAAGGGGGTCCTTCAAGTTTTTCAAGATTTTTAGGCCAGTTTTATTCATTATATGTACATTAATGGCAGTGCCACCTGGATAGTTGATTAAAATATACATTTATATATGCATGACCCAGTATTATTTTGATGCCTTATAATTGAAAACTAAAGTTGCAAGGTTTCCCAGAACATATAACTTTGATTTAAACAGTTGAATCACAACACAAGGATGTGACATTAAAAGAGTGAATGTAAATAAATTGGCATTTGGCTACTTGACAAATGCACCATGCGTATCTGCAGCTACTTCATTTATAAACGATGGGGAATATATATATATATATATATATATATATATATATATATATATATATATATATATATATATATATAAAGGTCTATGTATGTATATGTCTATGTATATATATGTCTGTCACTGAATGCAAACAATACACTTACATTATACATTATCAAGCTGGCGCAATAACCTCACTGAATGGTCCACAGGTCAACAAAACACCAGTAATATATTTCATATCTTCTACATATACACTACCGCTAAAAAGTTTAGGATCACTTTAGAATTTAATTTCATGCAATTTTCATGCAATTCACAAACAATATTGTCCATTTCACAATTAATTTAAGTGTATCAGATGATTTAAAGAATAAAAATGTTTGTATTAAAGTTTATTTTTGTATATAGGCTTATTTTGCATATAGTCCTATTATCTGCTTTTAGCTACAGTGCACCAGCGAGCTGGAACTCACTAAAGCTCAGCTCGCTGGTGTCACTCGATCATTTTAAACACCTAGTCTCTAACCACCTTCAGACAGCCTGCCACTGTTTTAGCTGATTTTAGTTTTTAGTTTTTGTTTTTAGTTTGTTTTTTTGTTTTACTTAACATTTTTGGTTAACTTTTAATTTCCTTTTTAATCTTGTTTTTTTTAGCTGTTTACTTTTTATCTTTCTTTTATCGTTTCCTTATTTGCTTCTTTTGTTCTTAGTTATTGTTTACTTACATTTTACCCTTTTTGTATTTAGTTTTATTTATTTATCTGTAGTCTTTATTATTTTTATTACATTAGATTTTCTTACCAATGATTTTATTGATTCCTACTTTTAAAAGTTTATGTTTGTCTTATTTGTTTTATATCTTATTTTATTTTATAATATTTTGTATCTACATCTTATTAAAATGCTGGGTCTTTTTAAATTTTTATTTTGTCAATCCCCTTAAAATGTATAATGCTGGGCTACATTGTAAATGAGGGCCACCCTCAATGTACTCCAAGATTAAATAAAGGTTGACTGATTGATTGATCAGCAATTCTCAGTCCTCTGTCTAAATCTCCTGGTACGGCCGCCAATCCAAGTTAAGGATGTTATTGGGCTAATTGGTTGTTAGGACACTCTTGCTCAATTGTGATCACAGCTGAAAAACATTCTACTAATAAGTGAGTATAAAAGGGAACAACATTCTAGGTTAGTTTAGTATCTGAAGCATCAGCAGTTGATGGCTTGCTGACCGACTCAAAATGACCAGAAAGAAACAACTTTCTTTAGGGAGTGTATATACGTATAAATATTTTACTCTAAATATTTCATAATAATATGACAGTTTGCTATTTTTTAATTTGCTGTTTATACTGCTTAGTTCAAAGTATACGTTTGGAAACGTGTTTCTTTCTCTGTTTTGATTCTGTTGTCTATACAGGACCCCGGATCGCTTTCCCCTAAAACAAGGGTGTGGTTATAAGAGTCTACTCCAGATGACGTTTTGCTCTACATGCCATGGTACATCCCAGAAATGCTAAAATACAATATATTTAAATTTTATTCAAATTTAAATCAAATTTTAGTTACTGCTATCACTTTACCATATTCATTCTAATATTTTTATTTTTATCTCTATTTAATCAGTTATTTATTGATATTTTTCTGTATTTTTTTCATTTATTTTGCGTATTGGCTCGGCTACATTCTAAACAGGGGTCAACCTCCCAGAACACAGAGGCCAAATAAAGGTTGAGTCAGATAGATTGCATTAGTGTTATAAATGTTGCTGTAACAACACTTCATTTTTATAACATTTATTAATACATGTAGAAAAAACCCTTTACAGATATTCATATGTTTATAAATGTGTGTTTATGCACTATACTCTGACTCATAAACACACATACCTCTATAACACAAATTAACCTCATTGGGATAGAGGTAAAAAAAAGAAGTATCATTATCAGACATCTATGAAAATAAAAACATAGGAAAAATTCAACCAAAGAAAAAAATGTAGTCCCACAAGAGACACAAAGGCCACTGTTTTCACAGAAAACACTTTGAATAATGTTGGCCCAGAGAGTGGTTCCAAGCCCAGGCGAGGCTCAGTTGAACACTGATGGATACACACGACACAGCCGTGACCCGAACGAGTCACGGCCGTACTTCAGTCGTGCTTCACAGCTGAGAACGTGACCGCATGGACATGCATGCTCGCGTACACAGACGTACACATATATACGCTAAATGAAATGATGGAAACGAGTGTGGAAAAAAAAAAAAAAAACATCATCCTGATTGTCACACTACCTATCAGTTGATTATTTCTTTGAATTATTTTGGTTCATGAGGCTCAGCCAAATTATTCAACAGTGTTTCAAAATCTTGTGGGAAAAAAACATTTCATGTGCTTCCCATAATTCTGCAGTTCTGAGTTCAGTGTGAAAAAAAAATAATAATAAAACAAAACAAACAACAACCCTGGTAATGATACTGGCAGGTACGGTATGTCCCACACAGTTCATCGCATGCTCTTTGCACACACCTGTTTCTTACAGCATGGAAAATTTCCTGCAAATACCACATACACAGGCAGGGAGCCTGATTCTAGCTTCATAGAGGCCAGGCGAGCGAGGACGCACCTCCTCGGCCAACTGGCTTTGAAATCAAGGGAAACATGTGAAGGGTTGTGGCACTGTATACCACAAACAAGATTAAGGTGCTTTTCAAGTCAAGGGGACAGAAAAAGTATGACGAGAAAGAAAAATATGATCACGTGGCAACATATCTGAGGTCGTGTAGTGCCAAATCAAATTCAAAAGAAAAAAAACAAAACAGTACTACTGGAACGAACAGAATCAACAGAAATAGGCGGACATAGTGGTCATAGAACGTGAGTGGGGTGGGCACAATCTTCAGCAGTCGTAAGCAGTCACTGTAGTACATCTGATCACAAAAATATATATTATCTACACGAGTGATCACACCAACAGCAAGTCTCTATTTACACAGGAAAGATCCTGTGTCTTTCAGTGTAAACGTCCTCCACTGAGTTACCACAGGCTTGAGTGTTTCTCAGTCGAACACTTCTGTTCTGTTAAACCAGTCTTAGCTTCGCTGCCCATAAATATAAGACAAGTAAAATGGGTTCAGGGCTAGACTGGGGATTTGTGTCTTCATTGCAGACCAGGCGGCTGTAAACACTGAAGAGGAAGAAATGGCCTAAAGAGAGCATCCTTCCTTTTCTCTCCTCCTGCTCCAAAAGTCAGACGAGGCTCACTGTTTGGGTCTTGTGGAGGTGGAGAGGCAGGTTCACGTGTACAGGCGTGATGAGTCTTTTAGAGTCTTGAGATTTGCAAATTAATGCCCATGTTGAGGGGGCAGTGGGGGGCCATTCACGCCGGGATGGTAGAACGCACAGTTGTTTTCGTATCTGCAGCTCCCCTTCATCATGAAATGGCGACACACGGGTCTTTTCGACATGTCTAAGGAAACAAGACAGAAGAAACATCGTTTAATAAAAGATTATACAGGGTATAAGGTGTACCATTCCCAATCTAACAATCTACAAAGTTGGAACAGGGCTGGAATCTCAAAAACTTGCAAGCAGAAGAAAAAGCAGAAGAAGAAGGAGGAGGAGAAGGAGGTGGAGAATAATAATATAATGTCAGATGACAATGTTCAAAATCACCAATTACTACCAACTAGGACAGCTAGAGTATGATTCTTACATAAGATCAACTTACCACCCATGTTGTTATGCCCCCCTCTGGGTCCTCCTCGGCCCCCACGTCCCCTGAAGCCCTGGTCTCCCCCTCTTCCTCGCCCTCGGTGGAAGTGGCCTCCCCGATGTGGCCCTCCCCTCATAGAGTCTTCACCCCAGTAATTGCCGTTGTCTCCTCCGCGACCCTGAGGACCAGGTGGAGGGCCCATCATGCGAGGGCCACCTCCAGAGTTGAAAGGGGGTCCGTGGCCATGGGGAGGAGGGGGGTGGTTGAAGTGAGGGCCACCAGGGGGCTTGTTTGGGGGGTATCCCCCATTCATGGGCATCTGCATGTTCATGTTGTTCATATTCATGCCTGGACCATGGCCAAGCAAACCTGCATTAACTGTAAAGGGAGAGGGAACCACAAACCGTTACTTATTAATAGAGATAGCAGTTAAAACATGTCGTAAACATTAATAACTGGTTCGTTATGGCTGTTTCAAACCAGACTGAAATACTTACTCTGCTGAGCATTGGATGGTTGGTTTTGGTTCTGGTTCTGGTTCTGGTTCTGCTGTAGAGAGCCCAGTAACTGCTTGATTTTGTCAGAGAAGTCAGGCTGCTTTATCAAGTCCTCTGCTGACTGGTTGGAACCCTGTGCTCCCTAAAAACACAAGCGTATTACAGCTTAGTGGCTGAACCCTAACGGAAAACAAAAGAAACACTAGTCAGCTTCACTTACCATGATGGAGCTGAGAAGTTCCTGGACATTAACTGCTGGATTGTTGGGCGGGGGTGTGTTGCCCTGCGTTTGTGGGCTGCGACTACTGTTGCCAAGGCTACCCATTAGGTTAGCCAGGACAGGAGGCAGCTTGGAACCCTCCTGGGAAGCAGCGTTAGCGCAGGCGGCAGCCGTACTGTCAGAGGTCTCCATGTAACTGTCATCCATCATAGTGCAGTCCTAGGTCACCACAGTGAGAGCGTTGTTAAATTCTACGTTCGCCAAACATATCTTTCAATGAACACGTGAAAGGCTTTATGATATATGAATATGATTTTTGTAGATACAGTGCAGTTATGTTAACTACTTTCTAATGCCCTCCAACATCTAATATTTAACAAATTATTATTTTTTTTAATTCTTAAATTCTTCTTTTACAGCATGTGCTCTGTCTTATTTTACTAGAAGGCTGAAGCAAGGAGTCGTACCTCATCGAGGGGAATGAGACGTGGTGGCATTGGCTCATATGGCTCTGGGTCTGGCTCGTGGGGGCTGTCTGGGACACTAAACAAAGCACGGGGGAGAGTACACATTTAGATTACACAAACAGAAAGCAAAGAACTGAAACTTGAGGAAAGTACCTCCCTCAAAATAGTAGAAAAACAAGTCAACACTGACCTCTCCTTGCTGAGGAAGATTTCCTGTAGGATGCCCATCTCTCTATCTCTCTGGGTCAGCCTTTCACTGCTGTTGGCCCCTGGAATGACTAGGCTACCTGACAGGGTGAGAGGTCGTGGGGGTGTCCAGGGCACTCTCTCCTCCATGGTGTCATGCGAGAGGCGACGTGCCATCTCAAACGTCTGCCTGTCCATCATCAGCTCACGCTTAGCTGCCTCACCGAAGTCCTTAATTTTATTAACATTCACTAAAGGTGGAAGAAGAAGAACATTAATTATTATCCATTAAACAGATTCTCCATTTGACACGCACTGCTGTAACAGAATAAGTGCCAGCCTTACCTCTTTCAGTCTCATCAAGGTCAAAGTAGAAGTATTCTTTGAGCTGCTCTTCTTCTGCCCAGCGAACACTCTTCTTTTTCTTTCCTTTCTTCGTCAGGGTCTCTTCCTCTCCCCGTGGCTCTGAAAGAGCATTGGGCTTATCGCCTGTGAGAGGGTAAACACATTTGCAAATTAGAGAACAGTGAGTTGGAGTAGAGGACAGCTAATGAAAGGCATTAAGAAGACAATCTGTATTAGTAATTAATATGCTTAAAAAATTATTGTAACATGCCTATGTCTGCATGGTTTGACTGGGGTACAACAAACTCACCAGTGTCCATAGCCTCTGGTTCTTCTGTGGGTACAGGTGTCCCTGGCTGTTCCAAGTCTTGCGGCTCATGGGGAGGAGTCTGAGATGCAGGTGCCTCAGGGGAAGAAGGCTTCGCCTGCGTGCCGGAGTATGTCTGAGGCTTGCTATCAAATGGACATGGCTGTGGCAAAGACAGACCAAGGGGGAAAAAAAAAAAAAAAAAAAAAAAGAAGAAAATTAGTTGTGGTGCCAGATAATTGATTTTTTACGTTACTAGAGAGAATTACTAAAACTCAAAAACTACAGCCTGTCAGAATAAATGGAAATCCTGCAGTTTATTCTAAATATATAAAGGAGTTTAAATGAAAAAAAAATGTTTTCCAACATTAGATGGCGCCAACATTCACTTTTAAAATGTTCTACTAAAACAATTCAACATTAAACTTATTACTATTAATTACTTCTGCTCTCTAACGAAAACACCACATTTTACCTTATTAGAAGTAGGAGATGCTGCTTTAGGCTTCTTCTTCTTGATCTTAATTCCAGGCACTGGAGCAGAATTAAGGGCATCCAGAAAGCCGGGGCTCTCCATTGCTAAATATGCAGAGGAACAGACAGAATGTTTAGAGCACTGGCTGTAAAGTAGAAACCAGACTGCCAAGACACCTTTAAACTTTACTTTGTGTAATAAATATCATAACACAAGCAAACAGTGGTTCGATTCTTGCACAAGCTTTATTAAATGCAAAAACTTCTTACGCTGTGGAGGTATGAGTTTGACTTTAATCTCTTTGGCAGAGTTAGGGGTGGTGTTGAGGGGCTTGTACTTCTTCTCCACAGGAGGAGCATCAGACAGGGAGGAACTGAAGAGAATAGAAGAAAGCAAAGGTTACAAGACATCCAAATAAACAGCAGGGAGCAGGAACTCTGATAATGAGAGGAAGAGGTGCCACTATCAAATATCAAATATTGTTTAATCAATGTCGAGGAAAATGGGAAATATAATTACCTAGGCCTCTTAAGAACTGCTGGTTTGATGTTGTACTTGTCACCAAGTTGAGGGACAGTGGGTGGCTTCTTAGAAGGGACTGGTGTTGGGGTCTCCACCTCTAAACCTGTTGAATAAAACAAAAGAGTAAGTATCTACTGAAGACATTCATAAAATTCAGCCATGTCTAAAAGTTTGAATACAAAAGGATGAAGAACGAGCCAGACCTGTGGAGCGGATCTTGGCATGGCTAGGAGCATGGGCTTTTGGTTTTTCTCTCTTCTTCTCCTCATCTGTCCCCTTCTCTCCAGTCCTGACCTCAGGGCGCACTTTACTGTCTTCTTTCTTCCGTTTTTTGTCTGAAAAATGGATGCAAAGATTATGGTAACTAATTACAACATCCGCCCTAGAGGAACATGTATTCACATTTTATGTATGTTGACGTGGCTTTAATCTAAACTGCTCTACTACAACAGATGGGGGGAAAAAAGAATAACTACCATTTGGCGAAGCTCCACTGGAAACGCTCTGAGAGCGGATAATGGCCATCCAACCATCCACAAGAACTGAAGCAAGCTTCCTTAACTCTATGGAAAGAAGACCCAGTAACAAAAACAAAATTAGAGAAACACTTGTCTATCAACAAGCTGTGATTTTAAAGTATGCATCTTTTTATAGTAACACTGGGATAATCCCAACACTTGTGCTCACCTTCTGTCTCTCCACTCTTGCTCAGATGCTTAACCAACTTGGCTGTGTTGTTCTAGGATGCAAACAAGTGCAGAAGCAAAGAATGAGTAAACAAATGCCAGCAAGAACACATTAAGAAACAATTCTATATGCTGAGGCCAAAGTATACCTGTTTGAGATGATCCACAGTAAGGGGCAGCTTCTGCAGAGTAAGCAAAATAAGCTGCAGCAGAGGAGTGTTGGTGGTGGTCTTTGAGTAGGTCAGCCAAGAGTTCAGTAGCTTGTAGCCACCCACTCGAATAAATCTGTAAAGTGAGGACAAATGAGTTTGGCTGTGCAAAGTGCAACAATATCATTTACAATGCAAAGTAGCATGTGCTGAACATATATACATACCGGTTAAGAATGTCATGGGATTTGGTCTGCAGCAAGATGTTCAGATACATGCATCTGCTGACCATTTTCTGCGATGCCTTCATGAGACTGTTTAAAAAAAAAGTCAAGGCAAACAGGGGATTAGGATCATCATATCCAGATGAAGGTCATTAATATGTCAAAACATCTCAAGAGTGAGCTGCAGCTCAGCACGTATGCATATTTTTAACATTTTCACCTGAAGACTTTGGCAACACCCTCTAGGCTCCTGAGCTCTCCATCCCTCCCAAGCAGAGCCTCTACTCCTTTCAGCACCTCCCTGGGGTCCACTGGGCCCACTGCCATTATAGGCTACTGACACGAAGGAGGCAAACGGTAGAGAGAGAATAAGTGCCACTTGTATTATCTTTCCACATGTATGTAAAAGTCACTGCGATTGTCTCTGCCACTATCACTGGAGATAAGCTGTTTGATATTTTGGTTGAAGTAGTTTCTGAGAGCTCATTGGAACAAACAAAGCACACATGGGAGCTGAAATCAACTAATTACAAAAAGTTACAAGGATAACTTTATAAATACCCCCCCACCCCACCCCACCCAAAAAAAATATATTCTGAGAAACATTTTCAGTCAGGAAATACCAGTCCAATGCCAATCTTCTGATCTGATCACAACATGAGGGCACCGCCAAGGCAACTAATGTAGATAAAGGGCTTTTGTTATGCTCGGCCCCAAATGTGCATCACCTCAGTAGTCCTCATGCAAACATTACATCTTTCTACATACACGGCATTGCAACCAAAACCACAACAAAGAAAGCACTCACAGGGCCAGTTGAGTCATGTGGCATGAATTCAGCACATGGCTTTCTGCATTAATATTCATAAACTAATAACTGGCCTTATTCTGAAACAGGAGCATCATATCATTTTTTAATGAAGCACACTAGTACACACAAAGTTTCAGGCTCTATATATAAAATTCATGGATTGTTAAAACTAAGTGATTAAGCAGACTTTGATTTGGGTGGTATGAAAAGAGGTGCACAAAACAAGCTAAAGCATTATGAAACTATTGGCTACTGAAATGAATGATTTTCCTAATATTGAAATTCTAGCTTAAGTCATTTGGCTATACAAACTATATAAACATGTTAACACTGGAAGCTACATGTAATTTAGTCTTAAGCTGTGCGTTAAAGGAAAGCAGGCAAAAGAATGGATGATACTCTTGTGTTGTTACTGAGGCACATGATTCATACCAGGCATATTTTCTCCAATGGGATAAAATCAAGCCTTGAATGTACATTATTACCACCTCCTGCCAACATAACACCCACCTGCTGTCCAAAAATAATGCTGTGTTTATGTGCATATGCAAGTACACTACATGCATTATTTCTTACAGTCATATTCACATACATAGAGTCAATAGAAATGACTATGAAACTGAAACAAGCATTCTTGTGAACTATAACCTAATTCTCCATATATTTTCTGGTTACAACACAGTTATTCAGGAGAGTAGTAGGAAAAAGTACTGTAGGAGAACGTACATAAAGCTATGTTTAGCATTTATTTTTAAACTAAATTATATTATCTGTCATACTGTGATTCTTCTGTATGATAAAGGCATGTTTCATTTTAAAATAACTAATAAGAAAATAAAGAAACCTTTCAAGAACTGTTTGAGAATTCTGATAAAAAATTCTTCCAGTCTAACCTCAAAAACTACAATACCATACTAACATTAATATTTTTTTAAAAAGAAAAGTAGAAAAAACAACAAAAAAAATAAATAGTCCATCCAAGATCAGCCACTTTACTTCTGGACAGCATTAAAACTGTTTCACTTACAACCACAACTCTCATCTGATGACTGCGAGCAGGACCTGTGTTATGACTTCTTTACGTTTTGATACACAGAGTATGACTTTCCAACTATGAATACGGACATACAATTTTATTCACATTAAAATTAATATTATAGATATGAATTATACATTAAATTACATATTTTACAAATGTACACGGCATTTGTTTTATTTATCAAGGTCATTAAGAAATAACTGTCCTATGTCGCCATCATGTGGTTAAAAAAATAAAAAACAATCAAGTAGGTGCTGTTTGTCTAGGGGCCATGAGTTTCATCATGAGAACTCAGACAGAGGTTTAAAACTAGTGAACAAGTATAAAGCAAAATATTACCATTACCAAGACACACTCATGTCTTAAGGAACAGTCAGCGAAAAAAATGGACACCACTTACTGCAAATACAGACGATCAGCCAGGATATGTCTGCTTGTTTACTTTGCATCTAGGTTCATGTAATAAAATGTAATATAAAAAAACTCTATTCTCCAAAATTTTCTTTTACATTTACTGAAAATAAAAAAAACTTAATTTTTAGTGTAAGTCAATGGAACCAGACATATCACTTATGCACACACAATGTTAAGAGCAGGCGGTACTTTCAAATTATGTCAATCACTGAAACCAAAAAAGATGATACAATAGCAATAAGTGAATTGTACTAATTCTATTACTAACACTATTATCCAACATTTACACATTTATATACCTACATCAGCAGACACATCCCGGCTGATCATCTAGATCGGGAGTAAAAGGAAATCATGTAAATTAGTTGTTGTTGTTGTTTTTTTTTGTTGTTGTTTTTTTGCAGGACCACTTCTTTTAAGCTAAGTGGACACAAAAACCGAGTCCAGTGGGCTGTGTCCAATTAACAGACCCCTCCAGCCTGTTACGAAAACAATGCTTTCCGAGGAAGCAGCTTAATGAATAAACGAATAGACGGTCTGGCAAAAAAAAGGGGGGAGGAGGAGGAGGAGGAGGGGGAAGAGGAGGGGGAGGAGAGTAGTGACGTCATTTTCGCCCTGCCCATGCAGGGGCAGTAGTGCACTTTAAAAAATCTCCCTTCAGTTGTTCAGTGTGAGCATAACGAAGATCCTTGAACTCCACATTGGGTCAACTTTTAGCTCCACACACTTCACCGAAGAGGAAAAAAACGGGTACGAGCAGCATTAGGTTTTTTAAAAATATGCTTAAATCCAAAAAACAAAGGTTTAAACTCGGGTAAAGCATGCAACGTTCACAGTAGCTAATCTGCGGCTGTAAATAATGACGTACGACTGTTTTTCGTAGGCGCTGAAGTCTGTACGTTTAAAGATAGGGTTTTTAAAAAAACGTACTAACTAATAATTCGTAATGTCATGTGAGGAAATCAGGTTGGTCTTACCCGTAAAAGTGTTGTGGTTGAAGTTTTTATAGTCTCAGAACTCCTTTACACGGAACATTACACAAAACTCCTGAAAATGTCACAACCGTTACACAAAGTGTAAACACAGCACAACAGTTCATCTGGGACACCAAAATGAACACAACGATCAAACAGCCCAACCATGTAAAACACATACACATCTATATATATATAGTTTTCATGTAAACCCGCTAAATAAACAACAAAAAAAATAATAAATGATCTTTTGACTTGCACCTCAGAACTGATAATGCACCCCCTCCCCAAATCCTCTTCCCTCAACCCACCCCCACACTTCCTTTGTGATATGGTTAAAAATAATAATAATAGTAATAAAACTACCCTCTCCTCCTCTGCGCACTGCTCTCTACTACTTTACACAATGTTGAAAACAAAAATAAGATATTGACTTCACATTTAAAAAAAAGTTTTCCACACAATAGCACAATGTTTTATATCAAATGCAGCACAAGCGGAGCTTCTGCTGCTTTAGTGACCGTTACAGCTCTCGCCATCTGTCGGTCAGCAACGGTTGCGAGACAAGTGGCTTCCAAGGGCTCTGATTGGCTGAGCGGGATCCAAGCCCCGCCCTCTTTTTTAACCACTTCTCTTCAGGCTAGAAAACGAGAAAGACGATGATGAAGAAGCCCGGGCGCCATTTTTAAGTGCGAATATCAACGAAAGTACAAAAAAATACTGGTTAAATTCGACATTCGTTTACACGCGCGGAGAGACTAAACAAATATATGTGCAGAGTTGTCTCAGGTTCTGGTTAAAACCACGCGAAACCATCGAAATACGTTTCTAAAACATAGCCACCATTTGCTCGCAGTGATCCCAGCAAACGACAACCTGTCCGCCATATTAGAGCAACAGCGACTAGACAAACAAGTCTATTCTACTTCATGGCTAACATTTCACCGCAAGCTGCCCGTAATACACACAAACGCAATCTTTATACCCAGACTGCCATATATTAATTTATATATATATATTTATGGGGTGTTTTATTTCACTCGCTAGCTACTAAGAAACGCCAAAAAACGGTTTAGAAACAAAACACAGGATGTTAAAACATTACAGCCCCCTGTTACTTATTTCCCCCACTCGATTAGATCCACAGTCGCCAACTTTGCAATCTTTATGTGTAGATTGCGCAGATGTTCCAATGAGCTCTCCTCTCAGAAGCTGTAAAGCCCAAATTCATTTATCCTCGCTATGCTGTGGCAATCTTTATGTACAGATTGCTTATGAGAAGCGGTCGCTAGCCTGCTTTGTTCTAGATTTGGTTTCTCTTCATTACTGTAAATCCGTCTCACACACAAAGACAAACAGGGCTTTCCGCCGCTGCTAACTTTGCGGTGTGAGCTCATACGCTAAGTTTTCTACATCTCATCTTAATCCTGCCACTTTTGTAATAATCCAATGAATGCCGCCTTTAACGGCTCACTGACCTAATGTCATCATTTACAAGACAGACAATTGATTAGCTGATTAAATTTCGATTCAAATTGGTTTGAAAGTAAACACTTACTATTTATAACTCTCCTCTGCGTCTCGGGTACCTATATTATATTGTGCTTAAAACAGCAACAATTTTCAGACCAGTTTAAAGACAGCCTAAACTGTCATGTCTTTATATCTTTATGGCTGAAAAATGGCTTAATGGGCGGGATTGTGGTGGCTAGAGTCTAGTATTTCCTTCTGGAACAATCTGGAGCAGAAAAATCGTAGTAAGCAAATGTCCGTTACTCGAGTAGAAAAAACATGTTTTTGGGGTTTGGGTCTTCAAATACAGTTGAAAAATCCTCGACGCCAGATCTTCACTGAGACCGTTTCAGACCTGCAACAAAACAAAGGGACAAAATCCGATTAGAAAATGGGGGGGGAAAATAAGCGAAACTGTGGCAAAAAAATCCAAAATACAGCGAAAGAAATGGTTCACATTCGCCAGGATCGAAATCCAAAGCGAATAAATGAAGGGGAAAAGTTTATAAAAATATAAAACGTATTGTTTAAATAATTTTTGTTGGAAAAAAACACCTCACGCAGCACACTTACCTCAGACAAATCCAGGAATGATCTAGAAGGGTGGGACTGGGTATTTATAGTCGTGACGAATTTGACGTCACGCGGCTTCTCTGGAACGCGCGTTCGGGTGCGTTCGTGACAAATAGAACGAGGCTAATGGTAACTGTGATTCGACTCAGTTCAAGGAACCGATTCGTTTGATGAATGAATCAAATGACCGATCGAACCATTCGGTTTAGTCCTGCCACCGTGTAATGAGGACATTATTATTATGAAACCTCGCAATTCGACATCCGTAAACATTATTCGCACCTTCTCCTCTCTGTTCTGTGAGTTTGATAACGTCCACTGCTTCTCTGCGTAGACGGAATCAGTTCGATTCGATTAGAAAGTGAACCGGCTCCACAGACTTACTGAATAGAGTCGATTCGCTTGCCGTTGTTGATCACGACCTTTGTCTTATCAAGGACAGCCCCTCCCCCAACCACGTTATGCACAAATACGTTGGTACAAAAATTTGATAATAAATTAAACCTTATATAAATCCAGAATAAGGTTGTAGTCTTATTATAGCTTAGTAAACTAGTTAGACGTTTATCACTGCATATATACATTTTCTGAGACGAACTGGTTGAACATTCCAAGATAACACACAACATAGGTGTACGTTGATGTGAATATATTTTAAATAAGACCCGAAAAGGCTCGACAATGTATTAACAGTGAAAATCAGGGTAAAAATAAAACATCAGCGTGCTCTGGTGAACTTCCTTGCGTTTGCACTCAACTTTAACCTCTCACAACAAAATGGCAGCCTCCTTGAGAAGCATTGTGAGAGCTCCTTGTCGTGTTTTTCTCCTCCTGCAAAGAGCTCAACAGATCCAGGTTTGTGCTTTTCAGACATTTGTATGCGTGTATACTTTAGTCATTTAACTCTAACATCAATCAATGCAGTGTTTGTTGTGTTTTGTAATGTTCGGATTTTCCCGTTCCACCTTAAATGGTGCGGTAGTTGTATTCAGAATATAACTGCTGCACCATTTAAGGTGTAACGGGAAAGTTTGAACAGGACGCTGTATAATAAAAAGCAAACTCAGTCTGTTTCTGCTTAACGGACAGATTGTATGTATTTCCAGAAAACTCCTGAAGCACTGAGGATCACGTTTTCTGCTCCGAGTCTGAGACACATTTTTTACTCATCTAAATTGTCATCATCTGATGGAGTTGGGGATCATGAGTCTTTAGAGACTTTGTTCCGGTACAAAGATAAACCATGGGAGTATCTGGAGAGCGAAGGTAAGTTAACGCTGATTCAAAAATAATTAAATAAATATGGTAGTCATACTTTGTCTGGGGGGGATTCCACCGATTTTTCTAAATTTCCCAGTAATGCACGGGTTAACGTGTTCATAAAGTCATTCAGGCATAGTGCAATAACTCATTTGTAGAGAAAATTACCAACACACTTTTATAGAAAGTGTTTTATGTTGATAGAATCCAGAGGTCCCAGTGTCTACAATGCAAATATAGCTATTTTACTTACAACCCAGAACCACCAGTGACCCTACATATTTTTTTTATATAATGTAATGTTGATATTGGTAAAATTGTGGTCAGTCTGGGGGGAAAAAGGTTATTAAGTTCCTTAAGTTACTGTTTAGGCTACTGCATGTATTGCTTCACTATGATTGGCTTAAAATACATTGATTAAAACTGAAATAATATCTCAGACATCAGGCAGCATGCTCATGGCTTTTGATGAGTGAGCTTTTAGACATAGACGTGTGGTTCTGATCACTGTGAACAGTGCTGACAATCCTTTGGCAAGTTTCTTTGGAATTAAACGTTTCACATCAAGCCACGCTGAATGACTTTGCTGACTTGTCTATCATTTTCTCATGCAGATATTTTGAGATCACCTTTAACTGTTGTGTTTTTTTTCTCTTTGCAGAGTATATTGAGCGCTATGGATCCAAGCCTGTATGGTCTGATTACAGAAGGAACCACAAAGGAGGTATCCCTCCACAAAAGACAAGGAAGACCTGCATTGTACGTGACTGATTTTCTAATGATTATCTCATTATATAGATCCCTCTGTGATCCTAGGTGTATATACAGGTACTGGGTTTTAATCACATGTTAACATTTTCATTGGAATAGAGGGGAGATAAGATTTGTGGTAACCCATGTCCAATCTGCCGTGATCCAAACATCATCATCCATTACCAGGTTGGTGCACACTTTCTCATTATTCAACTGTTTGGTTTGCTTGATATTCTTTATGTGCTCTGAAAGTTATGTACCTTATGTTCACCTGTGCAGAATGTGAACCTGCTGCAGCAGTTTATAAGTCCTTACACCGGGATTGTGTATGATTCTACTCGAACAGGTAATCTCTCACTCTTTCTCAGTGCACAAGGGTTTTGCTCCACTATGCCAGTAATTCCGTTTCCTTCCCTGGTCTCATATTTGCAATTTCTTTTTTGACTCCAGGTGTGTGCATGAAGCAACAGAAGCTGCTCAACAGAGCAATTGAAACAGCAAGAGCTTACGGTAACGACAGACTTCACTTGCTTTGTTCATACTTGTACACAGCTGACAACATTTGTATTGCATTCTCTACAGCAAATATCTTTCTTTCAGGCTTTATGTCCTATCAGTTACCCTTTGTAGACTACTCTGCAGAAGACTACTCCAACTCGCATGGAGCAGTGGGACATACACCTACCCCGCCTACATACGCCCCTGATGCACCTTGGTATGGGTGGTATGGCAACGTCGAGCCAAATGAATGTGAATTGGCCAGAGTGAAGAAGATCTACAAAGCTTACCTAAAGTAAGCCACTAGGGGTGTTTCCTGAACACAGTTCATTCCCAATTATGAACAGAATCCTTATTGTATTATCATATATCTAAAATAATAAAGGACTATTAATGTGGTAAGAACTGGGCCCTATGAGTCTGTTGCGTCACTAACCATCATTAAGTATTGTTGTGTTGTTGAAAGGATTGTAGATGTAATAATAAGAGTATTAAAGATAAAACAACTTTTCATTCCTTACACTATGTTCATTAATACAGAACCATAAGTTAGGAGCCAGATCCTTGAACCAATAGTCCTACAATCTGAATAGCACCAGAATCATATTTGCATTGAGGGCTAAGTCCACTTTTGGATGTAGATAATAAATGCGTTCGGTTTGATTTAAACATGGTCAAGATCCATCTCTGATCCTTTGAGTATGGTTTGAGTGATTTGCTCACTGGATATGTATGAATACCAGAGTAGACATCGTTTCTAAAGAGAACAGGTGTAGCAACTGCTATGGTTTTGAGCAGTTTAATCCACAATAAACAGGAAACAACAAACCACTTACTGCAAAATTCATTTATTTATTTTTTTCCATATCGGTTTTCAGATGCATATTGAATATCCCATTGATGTTAGTTGCATTTTGTTGGAGCGAAGTTGTTTTCCTACATATAAGCCTCACCAATACAGCTGCAGGTTATTCCACAATTTTGAAAAACACTATTGGCTGGTTTCTCCAAACATGGACTAAGCTCAGTCTTGGATTAAGATGTGCTTTCAATGGTGAATCAACATTGAAAGTTCATTTTAGATTATGCCCAAGCCTAGCCTAAGTCTGAACAACTGGGCCTATAGGCAGTGGACTGAGGTTATGAATTACCCAAATGCTGAAAATGACCAGAAACCAGGATTTTAAAGTAGCAGGTCACTTTCTGTTAAAGTGTTCAAGATAAATAGTGCTTTTTTTCTTTAATTCAATGGTTAGAACACAGTGAACCAGTATAGCTAAATGTAGCTAGTGATGTACACCACCAAACCATCGCTCATAACTGATCTAGAAGTTCTGTTAAAAAAAAAAAAAAACCTTGTTTGCCAGAATGAGTTCTGGGACACTGGATCACATTGCAATAGTACTGGGCTGGTAATAAAGCCTGCATTGTTGATTTCAAGGATGCCAGACACAAAGACTGAAGGACTGTTCCTGAAAGTAAAAAGAACTGGTTCTCCTTAAGTTGGCAATTTTGTGTGGATATGCTGTTTTATACGTATAAAAACAAAGCATACTGCCAAATCCTTCAGTAATGAAGTTTGACATTCCTGGCGCCTTGCTCCAAGTTCACTCTTTAGACTTGATAACCAGCGTTTCTCCAAGGGCCTCCAGCACTTCTCTCTTGTAGTCTTCGAAGTCTCCATCGATCTGATTCACTGTCTGGTCCTCCACCACCCACAGATGACACTGTGTCTCAGTGATCAATCTGGCATCGTGGCTCACAATGATCACGGCTATTCAAAGAAAGAGAGAAAAGAAAACAACAACCGTGAAACATTGTACATCTCAGTCGTGAACACGTGTGTACATGTTTACATTGGTAAGAGCTATGCAGGATTTTTCTCTGGGGTGATGAAGTACTCAAGTAAGTTGCTGTATGTCTAAAAATTGGGAGTCTCAGAAGCCCTTCTGATTGTGAGCCTTGACACAGATGTAAAGTGGCTAGTATGTCTGAATACTCAGTAGTGAAATCAGTAGGCGAGCGTGGCTAGTATGTCTGAATACTCAGTAGTGAAATCAGTAGGCGAGCGTGGCTAGTATGTCTGAATACTCAGTAGTGAAATCAGTAGGCGAGCGTGGCTAGTATGTCTAAATACTCAGTAGTAAATCAGTAGGCGAGCGCGGCTAGTATGTCTGAATACTCAGTAGTGAAATCAGTACGTGAGCGCGGCTAGTATGTCTGAATACTCAGGAGTGAAATCAGTAGGCGAGCGTGGCTAGTAGGTCTGAATACTCAGTAGTGAAATCAGTAGGCGAGCGTGGCTAGTATGTCTGAATACTCAGTAGTGAAATCAGTAGGCGAGCATGGCTAGTATGTCTGAATACTCAGTAGTGAAATCAGTAGGCGAGCGCGGCTAGTATGTCTGAATACTCAGTAGTAAATCAGTAGGCGAGCGCGGCTAGTATGTCTGAATACTCAGTAGTGAAATCAGTAGGCGAGCGTGGCTAGTATGTCTGAATACTCAGTAGTGAAATCAGTAGGCGAGCGCGGCTAGTATGTCTGAATACTCAGTAGTGAAATCAGTAGGCGAGCACGGCTAGTATGTCTGAATACTCAGTAGTAAATCAGTAGGCGAGCACGGCTAGTATGTCTGAATACTCAGTAGGTATCGAGTAGTAGGTGAACGGTTCCCGGATGACCTACTGAATCAGCAGCCATTTTTATGTAGGCGAACACAGCACACTGTGTATCCCATGATTCACCTGGAGCCGCGGATGAATTCAACGTGGAGTAAATAAACGGTGAAAAGCTGAACGTTGGCTGTGTGTAAGTTAGCACTACTGCTGAGATAAACAATGATTACATTCCTCCCATTTCTTCTTCTCTGATCTACAGCTCCACACCGTCTGATACATAATCAGACAAAAACGCAGATCAGTGTCACAAAAACTAAATCTCTATAAACTGAGCTTTTAGATATAGAAGGACTTTTACGCTGGTGGTCTGACGTCTTGCGTCACAGGACGCTGCCAATATGGTGGACGTAGTACGTCTGAGCTTGTGTGGCTACTAAAACTCACCTACAGTACGTACTGACTCTAATCCAGTACCTAGGCGATTTCAGGTGCACCTATAGTGTTACTAAAGCTGGCCTTACACCAAGCGATTTTACTGTCGCAAACAAATTTCCAGTGTCGGAATAAAATCATGAGAGTTGAGTCGCATTCGCGTCATCTCGATTGTTTAGTGTGAGGTAGTTAAGACTACAAGTTTAAGTAAGTCTTTTTCTCGTCCTAGCGTTCCGATAAAATCAACCGTGTTTAATATTATCCTAACTCTGAAGTCAAATAGTGACGCCAACCAATAGGAGAGCTCTGTTCACCACAAAAACGGTAAGCCGTGAGGCAAGTACAGGAATGTCTGGCAGGTAAAGAAGACATGAAGGGGAGTTTGGCAAGGGTTCGGAAACTGCTGTTCTCCTCTGGTGGAGCTGTGGAGTAAGCTGTGGAGTGAACTGTGGAGTGAGCAAGAGTGCCTCTTTGACGTGTCTTCACATTTATACCACGACAGAGTGGAAAAGGAGAAATGGGTGGACAGAAATCGATGAAGCCCTCGAACTCCCAGCCGAACAGGGCTACAGTGTTTACAAGCGAACAGTACAGTTTATCTGAATGTTGCTGGCTTCAATCAAATAAATGGGAAATAATCTCCAAAGGAATCGAGTTGCAGTCTTGTAAATAGTGACTCTAAAAGACCCCCAGTCTTTGCAAAATCACAGCCTGTGACTAGTCTGTGACTAAAAGTCTGTTTATGTGAGAGGGTGTCAGACTTTAATCTACTAAACGTCTTTTCAGAGTCTTTTAAGAATCTTCTAGTGTGTATGGTCAGCATAAGAAAGTGTATGTATCTGTGGCAAAATCTACATTTAGAGCTGAGAACATTGTAAAATGGTTTTACCTTTATGGATGTTTGCAATCAACCACTACATAAACAGAATTTCTAGAAGTAATAAGTCACCGTGACTAGAATATAAGCCTCTGTGGTTGATTTACAAGATGTTATCTGCTGAGCTTCAACAACCTAACAAACGATGTGTGGAGGCGGGGTGGTACACCTATCAGCTACTTAAAAAGCTGTTAATAACTGGCAGCAAAGGGGGTTTCACACCCATTCACAGCTCCAGATTGTAACTCTCATGTGATGATCACGGGACCTTAGTGCCAATCACCTATAAAAGCTTAAAACACAACAGTATTTATGTTAGTGTTCACTGTATGAAAATACATACCTCCTTTGTATTCATTGATGGCCTCTGACAGGGCATCAATAGACTCTATGTCCAGGTTATTGGTGGGCTCATCCTAAACCAACAAAACAGTGAGAAAGAAAATTCATATTTGCCCCAACTTTAGAGTGAACTGAAATATTATTTGGAGATGCACTCAACCACTGACCAATATTAGGACGTCAGGCTGCCGACAGGCAAGTTCGGCAAACACCACTCTTGCTTTCTGGCCACCTATTAACAGAAAATAAGTGGTTGGTAATAAAATTGCACTGGTTACGAAACTTAATCCACTTCACTGCTGGGAATCCACTGCTTGTCCTAGTTTCAACTATGTTCAACACAATTTCACATGAGCCAACAGCTTGTTAAGTCCATTCATGAGCTGGATCAGCTGTGTTTAAGGGCAGGTTGTTCCCAGAAGCAAGATTAAGAAACACTGCTCCAGATGGACTTAAGTCCTTACCAGAGAGTTTGGAAATCTGGATTGTGTGCGCATGGCTTTCAAGGCCAAAGCGCCCAAGGCACTTCCTGCTGTCCTGGTAGGGCAGGTTGAAGTTCCTCTGCAGATACTCGGT
Organism: Megaleporinus macrocephalus; assembly: GCA_021613375.1. Classification (NCBI taxonomy): domain Eukaryota; kingdom Metazoa; phylum Chordata; class Actinopteri; order Characiformes; family Anostomidae; genus Megaleporinus; species Megaleporinus macrocephalus. The sequence goes on along the minus strand of CM038703.1, from coordinate 45,445,439 downwards.
GGGGGCCTCCTCCATGTTCAGCTGATCTGCATACTGCTGGTTGAAGAAGCCTACTTTCTGTATACATAAAGCAACACAACCAGTTCAGTTCCAACATTAAAAACACATACATTTGATAGAGTATATTAACAATTAGAAGTGTGTGCTTACCAAGCGGTGATTCTTTCTCATCTCGCCCCTAGTCTAAAATATAAAGGACATCATTTACAATGTGCAGAGATTAATCCAAGATAAATTTATTTATAGTATTTGTGCTAAGTATTTACATTTTCATTCAATATGCACCAGCACCCCAATTAAGGTGTGTAGTCATACTGGTTGCAGTAATAACATTTATTACTTGGCCAATATGAAGGGATAGCACTAATATTAGTACACACAGAATTTTAAACATACATTTTCAAAGCAAATTTGGGAAAGTGGCATACTAGGCAATGTAGGAATGTAAAGATTGGAACTTACAGGGTTTAATTTTCCTGTCAGGAGAAGTAGGAGTGTACTCTTTCCAACACCATTTGGTCCAACTATACAGACTGAAACAAACAAATTACTTCCATGTTAGTTCAATCATGACGTTTTTCATGATACACAAACAGTCAAACTATAAATAGAATGATTTGTAGTCTATTATGTACATGCCATGCTGCAATAAATCCAAACAGAACCAATTGTGCTCTCTTTATAATGACAAAGGCCATTGTTCAGCATACTGCATAAGTTATTTGTGATGATTCATCACAAAACTAAAATTTGCTCTATAAAAATATATTTAAGACTAGCTCCCTCTGGCTGAAGAACTAGGAATAGCAGGTATGAGTGTTTGAAAGTGGTGCTATTGGTATCTATGCACTCATTCACAAAAGGTAAACATAAATAACATATACAAAACTTAAACAATTACCAAGCACTTTGTGTTAATATGCATGGTTCCTATAAAAAAGAATTATGGCTTATTTAAACACTTCCTAAAACCTTGTACCTTCTTGGATGTTTGCAATCAACCACCAAGTAAACAGAATTTCTAGAAGTAATAAGTCACTGTGACTAGAATATAAGTCTCAGTGGTTGATTAACAAGATATTATCTGCCGTGCTTTAACAACCTAACAAACGATGTGTGGAGGCGAGGTGGTACACCTATCAGCTACTTAAAAAGCTGTTAATAACTGGCAGCAAAGGCATTTCACACCCATTCACAGCTCCAGATTGTAACTCATGTGAAGATCACTTAACCTTAGTGCCAATCACCTATAAAAGCTTAAATGGCAGGAGATGCCTTCAAGATTATACAGTATGACCTGTTGCCCTGACTTGCTGCAAAATGGTTTTGTCTTGATGGCACAATTTGCTCTATGAAAATATATGTAAAACTGGCTCCCTCTGGCTGAAGAACTAGGAATAGCAAGTTTGAGTGTTTGAAAAGGCTGCTATTGGTATCTATGCACTCATTCTCATTAGGTAAACATTATTACAAACATACATAACGTATACAAAACTCAATTTCCAAGTACTTTGTGTTAATATGCATGGTTTCCATAAAAAAGGATCATGGCTTATTTAAACACTTCCAAAAACTGTATACACCTAGCATTACCCTATATATATATATATATATATATATATATATATATATATATATATATATATATATATATATATATATATATTAGTAATCTTATCACGAGACAATTTTACTTGACTGCATGAAAACCAAGGTGTTAAACTCCAAGATGCAACAGCAAGAGGATTATAATCAACATCACTCATATTTATATCATCCATGTACAAAAGTGGATGTAGTAAATTAGAGAAAAAAAAAAGAAAAAAGCTTCAAACTATATATCTTCATACAATCCAGGCCAAGCTTGTTGATTATACTATGTTGGAGGAGAAAGTAAACAAAATTGGCGCCTGTGTTGATGTGGGGTTTTTTTTGTTTTGTTTTTTTACACGGGGAAAAGTACGACCTGATCTCATCTGGTCACTGGGGGACACGTTCCAGAGAAAAGTGCGGATGGCATCCAGCCAGAGTTTACTGAGCTAAGATCTGGGCACAAAACATTACTGCTAGGTGTAAACAGGCTCAGTTTCTCCAGACCACTCAATACAACTTACTTCGAGACTCCATGTCAATTCCAAAGTCCACATTTTTGAAGAGAGGTTTCTGACCCTCATAACCAAAGTCCACACCTGAGGGGGGGGAGAGAGAGAGAGAGAGAGAGAGAGAGAGAGAGAGAGAGAGAGAGAGAGAGAGAGAGAGAGAGAGAGAGAGAGAGAGAGAACATTTACACAGTTAAAGTGGATGCATCACATATACAGTTAACACAGTAACTCAGTGAGCATCTGATCCACATTTCAAAAGAAATAAGAAAATCCGATCTGTTGATTTTTGTGACATGCATTTCCTCAAAACTACATGGTGTCGGCAAGGTGACTGTGCGAGTGTGGTTTTACAGAGTCAATGACTTTTTATGCTACGTCGTCTAGTACATAAGCTTAGGAGTTCATGTCCATCTCCAACCTCAAAGCTAAGAAGCGACCTATGGTACAGGAGTTGGGTATTTCTATCTTTGTAGAACTGTGTGACCATTGTGAAACCCTCAACTGAGAATAGCTCTCACTAGCATCATTAGGATGCTCTCTCTGTTTCGACTTAGTGTCAGCCTGCTGATTACTCTCTCTGAGCTATTGTCCTTGTTAGGCCTTTGTGTAACAGATGTCACTGTTTCATATTCTTGTAATCCTGAAAAAAACATTTTTCTTATTAAATTTTATCATCCAATTCTTTTTTTATTGTGGTCTTCTCCTTTTAGTTTTCTGCGCAGATGTTATGAACAGATGTTTTTCATAATTTCTCAATTTTTATCATAGTCATCAAGGAAGCTAACAAAGAGGTTAGTAAGGACAGACGAAGGCTGCATGTGGTCTGCTGTTTTGGCGCTGCTGTAAA